>JAVSCE010003341.1:0-592020 GCA_032199065.1 Smutsia gigantea
ACCTTCATTGTACTGATGGGGGTAGATACACATTTTGAATTACCTCTTATGCTCAGCTTCATGACCCCTCTGCCCATCATTTACTCCAGTAAATGTGTCCTGGTAGCTGCATCCAGTAGCCTTGATTTCTTCTCTAGAACTTCTCTTCTCTGCATGATGGGATGCCTGAGAAACTTACTCATTGTGACTCATGTGCAAACCAAGATGTGTAAGCAAACACCCCAGATGGCTACTCTTACCAGATGGGAAATGGAGCCAATAGACAATCCCCTCTTCGGCCTCTCAGGTCCTGATCCACTCTACACAGCTGCCCGAAGCATTACCCTAAAAGATGGGGATCCAGTGGTGCACACTGGAGATCAGCTTTCTCCCCTTCCCATTTACTCTTCCTGTCTCCCACTCATGTTACTCAGGATCCCTTCCCAAAATGAACTCCCTGCACAGAAGCTGTAGTCTCAATTTATGACACCATGTAAGCAACTAGTCATAAAATGAATGGGCTATAAAGATAAGCAAAACATTATGAATAAAGGAATTATGCTGCAATTGGAAACTCTTTCCAAAGGTTTCCGAAGCAGCTCTGAAAATCTCAAAGTCCCCACCTGCAATTCCTGTGGCCTGTACATTTTTCCTGTACTAATGCTGAGCAGTAAGCCTGATGTAGCTGAAGAACATAAGTCACAGTGCAGATAAAATCTGTTCTCAATAATTCTGGAAGTCGTGTTAACAGAAATTTGGAATATTTGATGAGATACTTGGGAACTTAATAGGATCTTTCTCCCCATTAGCAGATTAACTCACATCTGTCCTTTATTTAAAAGTCTTCAAGTTCCCAAATTAGTATTAGTACCAAAATAGTGAGAAAACAAAAGAATGAAAGGAAAGAAAGAAGGGAGGGAGGAAGAAAGTCAGGAAGGGAGGGAGGAAGAAAAGAAGGAAGGAAGGGAAATAAAGGAAGGGGAAGAAAAGGAAAGGAGAGGACACTGCGCTTTTGCTTTATATTTCTTCTTAGATTTTAATGTTACTGGGTAAAATCTGAGCCTAGGTCTTCACCAGAAAACTGATGGTTCTATATTAAGTGAGCTGATCATCTAAAAATTAGTTAAGTATTTAAATTCTAAATAATTAAAAAATAATATAGCACAACTATCTTGAAAAAATACATTTCTTTACTTACAAAATCCAGGCCATTTTCCACTTCCCATCCCTTGAGTTGACACAGCCGGATTGTGTTCACTTCCAGCAGGTGTTTAACGATGTGCACATGGTAAGAAGTCGGTGGTTCCAGATTCTGTGCAGCACCATCAGCGTCCACAATCCCAAGGCCAGTCGACTGGCCTGACGACCCTTTTCAGCTTTCTGGAGTCCCATTTCTACAGGTTCTCCTTTAGATGCCAACTAATTTTAAAATTCAGTCGCTCTTTTGGTGTGGAATATAAAACTGTCCCCAACTTTCTCCTTTATTCATATTCAATGTCAAAACAAAATATGGATCCATATCCATTTTCGGAGCACTTCCCTGGAAGTCTCCTGGCATTTATAAATATCCACCTCCCGCTGATTCTCTTTGGACATGCCTCATCTTGCTTCTTTCATAGTAAGGTTCATGTCTAGAACAGGTTTGGCTCTCCCTCACACTCCCTACCCCACCGTGTGATCTGAACTGATGCTCTGCATTTGTCATGTACTTGAAGAATGGTTACTAAAAGAATGAATAAAGCAACTGATGAGTAACTAAGTAAATGACATCTTGAAATAATAAAAACTAAGGAATTATCTACACAACTCCAGGAATGCCCGTGCGCTATGATCCCTTCACAGCACTACCCATATTGACACCCGGGGTATGAATGTCAGAGGTTATACACACATTTTCATTAAGATGTGCTCTTTCAATTTAACCAAGCTCCGTGTTCTGCAGATATACACGGTAGTAGCCATATTTCAACTCTCCACCTTCATGCCTCCCACTGGTGTCAACCTCTTTTCCCTATGATTGATGTATTTTTTTATTCTGCCTGGGGCCCTGCCAGACCCTAGGATCAAACTCCCCAGTCTCACCAAACCCTTGGGTGACAGGACGGAAATCAGACTTGGTAGAAAGGTCTGTGCTCAGAACGTGGGAAAGGAAATGGCTTACTTGTCTCCATGGAAACGTGCACACTTTCCAGTTGTTGCTGAATAAATGAGAGTTGTGTTCTTAATTCACAGATCTCGATTTGAGGCAAACCTAGCAGAATTTCTCAAGGCCAGCATGTCAGCATGTTCTTAAACACGCAAGACTTTGTTGTGCATCATTGTAGCCATAGAGAGAATTGAAGGGGGTGTTATTTAATATTTATTTCTTGTTTGTTTCTCCATCCCACCCTCTAAGCACATAACTCAATAGCAATGCCCTCTGGATGGTACCTGCAAAATAGCAAAGAGAGCAGTCTATTCTTCAAAGTATGAAATTATTGATTACAGCAGCCTCAGGATTTAATCTCTTTAAGAATTATTAGAAAACTTCATCAAGCACATTGATGTCCAGACATTGAGTATGTGGTATCATTTCACCAAAGATACAAGCCAGATGCAAAGGATTTTTGCTTTGACAAACGTGCTTAAGTCCTCCACAAAGGTTACTGAAGGATGGCTTCTTTCAATTACACTGATATTCATTCTCCACTCTTGAGTTTTTTGAAGAAAACTGACAACGATGTCCTACTCATACAGATTGGCAGTGCACATCACCACCAGCAGTGGATGGTTTAGAAATTATAGACCTCAGGGCCTCACTCAAGACACAATATATCACAGCCTCCAGGGGTTACTGAAACCTACAGACTCTATATAGTGCGGTAATGTACTGCATGCAATAAAGGATTTAAGATGATAAGCCCCGGAGCAGCTCTGTTCATACTTCTTAGTTACATGGCCTTGAGCAAATTATTTGACTCCTCTATACCTCATTTTTCTTATCCATAAAATGATAATCCTAATAATCATTAAAAGAACACATTTAGACCAGTATCTACAGTAGAACGTTCTCAACACGTGTCTGTTTTCTTCATTACCACTTCCTAGTTGTGGGTTTAATATGCTTTGCAGGTGATTCAGATGCATAGCAAGGGTTTAAAAACTATGATGTACACCTTCTCAGCCCAATATGACATCCACTAGCCACAGGTGGCTACTGGGCCCTTCAAATACATCCAGTGTGAAGAATGAAGTGAATTTTAAGTGTTATTTAATTGCAGTTATTTTAAATTTAAAGCTAATGCTTGATACAGTTATTGGAAAACTTTTAAGTGTGCTTAGAACAGCTGGATATGTGAATTTATGTCTCAATGGTATGTTTAATGGCATATAAACACAGATCAAGTGTTTCCAAAGAAATGTTAGCATCTGAATTGAGATGTAAATGTAAAATGCACACCATATTTTGAAGACTTAGCACACAAAAAACGAACAGTATCTCATTACTTTTTACATTTTACATGTTGAAATGATAATATGTTGGGTATCTAGTAGGACAAAATGAAATGATTATTAACATTAATTTCACCTTCACTGTTACTTTTTAATGTGGCTGCTAGAAAATCTGAAATCACATCTGTGGCTTGCATGGTATTTCCCCGGCAGTGCTGACATAGAGGATAGCAGAGGCTCGTGATGTGATGAATAAATTCCAGAGTCTGATTATCCACTTTTCCAAATCTAAAAATGTAGATCAACAAATCTAAAGACTATCAGCCTCTGGGAAATAGGTTCAAAAAGTAAGAGGAAGATATATAAGCCAATAAGAAAATTGCATGTGAACCTGCGTGTGTGGGTGTGTGGGAGTGGAGATGGGTGTCAGGGGAGGGTGAATTACTGTCATGTAGAAATACTCACAGAAAAGAGAATTCAAGGCATTCTGCTGCCATAGGCAGGCCCTACCGTAAGCAATTAACAAACCACTTAAATACCCGAATGGAGTTTCTCCCAGCCAAGTGAGCGAAAGCTTTTATACTTTCCTTCTGCAATGTACAGAACCCTGCCAAAAAGTCTCATATTCTCTTGTCCCTTAATAGGACTCTGTCCTTTCTGAAAACTGAGTGTAAACACTGATGTCCATCCCGTTCCCTCTTCCCTTTTACTGTGCTTTGTTCCCAAACCATGGGAATTTGGGGGCCCCCTGTACTGTCAAGAATCCCCCACACTTCCACATGACAGCAATTGCTGATTCTGAGTCTCTGTAGCTGGGGAGAAGGCACACTGACTTAAAGCCCAGGGGTTCAGAGACTGAGCTCTGAAGTCAGGGTTTCAATCCTGCTGCCATTACTTACTGACCCTGTGCCTTTCTGCAAATTATGTAACTTTTTTTGTTGGAATTTCCTCCTTTTTGAGTGAGAATGGTGATAGTACTACTTATCTCCTGGGGATATCGTGATTAAATGGCATAGTACCTATAGGCACTTAATACACATTAACTATTACTTTTATAACTAAGCAATGCTCTTGACTTAAGTTGTATCCTAACAGTCACAACAGCAAGATGTATATACCTTTAAAAAGGCAAGGTGTATGTGTAGGATGCTGCCAGTTTATAAACTGTGCTTTGAACACATACAGATCCTGAGAGACCTTGCTGTCATTCTCATGGCTCTTTTGGAGTAGCTGGTTCAGAAGCAAGAAACTAGCTCCAAACTTCCCAGCTTCGTTTGGTAGGATCATTCTTCTTTCACACATTTAAAGTATATATTCTGCAGTTACCCTACGTGAGCTCTCTTTTCAGATCTTGATGAAACCTTTTCCAATCTCTTGAATGTTAATAATTCAGAACAATGCTGATATTATTGTCTGTCATCTAATGAAGTATAGGCCCAAGTAGGATGAAAGTCAGCTCAAGAGTTTTCTTCCCCTTTCAGCTGTCCAGGCGTTAATAATAGGACTATGACATGAAGCCATTTAGGGTAATGATTGGTTTCTATTGAATTCATGCAGTTCTTGGGGAATAATAACCATCTGACCAAAGTAAACTAGAGCTAATTAAGTCAAAAATCTCCCAAACAAATTCCTGAATCACCTTGTCCTTGGGTGTTGGCCTCTTGAAACTGTTTTTCCAAACCAGTGCTAATAAAATAAACGATTTATAGGACCAACTGACTTGAGGGGAGCACAAACCCTGCCAGGCCCTGATCAGCTTCTGTACTTCCACCCCGAAGCTCAGGCTTTTCTCCTCAGTGGTGACCTACAGTCTTGTGTTATTCACTGTTAAGCTGCGGCCAACCCCACCTGGCCAATCAATGCTTGTTGGTACCAAGAGGTGCCAAGGCATTTTATTATATGGACGAATGCCCATTGACATTAGGTAAAGACCTTGTAAAGTTATTTCCCTCAAGACTTAAAATGTTTTTGACCTTGAGTTTCCTGAGATAAAAGATTAAACTAAAACTCATGAAATGTCCATAATCACCAGTGGCCAGATACAAACCTAGAAAAAAATGGTAAATAGTATATAAACTAGTAAAGCACCAGTGTTTTGTGTATATCTTAAGCCAGGGGTGGACAGACTATCCCTCAGACCCAAATCCGGTGCACCATCTGTTTTTGTAAGGCCCACAAGCTAAGAATAGCTTTTACATTTTTAAAGGATTATATTTCCGATAGTAATAGAAGTACCACCAACATAATATCCTTGATTTTTGCCTTTTTGACAGAAATTTTTGCTGTATAAAAAATATGCTTTTTATTGTTCTCTTAACTCGATAGTTTGCTTTTCATCATAGACTTTATTTTTAAGATTAGAATCAATGCTATTCTATGTAATAAATTCTATTCTTCAAAAGTTTTGGGTGACAAATATACTGTTAATTTTTGTATTATGTATCATCGACTATCCAGATTACATATTATCTGAAAAAGCTGTAGTATAGAAGTCTCTGATTTAGGAGAAGAAAAAAAATAACTTGCAAATATGAACCCTTAAACATCCAGGGAAAATAATGGATTCTATGTTACCTTACTGTATAAAGCAATATGGTATTAGTGCCCCAAGAAATGGCACTACTGAACTTCTCTTATTAATTTCTTTGCATTTTTTTAAATACAGTGTACATGCCACGTCTGTTTTGCATTTCAGAATGTAGCATGCTTGGTGAGTTTTATTCTTCTAAAATCTTTTTGGCAATGAAAACAATAGCTTTAAAATGGTTTCTACAGAGGGGAATTGTCCCTGGCTTCATGATATAGGTGTTTGAAAGTTTCTCATGCAACAATGAAGCAAGAACGAAGGCCCCGTAACAAACAGCTGAGCTGGTCAATGACCTCTGTGTTTACAGTCCACGCTTATTTAAAGCGGTAGATGGAAAAAAAAGGCTCTCTATTTATATCTGGAACTTAATGAAGTGAAATTATCACAGCCGACAGGCACTGGTGTAATTCAGAGACAGGGCTTGGCTTAGAGGGATTTGCAGGCTGTTTTTATTCCAATTTTTCATTTTTTTTTCGGGAAACTTAATCCCCTAATCAGTTCCAATTTACATATTTGCTGGTCTTTTTTTCCAGCTCGATTCTTAAAGGAGTGGTGTTAGAGGCATGGAGCAATTATTTGATTAAATAATTATTCATCACAATATGCCCTGCTCTATTCTGAGCAAGTGGTTCATTGGCCAAAATACAGATACACTTATAAGCAGAGACCTGGAGACTTGGGTAACCATTCAAAGCTGTTTCCTTTCATATGCACAGGCATAGGTGTATGTGTGTCTTTAACTTGATCCACCCTGGAAAGCTTTGTTCACACTGGCTCTCCTTTCCAGTCTCAGGGGCTTAATATTCTGCTAAATGAAGTGTTGCGAAATTTGAATTTTATTCTGCGGCTAAATGGAATACCAAATGCTGCATGCTTATAGTCATGGTAGAATTCGGTTCTATCACCGAATATCCTCAGTCCCATGTGAGTAAACCTGTCAGTGAAACTATCTTCCTTTGAGGAAATCACCAAGCCCTCAAGTTACACTTTTTCTTTTGAGTTACATTTATAATAGGGAATTTCCAAAAGATCAATGACCATCTTTTCCAGGGTTCATTTGTTTTCCTTGTTCAGAGATGGTTGTTACTCCCGGAGACAAGAAGACCATAAGTACAGAGGGAGAGTACCTGAAGACAATTAGGTAATAGTGAAGTATTAACCTGTCATTTTCACCGGTTTTCTGGAGAATCAACAATGATCTTAAAGCTCTAAGAATCTTCATGCATCTCAAACAGATTCCTTTTAGAAGAATCAGGAAATTAAGAATAATCTCAGGGAATAATTTCTTTCTAATTGGACCATAGGCTCATATTACCAGTAATCTGGAGAGTTGCAGTTTAGTTACCAGGAGGCTGTATTAGTCAAATCTCAAAATTAATCCTAGATTTTCAGTTTTGCACTTGTCACTTGATATGCATTTATTGAGCATCTACTAAGTGTAGGCAGTGTAACAAGTTCTCTGGGAAACTAAACATGAAAAGCAATCAAATGTGAGCATAGCCTTTCAAGAATGTACCCTGATATACAGAAACCTAAAGAAATCAGATATCAGAGCTGCTTTTTTTACCAGTTTTCATTGGAAGCTATTGAATTTTTTTCTGTAACAATAGAATGCTATGGTGAAAACAATCCTTTAAAATGTTTTTAAATAATAATTTTTATTTAAATAGTTAATTATTTAAAAATAATTCTTAATAGACCTGCTGATATATTGAATAGAGACTGAAGGTGGCCATGCCGGTTAATAAGATACTATAGTAGTTTAGGCAAGAGGAAAGAAGGCTGGAAAAACAATAAGAAAAGCAATGAGAACAGGGAGAAAATAAATGGGATCGGTAAGCCCCACATGAAACCCTTTTCGAGAAACAGCCGGAGATAAATAAAAGATGTCAGGGCTGGGTTTATAGAAGGTCACTGATGAGAAATTCTCGAGGAAGAACTCTGGAGCTCAGCCTATGCTCATGATTCCCCCACTGGTCTTCAGAAAACCTACACACTGGAGTTAGGGGTGCTGTTCTCTTTCCCTTGTTGACCCCTGCTTGCAAAGGTCAAAGGGCATGGTGGGAAAGTATTGGTTCTGCAGTTACAACAACGTAAGTTTTAGTCCCAGGAGAGTTGCTTCGCAGTAGCATGCCCTGGACCAACTTATTTTACATTCCTCATCCTCTGTGTTCTTTTAAAAGAAAAAGGGAAAATTACATTATCTATCACACGTTCGGGTTAAATGAGGTAACAGTTGAGAACTGCTTGACACAATGCCTAGTGTATAGTTGGTACTCAAAACAGTAATTGATTGTGATTATCATTTTAGTTGCTTAAGATGAGGGTTATCAAATCATGACCCTTAAACACGTATCCCATAAAGATGTTTAGAAACTTTTCATGCTTTGACTTGCAAGAAGACTCTAAGTAAGAAGGGTTAACCTTGGAAACAGGTTTTCCTACAAATTTCCGTAGGAACTTTCAAACATTTGATATGAATTATATACTATTTTCTAAATTGTTTTCCCTGGATGCTAATTCAATTAAAACCAGAAAGTATTTCTTGATCATTTGCTGTATGCCCAGAAGCATGGCAGGCACCATGGGAGATATAAAAATATTTTTACAAGCTCTCTTTGTGGTTAAGAATATTACAGTTAAGTTAGAAAGATAAAAATTGTGCCCACGAAACAAGGAAGAAATGTTAAAATAGAATATAAGCAAACACTCGGAGTATTACTTCAAATGAGTGTTGTTACAAGAATTCAGAACAGGGGAGCCTTGGAGCAGCTTTGACTAATCAGCTTGGTTTGTGAAGCTGGAAGTGATTCCCGAAGTAAGAATGGATCTGCGTTTAATGGAAAGAGAGAAAGCTGTTCCTAAGCTGGAGAAAATGGAAGCAAAGGGATTAAGACAGTGGACAGCAAGTTTGAAGACAGACTTGATTGTGGATGAAGAGGTATGTTCAGTGGGAAACTAAGCCACCCAAGTCAGGGTAATTCACTCATCAATGACCTCAAGGCCAGGTTTAGAAGTTTAGACTTTACCCATGGATTATGAAGGGTAACGAACTTTGAAGCTCGTGAAGAGTGCTCTTTCAGTTTGTAAGGGCAGGACAGGCAATAGTGGGCATGGCAGTGAGCTTATCCTCAAAAGGGGAAACTAAGGCAGGTAATGAACAAGCCAGTATATCACACACAGATACGGACAAGGTATCTAGGCAGCTGCAGGAAGGCAGTTCATACAGGGAGAATAGCACAAGAAGAGCATTGGCAGTGAGGACAGAAGGCGAGAAAAGCCACTTTTCAGTGGATCCCTATATTCTACTCTTCCAAATGTGAATTTTTCTGCATAGTGTTCGAGCACCCTCAAGTCCAACTTCACCCTCTACAAGCAATCATATTTATGGCATTCCCTACTGGACACCCTGGTGTAAAATCTGACCCATCTCTATAGTTTCTACTAGCAAACTATATCCTGTTCTTGTATCTTGAGGTCCTTATTTCTGTCCTTGCAACTTCTGCATTAATAGTTAGGGCTGTCAAATAAAATATAAGATGCTCACAGTTCAATGTGACTTCCAGATAAATAATGAATGATTTTAGCATAAATATTGCATGGGACATACACTAATAAAAGTGTTTATTTTTTTATCTGAAATTCAAATTTAACTGGGAATCCTGCATATTATTTTGCTGAATCTGTCAGTCCTACTGAGAACATCATACTCTCATTCTCAGTTATATATTGCTAGGGGTCTTTCCAAGTCAGTTAGATTTTAACTTCCCAGAGGACAGCAATTACATTCTACACTTCTCTTTCACTTAGGACAGAGGAGACAGAGAAAAAAGAAGGCCAGGTAGTGGTTAGTACAGGATAAATAAGGCCTGAAGTGGTCTGGTTTAAGATAATGAATCTGCAAAGTTGGGGACCAGACAGGTGTATCGCTGAAGTGACAGACGCCTTAGATATTCCAGCAGAATGTAGTTACTATTAGATCTGAGGTGTAAGGGAGAGTAATTAGGCTACCTTTTTTCTCCCCTAGCACTTCTACTCAACAAATACTTAGCGAATACACAAATACAACAAATACTCAGTGAATACACTTAATGAAAACTAAAATCATGACTATACAAATCACCAATGAATGCACTATTCTGGATACAAAGTCGAGCGTGATACTCTGCCTGTCTTCAGGAAGCCAATCTCTACACAGACAAGGAAAGTGAACTATAATTGCCCACAGGAGTGGTACCCACAGTAGAGCAGCAAGTCTCCACTAGGGGCAATTTTCTCCCTTCTCTCGGATACTTAGCAATACCTGGAGACACATTCCATTGCTGAGACTAAGGGGGTGCTATAGGCACTTAGTGGGTACAGGGCAGGGATGCCAAGTCTTAAAATGGGCAGGACTGTTAGCTAAGGTGTCCAGATGGAAAAAGAATGATCTGATCCAAAAGGACCAGAGTTGAGACACTGCCAAACTTGAGAAACTGTGGTCTCTCAAGTACTTTGAGAAAAGGATGCAGTTAGAAGACGCAACACTTCTGCCCATGGTGAGCTGAGAAAGCTTCCATATGAGAATGTGGAATGAAGACTGTGAACAGAGCAGGGGCAAATGCAGAGAAGTTCAACATCTGGTGGAAGCAGAGGACAAAGTGTTGATGATCTTGAGGTCATGGTTGGAGACCAGCGAGTGGACCATAAGGCCAAGAGCAACGTGGTCAGAACTGTGGTAAGCATTGAATGTAAAACCATAAAACTCTGGATTTCCAAGCATTGTCATTAGGAATGGTGAAGGAAAATGGGGGAAAAGGATATTCGGGGGGCCAATAGATGGTGAAGAAAAGTTGATTAGGAAATTTCAGTGTATACTGGAGAAGGTTTGAAAAAGTTGCTGAGGCTTTTTACTTCAATGGGGCCATGCTTCCAAAATAAAACAAAACATGGTCATTAGGTAATCTTGACTATGATTCTAACTGAAACAATGTACTTCCCTCAACTCTTCGTTCCCCGCCCCTGGAACTGAAACTATGGCCCATATGAGGTAATCTTTAAATTTTTTTTTTGTATTAACATCACAACTTTGTTAGCTCACAGTTTTAATCCTTCCTCCTGATCCTGTGGTGAAGTCACAAGAGTCCCATTTTCATCTTAGGCAAGTCTACTGAATTTTACATGCTGAACCAGACTCAGAATTGGGATACAAGAACAAACTGGATATATTGAGAACCTATCTTAAATTCTGTGGTTCAGAGTTTGGAACTGAACCCAAATATTTTGGTATTGGGGCTTATTTCTACTTGGCAAAACACAGCCTTCTGTTTTAAAGGAGTGGGGGTAAGGTTTTAAAAAGCTTATTAAAAAGTCTTGAAATGCTTCTTCAACATCAAATAGCTCCTAGAAAAATATTTTGATGAGTTAAGTGTAAATGAATCAGAAACATATGGATTACATTTCCTTTAGATTACACATGGGTTTCAAAATTAAGGGGGAAAGTGCTCAGGGCAAAATGCATTTCGGATTTTATTGAACCCAAAATATTTGAGAAATAACTCAAGATACTCGAAGAACCCAAGATCTTGCCAGGCTTCCCAATCTCTTGTATAAAGCAAATTAGATTTTAAAATTCTTTTTGCTTTAGTGATCTATGGTGTTATATTAAATGTGCATGAAAAACTCCTTTTCTATATATGTTTTTTTATCCTGGATATTTTCACTTACAACTCTGGCAAAAATTGAGACTCTAAGTATAACTGTAGATTGGCTAAATTGGCCAGATGGCTCAGTCTTTCTCTTCCTTTCCCTGCTTAGTGACAAGAATACTTGATTTGTCTCCTGCATAATCATAGGACAGGGGGATTCATCAAAAAGCTTCAGATAGTTTTACAGTAAATGGTGACAGACAGAATTATAATTTGCCATTTTGCAGATTTCTATTTGTTCACTGAGCATTAATAAAAACATCTCCATTATTTCTCAGTTCCCCTATACCTTCAGAAAGCCTGATTCTAGATTCTAGATTTCATAATGATTTCAAAATTATAAAGTGACTCATGCCTGTTTTTTAACTCATCTTTTGGTTATTCCAATGGCAAAGTCAAATTGTGGCTGGAGAAGGGCTTTATGCTCCCTACTATTTCCAATCCCCCAAAGCCACAATCTATGTAAAACCAGCATACTTGCTAAGCAAAACACTTGAAGACAACTCCCCTAGCCAAACTTCCAGTGTGCTATGCCTAAGCCCCTCCTACATAGAATTTTAAAAGCCTTAAGATGCATTCTCTTATTCCTTCATTGAACAGACTATTTCTTAGCACCTGCTGTAACAGTGTACACAGTGGTGGGTATGAGGGATGTGAAATCAAATAAGGCACAGCCACACATTTTCAAGGAGCTGAATATGTGTACACACCAACTCCCCAGGACAGAAGAACCATAAATATGTAGTCTTCAAGAGTATACTGTGTCAAAGGAGGGCCACCAAAATGGAAACAGCTGCCCAAAATCATAACGACATAATAGTAGTTGTTGAAATCTAATCCATGTGGTTTTGCTTGGAGTATTTTCTAGTGAAGAACATTTACAGTGAAGTGTGCCTATTTTCTGTTTAATATATTTTCCTCCACTCTTCTGCTGGGAAACTCTCCCTTGTCACTCAAAATCCAACCATATGTCATCTCTACCATGCGAGTTCCCATTTCCACCATGGTTGAGTGAAATATTTCCCTGAATCTACATCAGACATTGAACATGTACTTATTTATATCATTTTTAGCATAGTGTTTTAATTAATTTATTTACATCTCAGAGAATCCTATTAATTATTAACTTTTTCAAGGAAAAGGACTCCATCCTAGCCTCATTTTTATTCCTAATATAGAGCATATTGCCTGGAACATACTAAGCACTTAACTGTTGGAATGAACAGACGACTGGGTAAATGATGCTATGATTTAAAGAGGAAATGGAAAAAGACAAAAGTATAACCAGAGTCCCAATCTCAGCTACATTACCACAAATGGGTTAAAGAAGCTCATTCTAAATATGCCCATTGTATCCTATATAGAACAAATGACTTATATTTATGAAATTTGGTTACTAATGAGGACAGCACAAATCAGAAGGAAAAAACAAAGTTAATGTTTGGATTCACTTAAAGAAATGCATCCATTCATGTAATCAGTCATTACCCAGGCTTTCTTCTATGCTGGCCGGTAATTTTCTCAAGGCCTTCCTTACAGGCTGTAGTTCAGGAACCATGGGTAGAACACTAAGTGGTTCTAAATATGATATACTAAACATTTTTTTTAAATATCCCCAATACAAGAGCTGATTTAATCAGATGGGAAAGGTCCCCCAAATTTTCTAGTTCAGTAAAATACCCACAAGGTAAATTCTTTACATTATCAAAAGATCCTTTTCAATAGTTATTCATAGCTTTTCAATTTTCTTTGATTTTTATATGGTTTCTTGGATTATAGATAATACTATAAAAGATACTGGTGCCCATGGTTAGTGGGCAGGGATATTATAGTAGACTATTTTTTTTTTCTCACAGAAGATGTCTGTGAGGTTCCCATGCAACTGAAGTAAAACAAGAAAGTAGCACACCGATTCCAAAACCTTTGTATCCTCCGACAGAAAAATTTTAAAGCCTTTTTTTTTTAATTTGAAATATATAATTCATATTCCGTGAGACCTTGCCTCTCAAATGCATGCATAAAGAAAATATAACAGGAATCAATGTCTAGTTTCATTCTTGAAGTTTCCCAAGTCTTTGGTCTTTCCTGATTTTATTTAAAGCCTCTATTAGTTTATTAGTTTGACAGGAGCCCAAGTAATTACGCCGACTTCTAAGTCCTACTGTAAGTTTCGTCTGCATCTCCCTGAACGCACACAAAATTTAGTGCCACTGCAGCCTTTCTCAAAACAAATAAAAGATTTGTGAACTAGTCACCAAGCATCCGACGCAATTAAACTGCATTTGTTTCTTTTTTGGCATTCTCACACAATCGAGGCCTTGTAAGAGGTAGGCGCTCCTCAGATCAGACTGTGTTTTCTTTAGAGGAAAGTGTGCCAAAAATCCTCCTACCCTACGTAACTGAAGTCTCAGCTAACAGGAGGCGGACACTTGTAACACACACACACACACACACACACACACACACACACACACACACACAGTCCTCCTCCTCTCACCCCTGCTTACCACCATGATATGCTCGTAAGGAAAGAAGCACAAATCCATAACCACAAAAATATTTAATGTAAGGAAGAGGACTTAAAGTTGCTAGAAATGAAGTGTTGCCACCCATGGTCTCAATCAACTTCAGCATTACTTAGAACAAAACAAACAGAATTCATTTGAAAGCACATACGCTGGTAGTTAAGAGTAAAAGCAGAGAAAATGAAACAAGTGGTTTTGGAAGAATTGGATTTGTTCTTTTTAAGTTTTTGAGACCAGTCAAAACAGAGCTTACCTTGAGGTACCTAGATCTCAACAGCTTTTAATTGCCAATTTCAAGCTGTCACACATTGCGCATTTTTTTAAAGAAAAAGTCTTTAAAATCTGGTTAATTAGAACTGACTACCTCTAACTCTTTGACTGATTTAGCGTCCTGTTGCGCTGGCTCGTGCTCGCTGGTTCCCCACTGATTTTCCTAAGCTGCTCCACCACATTGTGTGGATATTAGGTATGAACTTGGAGCCATACAACAGTCCTTGTTATAAAAATCATTTATCAGGGAAAAACCAAATCAGGTGTATGTGTGGTCTAAGCAGACCCAGGTAATTGCAAAGACTTATACCCCAACTGAATATCAGACATCCCTTTAACCTTTCCATATTCTGTCTCCTTGTCTGAAGATACAATACACCTTGGGAAGAGCATCTCCAGTTAGCTCTGTGAAGAAATTATACATTCTTTGCATATTTCCATTAACACTACCATCTACTGAGGAATGTCACACAGTTTGATAAACATTTTCCATACATTATTCGTATAATCCCACGACGTAGGTAATGTCATCCTTATATTGAGGGTGATGCCCCTGAGGATGAGCCAGTTTTAATTAACTGGCACCTAGTAAGAATCTTGAATTTTATGTTAAGACCAGTTTTGTCTGATTCCAAAACCAAGCTTCCCCATTCCTCTGCACTGCATTTGTCTGCCATGCTCATTTTGGTCCAAAGTGCCATCATTGTAGCTCTTGCCCCATTATTTTATAGGGACAGAAAGAAAGGGGAGAAATGAATCTTTAACTAAATACTTAATGGAAATAATAAAATGTCCCTCCTCTCCCAGAAAACAATGCAGTCTTTAGAAATATAGCAACTTTTCTTCTTAACCTCAGTTGGCTAAAATGTATGTTAGGGTTTGAAAGAACTATAGGTTTTCTTACAGTGGTCTTTTGAATACTGATTTGCATGTTGAAAGGATCATTTTGCAGAATGATAGACTCTATCATTATCAAAAAGAATGGTATTGGCATGTATTGGGAGACAGTTCTCCATAGATCTCTCATATTTCTTCATGTCTTGCAAGCAGATGACTACCCTGTGTTCTGTACTGTCTTTTGAAGGATGTTATACAGAGAACAGCCTTGAGATACAGAGATAATGTCTTCCTTCAAAGCAATGGGCAGAGATGGTTATTAATGAGCATAAAAAAATTCAGATTTCCTAAGCTCTAGGCTCTTCACCTGTAATACAACCGGCTGTGTGTGTAGGTGTTATCTGATTCTCACTGTGTAGACTTCTGGGAAGGGGAGCTTGGCGAACTAGTGCAAAAATGCTGATATTATGGTTACTATTACTGCTGTGAGTAACATCTTTCATCTCTGATCCAGGAATCTTATGTCTTCTACCAGCATTCATGAAACTGTGGCCGACTAACTAACAAATTTGAAAGTATGGTAAAATCTGATTTTCATAGTTTACAACAATATAACAGGTCCCTACTATCAGTAAGTGGTTCACTAAAATTAGCTTTTTTAGCCTTAAATATTCATAGACTATGTTAAACTAGAATTTGCAAACATTTATTTTATATTCTATAAATACGTTATATATATTTATATTCTCATCCCTCCCTCTTACAGATGAGATTGAGGTCATCAGAAGTTTCTGAGATACAATGTGTCCTTCATATTCACTCATACCCTACCATTGCATCTAGTTTCGAAAATATAATATTGAGTGCCTATATTCTGTTGGACAGGAGGGCCCAGGAAGTATGTAAGCCTGAGGAATCTGAGGCAGGTATAATGCAGCTTCATGATCATTTCTGTGTTATCTTATTATTTCCTAAATATTGATACAATGTCCTTCAGAATATTAACAAGATACTTGTTATTAACATTAAATTAACAAGATACTAACAAGATTGTAGGATCCCTTGAATACAAGGACTATAAAGAATATGAGGACAATTATATTTTTAAACTATTTAAATCCCTATGGTAACCAATCTTGGATTTTATGGGAAGGGCTTCTGAAAACAATGTCTGACTTGAAAACTGTTGCTCATGAGCAAAGGAATCTTATGATAATAGTGATCACCTCCTGATTTTGACCACTTGAGGTTCCATGAATATTCATTTCAAGCTGCTCAGGGATAAGAGAGAGGTAGCTGATGCAGCAGGGATGCAGAGAACCCAAAGTATACATAAATTACACTGAGTCACATATTAGTTTCCTGTTTATCCTTCATCCATACTTGCTACTTATTTCCCCATTGGAGAAACACTGTATTCAATTGGTGTCTTTAAACCATCATATATTTCCTTCTAGGTCTTGCCAAATAGAGATGTGTGCCTTCTTTTGCTAGTACCCTATAATCCTAAAACTTGCTGTGTCAAAGCTCCTAGTATCAACTTCACTCTACCTCAGCTACTGCTGTGAATCGGATCCTTCTGTCTTATAGTCGCACTAGGATTATAATTGGAGTTTCCTACTCAGCTCTAAGAATCAGTGACATAGATATCAGAATAACAAAATATCAGATCATCCTAGATCTACATAGGTATAATATGTCAATGATAATTTGTCTCTTTGTGAAAACAATGAGATAATTTATATAAATGTGCTTTAACAAGGGTGGACTAAATCTACTACAGCAATAAGTTTAAATAAAAAGAGATATAAAAATAATAATAAGACCTAGCTATTCATTCATTTGTATGGAGTGTCTGTTATCTACACTTACTATGCAAAATACTAGAAAAATATCAGTTACAGGAACAAATCAAGTGTGGGGCAGCATGGGGAAGATGTGGTAGTAGAAGTGATTCAAACATAGAACTGGTTATCTTTATGAGCAGAGAATTAAACAGATAAAATAAACCAAGAAATAAAATATAGGTTCAGAAAAGTCTTTTAATTCTACCTAAGAGCACAGGCATATAATTAACGAGGCTATTCCTGAAAAATAAAAGCTAATGCGCCTTCTTGAATTTAAAGAATTCTGTGCAGAGACTCCGTGAAAAGCACAGGTCCAAAAGAAAATTGAACTTACAAATGTGCTATGAGTATTCTGTAAAGAAGTAACTGTTTAAACATGCAATCCCATAATTAGCCCGGATCGCTCATTCAAGTGAGACTGCAGGTCAAAACCACCAGCTTTTCCAAGTCAATGGGGAAAAAACCTTCCATTTCTCTCTTGTGTATTTGGATGTGTGTAATTAGGCTTCTTCTATGCCAACAAAAACCCATGAAGGCTTTTTCTATACAAGTTTAGATTGTTCCCGCTCCAAAAATGGGACCAGAACGTGCTGGTACACCATGAGCAACGCCACTGGATGGGAAATACCACCATGCCATCTCAGCACAGAGGTTACTGCTCTCCTCTAAGATAAACAGCAGGAATGAAAAAGAAATTGAATAAATGGAGCAGAAGAGAATGCTATTAGTCTAACGACTGCCCTAAATTTGATGCTGAATTCTGCCTGATTCCCTTGGTAGTAGATGGCTAAGCTGATCCTGCACATGGGTGAGCTATTGATGTGGTAAAATCTGAGGTCACTGACCACTGCATCAGTTGCTTCTGGTGGGACTACGGATTACATAAAATCAAAATAACAATAAGTAAACATGATAATAATTGAATTCTCACACACACCAAAAACAAAACAGAACACACAGAACTGCAAGTTGACGGTCTAGGGCAGTTACCATGGCTCTACAAGGTTATTGGAGACCCGTGTCCTTACCATTTTGCTCCATCCTGGTGGCAGATTGAAATTTCCAAGAATGGTCACAATGTGGAATCCAATTACTACCCATTGTTATGCATTATGACCTTCTTAACCTCTGATAAAGAGGAGGAGAAGAGGCATCTCTCCCTTTGAAACGGAGCTGGCATGCTATCAGCAGAATGCAGCTGCAAAGATGCTGTCTCACTTCCAAAGTCAGGTCAGCAAAGACCATGCTATTTTGCCTGAGGGCCCTGGGCTCATGGACGATTAAAGAGAAATTAGGATAAACTAGATTTCCGTTCAAATTAATAATTATCTAAGGATGAGATAGGAGGCAAACCTTTAATATTTTTATTGTTTAGACAAACCTGGTTAAGATACTGCTGCATGAGCTGTTCCACTGATTTTATGTTAGAATAATTTAATTTAATACGGACAGGTCCCTCTTATTGCCACCCTATCTTTCACTCAAATTATTAATGCCCTTGTATTCTTTTGTATAGGGCTCAAGATTTATTTTGAGTAAAGGTAGATTTCTTTTGATAACCAAAATTTAGCTATTGATAGGCAATGATTAGCTAGGTTTAACCTGGGCATGGATTTCATTCAGACTGAAACAAAACCTCAGCAGAGGACTTCCTGCATAACCAGACTAAATATTGATTCACTGAAAGCAAAATACATAAAGGCTAGTCAATTTCTTCTTTGAACACTGGTATCTAGGGAATCTGGCAAAGTGCTGTAGGGATTCTGGGTGATTGGCCTTCAATGTGACCCTTCCAAGCTGGAGGATGCTTCCAAGTATCCAATGTGGTATGGTCTTAGAGTGAAACTGTTACTCTCTTCCATAGCAACAGGGCCCTGAGGAACCTCAGAAACATTTATTGTAGTAATCGTGGCAATAATGAGAGTAATAATAAGTAATATTTAACAAGGATAACAGATATTTTTCAGCACTAATTTGCATTGGGCACTTCTGAAGAATTTACAAGCATTATCTCATTTAGTCTTTACCACAACTCTGTGATATAGGTTCTCCCATGATCCTCACTTAACCAGGGAAGAAGTATAAAATAAATAACAAGGCAGCATCATGTAGAGCTAAGATTCAAACTCAGGCCATTAGGCAGACGACAAAGCAAATCGAGCACTATGTGAGTGTGAATCTTTCTATCTCATACATATTATTTCTTTTGACATGGGTTTTGACCTGTATAATGTTCGAGGGTTTTGCAGTGGAATGAAGCCAGTGGCCAAGACAGGAGCATTCGAAACACAGGCACCCTATGTAGACAGAGCTAGAAAGTGAGACAAACAGACAATAAACAGCAATGCTGCCAGGATGTAGGTGAGTGTGTCATGGGGAAGGAGTCTCCTTCCTTCCTTCCTCTTTTTTTCCTTTTTGCAAGACATGTTGCCCTAATGGAGGAGTGTGGCTTACAGGCAGCCTCCCTCGAATGTGCTTTGGGAGAGAGCCTAATACCTCATATTTTTTAAAAAGAAGAAAAAAAAACCACATACACACACACAAACACACACACACACACATTCACATATATATCCAAGCCAAAAATATCAGGCCGTTCGTGGCTGTTAAAAAGCCAGGGAAAGCTGAGTCACACCCTTCACTGTTTTTCTTTCAGACACACTGACCACCCTCTCTCTTCACAACATCTTATTTATTGAAGCACATGTTGTCCAAATGGAATAAAACTTCGCAACACTGAAATTTGGATTCTGCCCTAAGTTCTCTTTCGCACTCTCTCCCCTCTTTCTCTTTTTTTTCCCTCAATTCGAGGCATCACAGTAGAACTATCTCCATGGAGATCTAGAGGGAAAGGGGTTAATTTGAAAGGCTTGGAGCCAGGCCTCTCTTAACTGGGGAATTGGCAGCTAGCAGCTTGGAACACTGCCTCAAACGTCTAACTGAACGTTTTTATTATCCTTTTTGCCCAAAGGTGGCTTTTAGACACCCACAGCAGCACAAGGCCTTCTGACTGGGGTTCGACAGACGGGAGCCAAAAGGCTGTCTGCCCCTTCCGCGATGCCCGGGGAGCCCCAAGGAGGAAACCACCCCCCTACCCAACCCGACGGTGGACGGCCCGCCCTCCCTTCAATGAACGGCAGACCTACCAGGGGGCTTGTAAAATCAGGGGAGTTCTGAGAGTGGGGTGGGAGGCAGGAGCGGGGCTGGAGACACAGTGGGGAAAGGGAGACAGGCCCAGAGACAGACTAAGGAAAACGGGGAAGAATGGGACAGCTGAAAACAGGGGAGTGACACCACGCGGGAATCAAGTGGAAGGCGAAAAAAGGTGGAGAATGGGAAGGAACAGAGAGCCGAGAAGAAGAAAAGAGCAGAACTGCAATCGGCCTCCTCCAAGAACCTCCAGTTCCTGATTCACCTTTGTCAATGGCAATTATGCTCTGAAGGGTCTGCGTTGCCATTTTTATGGAGTTATTTTAATTGCTTCATCCTGACCTGTTCAATTAAAATTGACTGTAGGTCCTTGGAAATCTTAGACGGGAAGCAATGCAGGCTTGAAAGGAGCAGTTTAGTCTTTAGTCTGATTTCTCTGTTTCTCAACAGGAGACACAATACCCCCAGGTATTTCAAAGCAGATTGGAGTCAGCAGGAACAAGCAGCAGGAGGGTGGTGAACATTCAGAGATGCTCTTGGCCACCATGAGCCTCCTTTCCGTGCCACTTGCCCTGATAAATGTGAGCACACATCACCAGCTCAGAAGCTCCTGGCTTAGACACATCTGAAAGCCCTATGGATTACAGGTAGGGAACCAGGATTCTACCTGACCAAAATGCACTTAGGTGAGGGAGTTCTGAAGCTTTGAGTGCTTACGCTTATTTAGCAAGAAGATAATTAAAGTTTCCAGGATTCAACTCTACACCAAGCCTCCTGCTCACACGTCTTTTCTTTAGATGCACACAACACCACGTCATACAAAGAATGGCAGGTCTTATTCATACTGCCAATTGGCAGACAAGGGCACAACAAAGCGCGTCTAAAGGGGCGTCCGCAGACCACATTCTAATTACCCTGTTAAAAATGCAGATTTCCTGATCTTCACTTACATAGACAGTCTAACCTGGACTCCCTGATGGAAGCTGAATTTTTACCTTGCACCGTAATGATTCCCGTACACTGAATTTAAGCAGCACAGGGCTAGCATATTGAAGAATTGTATTATCGACATCTCAGTGGGGTGTTTCCAACAGCTCAGTCATTTGCATTTTTACAGAAGGTGAAATTGAGGTTCATAGAGGTTAGAGACATGTCCTAAGTCATATCAGAGTCCACTGCAAATTGGTAAGAGATGTAACTAGAAATACAACAAACTAGAAATGAATGTATCAATAGAACTGACTGAAAATAAACTCTAGATCTTCTGACTTCTCGTTTTCTTTATTCTTTCAAGTACATCAGACTATCTCCTAACACAGGAGAAATTTGATACTGGTTCTTTTGGCTCCCAACAAGGGTAATAAGATGTGCACTTTTATTTACCCCTCATAGTGCCATTCCTGATACAACAGGCCAGCGATCTCGGCCATGCTCCTCTATATGTGGTCCACTATCCACTCAGACACTGAACTATTTCAGTTCCTAATCAAAATCTTTGAGGCGGGAGAACTGGAAGATCACTATACCAATAGCCAACATGTAATACTATCAGATGTACAGGGTACCATTCTAAACTCGTAATCTATGCATTACATTAAATAGATGAGCTCATTCATTTTTAAAAAGCAAACCACTGGGGTAAGTATTAGCATTACCTAACGAAGATGGTGAGACCCGATGTGACTTGCCCAAGTTTACATAGCCCTAAATTGTGGGGCTGGGCTATGAAGAAAGCTGTTTGGCTCTAGAGGTAACCAGCTTAACCACCACTAATGCTGCCTCGCTGTCTGGGGAAAACAGGGAGCATGGGGTTGGGGAGTTCTATGGAGGTAAGTTTTAGTGGAAAGAACCAGAAGCACCCTCACGGCTCAGAACTATTCCAGTGATATAGAACCATAAACTTATTTTTGCAAAAGGCTTCTAAAGGTACATTCAAAATAAGCCATCACCTTGAAAAAAATCAAGTCAATCAAGCAAATAATGCAGATGCAGAGCGACTGTGGAACGGATGGGATTTGATTATTTGTTTCATAGATGAGGAGATCAACGACTGAGAGGTAAAACTATCTTTTCCAAAGTCTCAGATCACTCAAAAATATCAGGCCCTGGCCCAGTGCACAAGTTGCAAATACAATCAGTTTTGGAAACAACGCTTTAGGTGAGTGTATCTGCGACCAACTGATCTATTGCCATGATAACGCTCCATCATAAGCAATCACAAAACCTCAGTGGGATGCAATGACAAGTATTAATTGCTCTCAAGTCTGGTGTGGTTGGCTGGGTGCCTCTGCTGATCCTAATCGGGCTCCCATATTTCTGGACATCAGCTGACTGTGGCTGATCTAAAATGGCCACAGCTGGGGCAAGCTGGCTCTGTTTCATACGTCTCTCATCCTCTAGTTTGGAAAAATTCTCATGTCAATGGAGGAGGTACAAGAACACACGTGGAGATGTGCACGCTTCATTTTTAAGTCTCTGCTTGCCTTGTCATGACTCCAGTGTCCTCATTGGCCAAGGAAGTCTCCTGGCCAGACCCAGACCAGAGCAGAGAGCACTGCAATTCACCATCCATGCAACTGACCCACCCCAGTGAGGGAGGAAGAACCGCACTGTATAGAAAGAATTTCAAAGAGCAGAAAAGAAATCAAACGAAGTCAAATTATGTATTGTTAATTTTAACCTACCTACTTTGAGGTTACACCTTCCATGTTGGGCAACACTGACTACATTTTTTAAAATCAGGAGAAATGCATCACTTGGCTAAAATAAAGGAAGTGTCAAAGTTAAGAAGTGTGCATCGTTTTATAAAATTAGATTCACCTTGCTGGCAAGTGTCATACTGACTTTGGGGACTCTGAGTTGATTCGCAAGTAGGTACAGGTAGATCCTTTTAAAGGAAAATCTATATGTAATTGAAATTAAATTTCATCATATATGTTATCATGCTACAACGTGAGTTTGCTTGGGCAATATAAATATGGCATCATTTATAAAACATTACTGTATTAGCATTTCATAAAAGCTGAATGCATTTGCAACTTTTACAGAATTCACCTGGACTAATTTGGATACATGAAATGAAAGATTCAAATGCTTTTCAATTAGGGATCAATTTTTTTTTAATGGAGATCTATTTTTTAATGTGTGCGAGTACATGGGGTGTATAGGGATTAAAGTACCTTCCTCAAGAAGGTAAAATTCAAGTGTCACCTTTTCTTCATTAACTGTAGCTGTTACTGCCAGTGAAGGCCAGAGTGGTTTGCAACTCTTCTCCCCCTGGTTGAACCAACACCATGACTCACCATCCTCTCGCTATCACTTTCTCAGTCTCCTGAAAAGAGTTCTTTAAGAGCACACATGTACTCACTCAGCCTCACAAACAGGCATGCACCCATAAAAGCAAGAAAACGTAAAACAAACATAAGCAAAAATAATAATAAACACAATTCTGCTATACCAACTCCTGCAAGATCTGTTAACAGAAGGTGTCTCACATATTGTATTAAAGTCCAGTTACAAAATAAAACAGAAACACAAATATCAGATGGCTTCCTTATAGTTGCTGGCTTCTCCAGAAACAGATTATACAGCTTTGGGTGTCTTTTATTTCTTTTAAATGAAATAGTCACCAGCAGGTTAACACAGCACTGTTACAATGGGTCCCTTGCTAGGCCATTGGAAGAGGTACATTGCTTACATTTTGCTGTTACAGTGTTATCCTTTAAAATGAAAGACCATTTTAGACCTACAAAGTGCAAAGCAACAATATCTAAATACAAGAGTTCCAAGTTAGTTTCGTCAAAGCTCCCTGCTGTCCAGGCAAGTGGCCTTTTCTTTACACTGTAAGGGAACCCCATATACTGTTTTACCTGAAGATCTTTGATTTATCAGAAACAACATGTTTTCTTAATCCTGGAGGCAACTGCAACTTCATGAACCTCCTGGTGGACAAAAGTAAGAGTCATAAAAGTAAAATGAATTAAAGAAAAGGAGCGACCTCAAGGTCCACAGATTGGATCAGTTGTGGGGTTCTCTTTCCCCTGTTCAGTGGCAGAGAGAATTGCCTCCTAAAGAGTAATTCAGTTTTCTTGTGGGACCTGTCCATTCACTTTTTAAAAGTCTAATTATTAATCTCCAGTCGCTATTTATCAAGAACTGCTCAATTTGGGGATGTCTTGGGACATATACTTGTTCTCTCTAGCCGTGTGTTTTCCTTTTTTGATTTGCAACCAGGAGACATCCCTGGGGGAAATCTGGAACTGGCCCCCATACGTGGAGGGCAAGGAGAGAAGTAAGAAAGGGGCAGGCCACTCCAGATCAGAGGGGCAGGGTTAGAAAGCAAGGGCACTTACTTACAAGGCTTGTGTTGGGTGCTACAAGGGAAGATCTCCACACCTGCCTGCCAGAATCTTAAAAGTTTTCAGAGAGGTCTTAACAGGGTTCAGTCACATACACCGTCCAGATGGTCTCAACACTGACTGCTCTCTCCAGGCTGCATCCTTGAGAATGGCTCCCATTGTAGGAAAGGTGGTCAAAATATACATTGTACATCCAAAGGCAGGGGCGGGTGGGCGGTAAGGAGCCTCGGATTACCCAGGTCCAGTTTGCGTGTCAACTGACAGTTGCGTCCTTTTGATGATTCTTCGACAGCCTTATATTTGATTGTTATCTTCTAAGATTTGTCAGGAAGGGTTTGTGTTTAAGTCACACCTAAAAAATTCCTAGGGAGTCAAATTTTCTCCAAGAAATGAGACAGGTCCATATTACCAATCTTCACACACCCTGGAGTTTGTTTGTTGTTTGTTTTTTCCTCTATGAACAGAAATGAACCAATGGACATTTTACCAGTTGCAATCTTTCTCTTCTTTCCAACCTGTCTTTCTGTATTTTTGCATTGGTATCTGATTGTTTGCAAAAGTGTCCCACTATTTGAAGTGATCTATTCAAATACCTGCACCTACAAAGTCACTGTAACAAGAAAATAGCCCTCATTTTGTTTGTTGTTTTGCTTGCTTTTATTCGCTTAATCCTGGAACTGAATTTATAGGTAAGAGCTCTCAGACAGACACAATCTTACATCACTCCTATTACTCCTTGAACATGTATGTTTCCCATTTGATTAGCTGGCTTGCCCTCTGGAAACAAAACAGCACATTCCTTTGAGTATCTTACTTTTTTCTAATAGGACAGATGGAAGAAAAAAAAAAGAAATTCCATAACACAGGTGGTTATGTACCTAACAGATACATCTCAAGTGAATATATATATAATATTTTTTCAACCTGCTTTCATAAGCATTATCTGTTTGATCCTTGCAACAGCCATGTTAATAATCCCAGCTGAAATATTTTTTAATCTTTCTAAATTCCTAGAGCATTTTCCTATTTCCTCCTGAAGGTACATGGTCTATTAGCTTGCATTACAGCTATTCGTGGATATAGCCTGTCTGCTCTAATACATCATAAATGCCTCAAAAGCAGGGACTAGTTCTTTCAACCTCTGGAATTCCCCATAGCACCTGGTAACATATGAATGAGGGCAGATATGCCCAATTAGCAAATAAACTGAGCCATCAAGAAAACAAACCCAGTTTTCCTTAAACTGAAAAGCAACTTTTTGTCTCTGGTAAGTGATTTTAACATATGTAGGCCTTAGTCAGTTTAAGCTGCTATATATAACAAATTACCATAGACTGGGTGACTTATACAACAGAAGTATATTTCTCACCGTTCTGGAACCAGCAGTCCTAGCATGCTAGAACCTGAGCGTGGTGCCCATATGCTAGCCCACTTCCTGGTTACAAATGGCCCTCTTCCCGTATCCTCACAGAGCAGAGAGAGCAGAAAGGGAGATGTTTATCCTTTATAAAGCATGAATCCCATTCATGAAGGCTTCACCATCATGACCTAAACTCCCAAAGGCCCACTTCCAAATGCCACCACACCGGGGATTCAGGCCTTAGCACACGAATGGGAGGGGAGGGGGCCTACTCAGTCCACAGCAATGTATCAATTCCCTTCCACACGTCTATGCTAAGGAAGGATGTGTAGATGCAGTCAAAGAATGCTCATCCTAGCATTGTTTAAAATATGATTTCAAAAGAAATAACATGACAAACATAGAAAGAAAGTAGTCCTTAAAGATGAGGGTTTAAATGATTTTCAAATAATGAGAAAATACAATATATGGGCATATTAAAATAAACAATGAACATATGGACTTTCATTATTTTTTAAGTTTGAGAATGCAATTGCTTATATGCTTTTCAAAAGGGTTACTTTTTAAGGAGATCTATTTATGGATTTAAATGATCTGGTATCTAGAATTTGCTTTAGCAAATATTATGAGGTGAAGTGAGTGGATGGCAGATGAATAAAAGACTGGCCAGGAGTTGATAATTTCTAAGCTAGATGATGGGTACAATGGAGATTATTTTATTATTCTGTCTACTTTTATATGTGTTTAAAGTTCCATAGTAGAAAGTTGTTTTGTTTTGTTTTTTAAACCTGTATAAGTAGAATGACACAGGTGAGCCACATATCTTCCATTTGTTCTACTCCATATTAATTCTCCATTCTCATCCATGCTGGTCTCTAACAGATGCTGACCTGAAAGGCCAGATTCATGGGCCTGTTATCTGTGCAGTTGTCTCTATTTCCATGTTCCCATGTTCAGAAAGGGCCCAATGCTTGGTTTAATGCTGTGTAGTTACCATCTTGAAAGTGGTAATAGTTTTTGAACAGATGCACTACATTGTCATTTTGCACCAGCCCCCACAAATTATGTAGCCAGTCCTCCCAAACTCTGTGGGTGTATGCAGTAAATAATGCCCTTTGCACAAAGGTTTGGCCCTTTGCTCTCAGTTCTTGGGAGACAAACTCTAAGTCCTTGGAATGTCCTGCCTGAAAAGAGTGAGTTTGTTTACCTGGTAGTGTTGGACCATAACACATAGTCTATGGATAACAATGCGATTTATGGTGTAGCCTCGGGCCACAGGGCATCAGCTCACCTTCTGGAGGGTTGGAGGCTAAGGTCAGTCAAATAAGCAGTCAGCTTTGTTTCAGTAATCACCTTTCAATAACACTCTGACCACCAAGGTGCGGTGAGCGTCTCTGGTTGGCAACATTCCAAGTGTACCATCACACCCTGCTGCTGGGAGGAACAAGTGCTACCCACACGACTCCGCTGGGGGAGGAAAACAGGAAGCTTGTTCTGACCCCTGGTGGCCCCTGCCCTAAGCACCTCTTCCCTTTACAGATTTCGACCTGCATCCTTTCACTGTAATAAACCACAACCATGAGTGTAACAGCTTTGCTGAGTTTGATGAGTCCTCCTAGCAAAATATTGAGTCTAAGACCACCCTCAGTTCTTGGGGACTTTCCAAACTAACAAGGTAACATTAAAAATTTCCCACTTCCTCTGACTTACTGTTAGGTTTGGTTAGTGGGGAGGCCACATAAAAGATTGGGGGAAGATAGGGAAGGAAGGCCAAGGTATTTATAATTGTGAATCTTTCCCTCTGAGAGAGCGTCTTGAACTGGCTATGTTTCTGAAGGTCAGAGGGCTTAATGCCCCTTAAAAAGCATCCTATTCTCCATAACTGTCTTTCCTGCTGGCTATTTTTGGTAACAGCCCTTCCCTGCTTGCCCTGGGTTTTTGTCGGGCCCCCAACAATTGGCCACACCTTTGTCATTAGTTACTTTGTAAATAAACCCCACTTTTCTTCCCTAATGTGAATATGTCTTCTGTTTCCTGTTAGAACCCTAACTGATAAAAAATTTAAGGACAAAAAGGGTGTAAAATTTTGGCAGCAATGATTTTTATGTACTATAATTTTTTTATTGCATTGTCTTAAATTGTGCTACAAAACCTTTAATACATGTATAGTCAACAAAAAAATATTAATTTGAAAAAAAAGGTAGCGACGTATCCGGACAACTAGCAATTCCACTTTCAAACACCTTAATCCCTAAATTGAGCTCTCTCTTCATTGGACCAACTCTCTGAGGACAATAATCCCTTAACCCTGCCTGTGTCCCTCGCCATCACACACTGCTTATTTTGGCCACTGTACCATCTTGCCTTCTCATGCTGTGGAAATCCCTTAGAATTGCTGAGTGTCTACTTGCTGTTAATCCTGGAATTTTTGTTTTTATTTTCCTTTAATTTCCCACATATATTGAGGGTGGTTTCTGAGAGGGGCAGTTTGGGTCCATCCCCCCTCCTTCCTGGTTCTCTCTAGCTTTCCCAGGATTGTGAAGAATGGTGGTAGCAGGAGGGCAGGACAGGATGGAAAAGAGCAATCAAATCACTTCATTTCTTAAAAGGAAATTTACCTTATTTTTAATAATTGTTTTATAAAATAATGAAGATAATATTTAGACCTTATAAGGATCCTTTTAGTTGCACTGATTGCTTTATATTTATTCCAGTTTCTGGGATTACCACTAGAAAAAGGCAGTTTTCAAATATTATGTAATATTTAGTCATACTTAGTTACTTGTAGAATTATGAGGTAATTAAATATTTTGTATAGTACTTTTCATAGGGACCTTACAAGAGGAAATAGAGATGGTTAGAAATTAGTGCTCTGGATAAAGTCAGGGTGGGTGGGAAGGAGAGAATTAAAATGTATTAAATATTTACAACATGCTATACACTATAATTCATGCTTTCTAGACATTGCCTTGTTTAATAATATTTTGAGGTAGATATTATTATTTCCATTTTATAGGCAAGTAACTTGCCCAAGTTTTATAGTGGGTAACTCTGATTTAAATCTTCAATACACATTTTACTATAGCAAACTGTTGTATTAATAATGTTAATATCTAGCAATCATTTTTTTTCTTCAAGTTTTATCATCTAGAAATTTGCCTAGTAAATATCTTTTGTCCAAATTCAAGCATGGTAGACTATTGTGCACCTGAACAAATTTTGTTCATTTATATTAAGGAATAATAACATCAACTAAGAGAATTTTCAGACATTGGGAAGAGTGGCTTACTCATGTAAGAAGCCAAAAGTGTTCAGTTAAGAAAATAAACCATCAAAGATAATCAGAATTCTACTGTGCAAAGAAGGATCTGAGTAATAAACTAAGTATGAACTAGTCATGTTTACAGTCTTTAATATGGCCAGACTAACAGCATATCTAACATTACCCAGGTTTCTGATTTCCTCTTCATAGCCCTCAGTAGAGTCTCTCAATGCTATTGGCACCCAAGTTGACCTTTTATGGCCCTGAACTAGATTCCCGGGTTTAAAAAATATGGGTGCGACTATGTCTGGAAAAGTTCAGGTCCGGGTTCATGACATAGATTATGATTTCATCACTTACTAGATCCAGCCTTTGTTAAAGTTCGTTTCACTTAGGTAATGTGCCTTTGGCCCTACTGGGCATGTCAAAGATGATCGACCCCAGGGCTTTCTCTAATGCCAGGTGTTTTTTCTTTTTTTCCTGATCCCCTCAATATGCTCTGGATTGGGGCATTGTTCTCTCATCTCCTCAAAACCACTGGCTTCTTAGTCTGCTGATTCTGATTCAAACCACGAATTATAAGCAAATACCCAGCAGAAGATGAGGTTTATTCTGCTGAAAAATTGAACTAGTACATCTCTAGACTCTAGGAGTCTGGACACAGCAGAAGAGAAGGTGACTAAAGAGAAGCCTGCACTGCAACCTATGAAACACAAATGTCCCTTCATGTCAACCCCACTGTCACCTTGAGAACATACCTACAGATCTCCAAAGGAAACCTTCCAGCATCTCTGGAGCTGTCAGGGTTGGTGACACCTCCCACCACCTCCTGTGGTTCTGTGATTCCCTCAATCATTTCAGTGCATCCATCCCAAGCCTTTGTGAACTTTCCCTTCCAAGAGCTGGGACCCTCTCGTGAGGACAATCCTTGCCACTGGAGCCTCTTTGCTCTGCAGGCCAGAGAGAGCCAGAAGTGTCTGGGAGTGATTATTGCATTGTCTTAAATTCACCCCTGGAGGGCACTTATCCAGTAACTGACTGAAGAGGGAGGACGAAAAGTCCACTCATGTCCTCCACCCCAGGGATTCCCTGCAAGATTGGAATGGAGCTGGGATTTTGCCTGGAAACTTTGCTGAGATTTTGCCTCACTAGGCTTCTTCCCCTTCTCCACCACGCTGATCCCACCGCCCTAACAATCTCACGAGGGCCATTGCTAAATCAATCACTTTCATAGAAATCTCCTGCTTAAAGCCTTCTTTGAGGGAACCTCATCCAAGAAGGCACCAAGTCACTAAAGAGAAGAGCGCTAAACACACAGACTTTTCAATATGCTCTTTAGTGCCTCAATCCTAAATACAAATATACACCCAAGGATCACCAGGCATCTGCTGAGGAAAGTTTCCAATAAGGAGCTCAAAGACCAAAGCAAAAGAAACAGTCAATATGGGGATCGGGGAAGGACAACAATTACAACAGCAAAAATGCCCAAAGGGCAATGTCACTGTCAGTATTTAGAGTAGTTTGACTATGTACATTGTTTTAACATTACAAATAATTGGCATGAGCATCATTACCTGGGAACTTGTAAAAATGAAGTCTCAGGCTCACCTCAGAGCTACTGAATCAGAAAATCTGTGGGTAAAGCCCAGCGGTCTGAGTTTGAACGAGCTCTGCAGAGAATTCTGATGGTTATTCAAGTTTGACAGCTTGTCAGACACATGTAGTATAAAAAAAATTCTGATATAAATCCATCAAGAGGATGGGAGAGAAAAGTATCTGTTGGGAGGATGGGGCATCAGAATCTTGAACTCATTTGCCTTAAGTAGAAATCAACAGATTAATAGCAATTTGCTACACCAAAAGACAGCACCCCTTCTTCATTTGATGGTTATTTACTGAGTCCCTGTTATGTGCTAAGCAGGGTTCTACACTCCGAAAATACAACAGTGAGCAATTACAAAAAAGTCGCTGTTCCCATGACGTTTACCTCTAAGTGGGAGACAATGAACACACAAAGAACACAACAAGCAAACAAATCCGATGATGAAGACTGGTCTATTTTACATTGAATACGTCAGGGATCCTTCTCTGATAAGTGACACGAGAAGGGAGAAAAGCTTGTAGCAGTGGCCTGGGGCCCATTCGTGTAGGGATTTACAGACTTTAGGAAAAGTTTTGATATTTATTCAGAGTGAAATGGGAAGGCAGCTCAGGATTTTGAGCAAATAAGCAATTTATGTTAAGGCTCTGTGGGTGTGGAAAGACTGTATTTTCCAAAATACATCATCCCACATACATTCTTGATAGCCATCTCATTAAAAGGCTAAATCTACATCGCCTCCCAAATCTGGGGATGTTTGTGACTCTATGTAACCATCAAGGCTAGGTCAGAAAAGGCAAGGCAGCTTCAGCTTCTTCTCTTTTCCTTAAAGACCACTAGTGTTTAGAGCCCTGCCTTCCATGTAAGAGACATAAGACCATGCAGAAGTTCGCTGTAGATGGCTACAGATGTTCCAAGGAGTCATCCTAATTTTCCTGTCCTCCCAGCCCAGGAGCCAACTATGTGAGTGTGAGTGAAGAAGCATTCAGGCATTCCAGTCCTTAGCCATCAAGTCCCAGGCTTTGACTCTTCCCGTCTGAGGCCTTAGATACAGTAAAGCTTCAGGTACAAAAAAAAAAAAAAGATAGGTCATCCCCTGCTGTGCCCTGTTCCACTTGCTGACCTACTGAATCGTTAGCCTAATAAAATGGTTATTTTACACCACCAGGTTGGGGGGTGTTTGCTGTAGAGCAATACTATTTGGAACAGTGAGGAATAGATTTGAGGACCTTGTTACTTAAAAGGCAGGCCAAGATTAGCAGCAATATCATGACCTGGAGTTGGTTAATAATGTGAATCTCAAGCCTATTGCAGGCCGACAAAAACAGAACTTGCATTTTAGCAAGATCCTCAAGTGATTTGAATGCACATGAAAGCGTTTTTCTCACTCTGTTTTAACTCACTAAGTTAAAATGAACATACAGGAAGATGTACAAATCATAAGTGACTATTTACATATACATACATTTGCACAACTGCCCCCCAGCATGACTATACAGACCAGGTCGATCATACACAGAAAATTTCCACATGTGCCATCTGAGTCAAAAACTTCCCTCTCAAGCTCTCCCAGAAATGACAATTTTGCTGACTTCTATCATCCTATGTCAACTTAATCTCTTCTTGATTTTTATAAAAATAGAATCATTGAGCATGACTTTATGTTTGTTTCTGGCTTCTTTTGATCAAAGAATGTTTTTGAAATTCATTCATGTTGTTGTGCTGTGTCAATAACTTATCTTTTTAAAAAAAGGGATGTATAGAGATTCATATGAATATACTACCATTTTTTATTGCATTCTCTTGTTGATAGACATTTGTGTTTTTCTAGTTTATCAACAAAGTACTCTGTATGTGTACACATGCATTCACTTCTCTGAGAGGAGAAATGCCTAGGATTAAAACTGTTAGGTCATGGGTAGGTGTGCTTTTAACTTTATTAGAAATTTCAGTGTTTTCCAACATAGTTGGACCATTTCATTTTTTTTTTGAAATTTTTTTTATTTTTCTATCATTAATGTACAATAACATGAACATTATGGTTACTACACTCCCCCTATTATCAAGTCCCCACCACATACCCCATAACAGTCACTGTCCATCAGCGTAGTAAGATGCTATAGAATCATTACTCATCTTCTCTATGTTATACTGCCTTCCCCGTGTCATCCCCACCACATTATATGTGCTAATCGTAATGCCTCTTTTATCCCCTTATCCTCCCTTCCCACCCATCCTACCCAATCCCTTTCCCTTTGGTAACTGTTAGTCCATTCTTGGGTTCTGTGAGTCTGCTGCTGTTTTGTTCCTTCAGTTTTTGCTTTGTTCTTACACTCCAAAGATGAGTGAAATCATTTGATACTTGTCTTTCTCTGCCTGGCTTATTTCACTGAGCATAATACCCTCTAGCTCCATCCATGTTGTTGCAAATGGTAGGATTTGTTTTCTTCTTATGGCTGAATAATATTCCATTGTGTATATGTACCACATCTTCTTTATCCATTCATCCACTGATGGACACTTAGGTTGCTTCCATTTCTTGGCTACTATAAATAGTGCTGCGATAAACATAGGGGTGCATATATCTTTTTCAAACTGGGCTGCTGCATTCTTAGGGTAAATTCCTAGGAATGGAATTCCTGGGTCAAATGGTATTTCTATTTTGAGTTTTTTGAGGAACCTCCATACTGCTTTCCACAATGGAACTAATTTACATTCCCACCAGCAGTGTAGGAGGGTTCCCCTTTCCCCACATCCCTGCCAACATTTGTTGTTGTTTGTCTTTTGGATGGTGGCCATCCTAACTGGTGTGAGGTGATATCTCATTGTGGTTTTAATTTGCATTTCTCTGATGATTAGCGATGTGGAGCATCTTTTCATGTGCCTGTTGGCCATCTGAATTTCTTCTTTGGAGAAGTGTCTGTTCAGCTCCTCTGCCCATTTTTTAACTGGCCTATTGGCTTTCTGTTTGTTGAGGTGCGTGAGCTCTTTATATAATTTGGATGTCAACCCCTTATCGGATATGTCATTTATGAATATATTCTCCCATACTGTAGGATGTCTTTTTGTTCTACTGATGGTGTCCTTTGCTGTACTGAAGGTTTTTAGTTTGATATAGTCCCATTTGTTCATTTTTGCTTTTGTTTTCCTTGCCTGGGAGACATGTTCATGAAGAAGTTGCTCATGTCTATGTCCAAGAGATTTTTGCCTATGTTTTTTTCTAAGAGTTTTACTGTTTCATGACTTACATTCAGGTCTTTGATTCATTTTGAGTTTACTTTTGTGTGTGGAGTTAGACAATAATCCAGTTTCATTCTCTTACATGTAGCTGTCCAGTTTTGCCAACACCAGTTGTTGAAGAGGCTGTCATTTCCCCATTGTATGTCCATGGCTCCTTTATCATATATTAATTGACCACATATGCTTGGGTTTATATCTGGGCTCTCTATTCTGTTCCACTGGTCTATGGGTCTGTTCTTGTGCCAGAACCAATTTGCCATTTCATTTTATAATCCCACAAGCAATAAGGAGAGTCCTAGACACTCTTCTTCCTTGACAATAGTTGGTATTGTGAACTGCTATATTTAGCTATTCTGGCAGACATGTAGTAGAATCTCTTTGTGGTTTTAATTTGAATTTTCAGATGACTAATGATGTATAATAGTATTTCTTATACATATCAGCTATCAAATATCTTCTTTTGAGAAATGCCTACTTTAAGATGTTGAGGTTTTTCTCCATATTTTAACTGGGCAATAAATATATACATACATATTTATTTATTATTTACTACTGAGTTATGGAAGTTCATTAATTTTCTGGATACAAGTTCTTTGTCAGACACATGCATGGTAGGCAGCTCCTAAGACAGTTCCCAGTGATACTCACTCCTAGGTATTCACACCTCTGTGTAAATCCCTTCCCTTGGGTGCTATTGAGGGGGATGGCTTGTTTCTGATCAGTAGGGGGCAAAACTGATGAGATGTTATTACTGGATTTAGGTTATATAAGATTATACCTTACCTTGCTAGTATACTCTATTGGCTTTCATATTTGATAAAGCAAGCCGCAATATTAGAGAGGGCCCCATCTAAGGAACTAGGGGTGGCTGAGGCTCTTAATCCAGCATCACTGGAAGAACTCAATTCTTCCAACAACCAAGTGCGCTTGGAAGAAGATCCCTTCCATGTTAAGTTTGCTCAAGACCATTTATTGAAGAGACTGTTCTTTCCCCACTAGGTATTTTTGGAACCTTTGTCAAAACTAGTTGATAATATATACTTGGGTTTATTTCTGAGCTCATTTTGCATTCCACTGATCTATGTGTCTATATGCATGCCAATACCAAACTATTTTGATTATTATAGCTTTGTAATTCATTTGAAATCAGAAAGTATGCTCCAGCTTTGCTGTTTTTCTCAAGATTACTTTAGTTGTTTGGGAGCCTTTGTAGTTCCATACAAATTTTAGGATTGTTTTTTCTATTTCTATGGAAAATGCCATTGGAATTTTGACAGAAATTGCACTGAATCTGTAGATCATTTTGAGTAATATGGGCATTTGAACAATAATAATTTTTCTAATCCATAAACATGAGATATCTTCCTATTTGTGTCTTCTTCAATTTCTTTCATCTGTGTTTTATAATCTTTAGTGCAGATCTTTCATCTCCTTGGTCAAATCTAGTCCTACGTATTTTATTCTTTTTGATGTTATTGTAAATGGGATTTATTTCTTAATTCCTTTTTCAGTTTATTTTTAGTGTATAGAAACAACTGATTTTTGTATGTTGATTTTGTATCCTGCAGCATTACTGAATTCATCTATCAGTTCTAACAACTTTTTTGGTGGAATCTTTAGAGTTTTCTATGTATAAGATCAAGTCATCTGCAAACAGAGATAATTTTACTTCTCCCTTTTCAACTTGGATGTCTTTTATTTTTTTTCTTGCCTAATTGCTTTTGCTAGGATTGTCAGCGTATGTTAGTAGAAGTGGCAAGAGTTGGCACCCTTATTTTGTTCCTGATCTCAGGAGGCTTTTTCATTTAGCATGATTTTGAGGTCCATCCATGTTGTTACTAGTATCAGTAGCTTGTTCATCTTTATTACTGAATAATATTTCAACATATGAACATGTCAGCAGTTGATGGACACTTGGATTTCTTCTAGTTTGGGGCTATTCTGAATAATACTCCTATGAACTATGCACAAGTCTTTGTGTAGACATATGTTTTCATTTCTCTTCTGTATATACTTGGAAGGGGAACTGACTGGTCTTCTGTTATGTTTATGAATTTATATTTAACTTTTTAAGAAATTCCCAAATTATTTTCCAAACAGGTCGTTTTTTTTTTAATTAAAGAAAAACAATTCCAGGAGCCTTCAAATCTTCTAGAACTTTTGACTTTTTCACCATATAACTGACCTTTGAACAACACTGGCTTGAACTGCACAGGTCCAATCATATGGATTTTTTCACTAAATAGATTGAACAAGTGTTTGGCAATTTGTGACAATTTGAAAATAACATTTTATTTTCTCTAGCTTACTCACTGTAAAAATACAGCATATAATACATATAGCATACAAAATATGTGTTCATCAGCTGTTTATGTTATCAGTAAGTCTTCTGGTTAACAGTAGGCATTAGTAGTTAAGTGGGCAGTCAAAAGTTATACAAGTATATTTGATTGTGCAGGTAGTTGGCACCCCTAACCCCTATGTTGTTCAAGGGTCAACTGTACTCACAAAAGAAAGAAAAATATTTCAATAGACAGTGAAGTTTTCCTATTGTTACACTGACACAGATGTATATTCTTAATATCAACAGTCAAACCAGTATTTTTTCATTGCTTTCTATTACCTACAAACCAAAATCTGTAAACTGATTTGAAGAAATCCCACATAAATCTAATTTATTTCCATTTAATGAAAATAAAGAGTTTTAATGCCAAAGAACAAATAGCATAGAATAGAAATATACTGACTTTGAAAGTTAACTGGGACATTGCAAGAGATTCATGAATGGAATTATCACAATCTTACTTTACAGTGATTATTGACTGAGTTCCTGGTACCCCACTTACAGAATTCTCTCAAACCATACAGGATGCTTTCTTCTTTAAATGAGGCAGAAATAACACAGCCAAAATTACTTATATATTTGAGTGTTGAAAGCATTATTTTATGCTTTAAAAAAAGGAAAAATAAGTCTTCAAGTGTTCAGTAAAAATTAAGCAATGTTGTTGGATCTAGTTGCATAAGTATTAAAATTGACATGTAGTCAGATGTGGCCTGTACAAAACATCTTTTGTTTTTTTCTTAGGAAGTGTCTTATGCATTTTAATTATATCCTGGTGCATGTGAGTGTGATGGATTATTTCAAAACATTATATTGTCTGATCACTGTGAATTAACCATACACTAAATATCATGAGAACAAAAGCATTGGGGAAACTCGTTCCAGTAAATTAAGATCCTCCTAAATGTCATTTCCATGAACAACCTTCATTTGAACTTGACTAGAATGATTATAAGGTTTTATTCAATTTTGACCCAAGTTGTATTCATTTCACTAATAATAGAAACAACAACGAATATTTTCAAAAAGTTATATACTTTTTTCTCTTACTAACATAATTTATTAAATATAGGAAAGATAATATGCTCATTTTAATTACTGAACTTTACTGGGTATGTTGCTTTTGACAAGGAAGATATCTTTATTTAAAACCAGTTGATCCAAAATTAGAAAAAAGCATTTGGGAGTATCATTGAGGCTTCAAACTGGAAGCAGGAAAAAAAACAAAAAAAAAATCACAGTTTTGTTGATGTGTGCCATATAACTTTATAGAGAAAGAATTTCCCACATGGCACTGTGAAACAATTAACATGCTTCCGGTCATTCAGAAGGAGAAATGTATATTCTAGGGAAATTTAGCTTATTATTCCTTAAATATTTACCATTTTCTCAGAAGTATGTGGTAGCATAATGTTATCATTTTTAAAATACTACCAATGGGCATGTGGGTATCACTACCCTTTGAGATGTTTTGCAATAATTTCTCTCCTTGGCCAAGCCACAGATTCAAATTGTGCCCAGTTAAATCCTCATAAAATAGTGTCTTTGACAAATGATTGTTTTTTCCCTTCCCAACCCAGAGAAATGCCAGACTGGGCTATTTTCACTTTCGGTGGGAAATGTTCCACTTACACAGACATGCGATTACTTGCCAAATGTCTTGATGTTCTTTTCTTGTCATAGAGCTGAACTTTAGAGAGTTGTGAAAGTCACCTAATAATTATAATAAAAATAGGTAGCTTGGTATGTTCCAAGCATGGTATTTGAATTATTTCATTAATGTGCCATACCAGCGCTGAGTTAGTTACTATTAGTACTCCCATTTTACATACGGGGAAACTGAGACTAAAGAAAACTAATTTATCTATCATCAGTAAGTGGCAGCCTCATTTTTACCATCTTTGATCATTCTCCATGAGTTCTAAGTAGTAAGACTTTCCACCCACTTAAAGATATTAGAAACGTTGTTAAATATCTTTTTGGATTATAAGTCCAAAACTGAGTGTCTCTTATATATAGAAAAATTTCCTATGAAACCATACAGATTTTTGTGGAGGAACACAAATTATGAAGGGGATTAATTTAGATGTTGGATACCCAAAATATATTCATATAGAAATATTTATGAATGATCAATAAAATACATCATTGATCAGTGAAAACAGACTATTGAAAAATAGTTTGTATAGACAGAGAGATACAAAAATATATACATACATATATACATATATAAACAGAAAGGACTCCTAGAATATTATGTGAATTCTAGACAGTCCCTAAAGTGGTGAAGTTCCAGAAGACAAAATGCCTGTGATACAATGTAGCAGGGAATTACAATAACTTTGAAAAGTAATGGCCCCCAAATTGTTAGCATGGTAATGAAGAATGAATGCTGATTGGTTGGTAAACAATCTCAGTCCAAGAGTAAAGAGGAGTCAGAAGGTTGGGTGGTAAGCAGCTGTCTTTACTCACTAACCTTGTCTCATTTTTCTCACAATTCCTATGTAATACACCAACTATCTTAGCCTGTTTGTTGATGGTTATTATATACCAGAAATGATCTGTGGACAAGTCTTGGAGTGATTACCACCATCTCCATACCTATGTTTCTCACTTTAATACATTTTAAAAGTCTTCCTCATCCCCACTCTACCCTATGTGAGCTACCACTTTTTTTTTAACCCCCATAACAAGGAAACTAGCAGTCAATGACCTGAGATCAGTTTCAAAGACTGGCCATTTTTGCTTTAGAACATAGGTCAATAAACTTTTTCTGTAAAGGTTCACGTAAAAAACAGTTTTGACTTTGGAGGCCATGTCATCTCTGTCACTACTAAACGCTGCCACTGCAGTGCATAAAATAGCCTTAGACAATTCCTAAGTGGAGGAGTAGGGTGATGTTCTAATAAAATGATTTATAAACACAGGAAAGGCCAGATTTGCCCCCAGGCACACAGCTTGCCACCCCCTGGTTTGGAACGATGCATCGTGTGATTCTGGTACTGGGCTCTTCTGGAACCTTCATCCATCCTTCAGTCATGCAAAGGCAAGGAGTACGAACATCCCACAGACCAGGTCCGCATTGTAGCTGCACAGTCATGGCCTCTGCCAAGTCTTGTTGAGATACTGTATCCTTAGATAGTTTTGCCCTATGGTACCAGAAGATCAGGTGTCAATATTATTTGTAGCATTCTCTCTGAATATATATATTTTTTAAGCCATGGGAACATGTTTTATCTCTGGCTAATAACTGCTCATGTCATGAAAAATAATTAGTGTACTATTTCCCTTAACAGAGACTGCCTTTGAGCATTTTCAGGAGGATACTGTCTTAGCTACATGGAGTTGCTGGGCAGTGTCAGACTTCACAAATAGGTTTGTTTGTACGACGGCATGTCTGTGGCTACTTGGTTTATGTGTGTAATAGGTGGGTGTACTCTGCCACAGAGTGTGGATTTTTAAAAATTAAAGGCTTGTGGTTGGTAGTTTCAGAGGCTTTGTGTCATGGAGAGAGAGAATGAAGGAATTAAATAGTAAACATATCCATCGTTTCAACAGGCCCTTATTTGGCATAGCATTTGAACACAACCTTCCTGAAGGGGACTAATGGTCTGAGCTTCCATGTGTCTAAGTGACTAAATGGTAAAAGACGGACAACATCACATCCAAGGGCTATCTCAGCAATTTGCAGGAAGTCTGAGAGTTGTTCAGGGGAGGGCTCCTGGCTTAGCCCTGGAACTAAGCTTTTCGTCTAGCTCCTTTTTCTAATCCTCAATCAAACCACTATACTCAGTCTCTCACTTTAATAAGCACTAAATCCACATGCTAGGTTTCAAAAGAAAGAAAAAAACCGACCTTAACTATTAAAACTTCCTTGAAATCTACTCATGGGAACAGAGAACATATGGTGTTGTAATTTTTTTTTTTAAGCAGGACATCTGTACCATTCAAGAAATAGTTAAAATCTGTTGGATTCCAAGAACTTTTATAAGCTGAACTCCAAAATAGATAAATTATTTTTATTAGATTCAGCAATGGACAACTCATGGAGACAAGTCTCGCTGGAAAACAACTTTTCAAAAGAGGAACTTCAGTGAAGTGTATGTTTGCCTCATGATTTCAAACAGCAAGTGTGAAGAAAATTAATTATCAATGCATGTGTGACTGCGTTACAGATTTTTAAAAAATCCTGTACATAAACAATGGGAAAACAGTGGTGATCAGATCTTTTCTCCTGTTGTGGTCTCTCTAGGGAGCAATTTCTGGCTGCTCTGGCTATTCATACAACAAATATTTTTGAGCATCTACTATATACGAGGCATTATGCAAAGCACTTGGAATGCAGTGCCACACCAAGCAGCAGAATACCAGCCTGCAGAGCGCTTAAATCTAAAGACAGATATTAAAAATGACAGATAATTAACTGATTCTAATGGCTCTGGAAAAACAATATTTAAAATGTTGGTTTTGACCTGAAGACTGAACATTGAGTAATTGCTCATTAACGCCACGGTTGGCTGGGGAGTCTTCCCAGCAGCTGGAACAGCATCTAGAGCTTAAGGAGAGAAGACATGAGACGTGTTTGAGGAAAGCAAAGCTTCTTCGCATAGTTAGAGCAGAGAAAATGAAGGAAACAGAAGCATGTACTTCTGAGAGAGGGGGATAGGCAAGCACTACAGAGATCTAGATAACACACGAAGGACTTAGATTTTCATCTGCATAATCCTTTTCTTTCTCCTTTCAAAAGTGGATTTCCCCAAAGTACTGTGGATATATACTCCATTCCCAGAAAGAAACCATGCCGTGCAATGGGCTCTAAATACTTGGATACAATGCTTAAGCCAATCTTTGAGTCACTGCACACAAGTTTTACATCATAGCTTTTCTGTTCTGTAGAAATAAACAGGATTAGTTAGTAAACAGTTTATCAAAAAAGCCAAGAGAGGGGATGGGTGCCTAGTACAGTGAAAAAAACATACAAATAGTTCAAAGTTTTCACAGCAATGTGCTTCTTTCTAACCAGAAAATGACTAAAACTACTTTCTAATGAAAGCAAAATAAACTAATGCAACAGAACAAGACCTGTCACTGAAAAAAATCCATTATGAAAATTCTACATAACAAAGTCAGTTGTTTGGGGACAGAGAAGGAAATAAAAATCTCATCACTCCTAATATCAGTGCTTATATTTATTTTTATGCAAATTATTGTCCAATCTTGTACCTTTACACAATCATTCATTTAGCTTCTGTATGTTTCTGCTTAATGTTCCTTTCCACAGTTCAAAAGATTCCCCATCATTGTCATTTATAATGATTGCAAACACGCAGTGTCTAAGTAATTAACTGTGGCAATTGGGTCACTGTTGGATGATCGAGAAAGCTGTTTAAAAAGGAAAAGGTTTTCTGCACTAGGATTTAATATATATTTGAATCACTGAATTTAAGTTAAAAGAAATGAATCACTTTAATGAAATTATTGGAATGGAGCACGGGCCTTTCACCTCTAAAATCCGACAGTGCCAAAATGAATGGAATTAAATTTCAGAAATCTCAATATCTGCTAAATGCAGTTATTATTTAAATACTAATTATTTTTAATAGACTATTTCTTAGAGCAGTTTTAGGTCCACAACAAAACTGAAAGGCAAGTACAGAGTTTCCATTCACCCCCTACCGCCACTCGCAACACGCAGCCTCCTCTACTACAAACATCTCACACCACAGTGGTATGTTTGTTACAGCCAATGAGCCTACCCTGATACATCATTATCACCCATAGTCCATAGTTTACATTAAGGCTCACTCTTGGTGTTGTGCCTTCTGTGGGTTTTGATCAATGTATAATGACATGTATCCAACCGTTGGAGTATCATACAGAATAGCCTCAGTGCCCTAAGCATTCTCAGTGTCCTGCCGGTTGACCCCTCCCTCCTCCGTAACCCCCGGCACCCACTGATCTTTTTCACTGCTTCTGTAGTTTTCCTTTTCACAGAATACTATACAATTAGAATCATAGAGTATGTAGCCTTTTCAGACTGACTTCTTTCACTTAGTAGTATGCACTTACATTTTCACCATGTCTTTTCATGGCTTGATAGCTCATTTCCTTTTAGCACTGAAAAATATTCAACTGTCTGGATGTTCCATAGTATATCTATTCATCTACTGAAGTTTTGGAAATTATTAGTAAAGCTGCTATAAACATCCACAGGCAGATTTTTTTGCACTGATATGTTTTCAACTCATTTGGGTACATATCAACGAGGGCAGTTACTGGATCATATGGTAAGAATGTGTTCCATTTTGCAAGAATCTTTGAAACTGCCTTCCAAAGTGGCTGTACCATTTTGCATTCCCACGAGCAGTGAACGAGAGTTCCAGCTGCCCCACATCCTCACCAGGTTTTGGTCGTGTCAGTGTTTTGGATTTTCACTGTTCTATTAGGTGTATAGCACTACTAATTTTTTTTTTTTAAGGAAAAGAACAAACAAAAAAAGTCCTGCTTCAGTCATGACTTGAAATCATTTTGCGAAATTTCTTTCTCCATACTTTCTGTTTTCACCAAGTATTGTGAAAGTATTGATGCCAAAGTATTGATAATGCGATGGAACTCCATTTCCTGCCACCCAGGGACACAGTCTCGAACAGTCCGTGGAGTCACTTTTTGGACCTTTCTTATTTAACATTTTTGTCCGGAGTATTGGTGAAAATAGAGAGAAAAAGAAAATCAGAAAACTTGCAACCGAGCACACCATGTACACCGTGATCTCTCTCTCTTCCTCTCCTTTTCTTTCTCTCTCTCTTTCAATCTCTTTAGGCCACTCCCAGCACCCTTTGGCTTCCACCTCTCTAGTGAAACTACTCTTGTCAAGATTACCAACTTCTTATTGCCAAATCCACAAACCAATCATGTGTCTACTAGGGCAGCTTCTGTGTGCCACACTTCCCTGTCACACTACGTACCCACTGAACACACCATCTCATTCTGTCTCCCTCACTGCTCTACCTCCTACCTAACTCTAAACTTCAGAATCAAAAAGGACTCAGTCATAGAAAACCTACTCTTCATGACATATACTTTGTTCCCTAAGTAATCTCATCCAATCTGGTGGGTTTAAAATCTATCTGCTGATAAGTTTCAAATTCATAACTTCAGTCCTGAACCCTCCCTGAACTCTAAACTCATAAATCCAGCTCTAAAACTAAAATATACAGAACAACTCATTCATAAATCTTCCTTTTCACATACCCCATCCACACCTTAGATGCAATAATCTTCAGTCTCATGCTTCTGAGAGAATAGCATCCCTCTTTGTTCCCTGTTGGGCCAAAAATTCTAAGACTACCTTTATTCCTCACTACCTCCAATAGCCAAATCAATAGTTCAGTTTTTGCAGCTCTATCTTCAAAACACCCTCAATCCTTCTAGTCATCACCACCTTCCTTCAAAGCACTCACTGAGTTTCCCCAGGACTGCTAATATTGCCCACCCAGTCTCACTCTTTCCTTTTTTCTAAGTAATGCATTCTTTACACAGTGGCTGGAGTCATGAACATGCTGTAAGAAATGCTCTCCTTGCCCCAGTTTCACTGAAACATCAATATCAGGTACCAAAGCACGTGCCCAGCAAATCCTCACATGCAGGTTTTCAAAAAAAATCCGCAACAACTGGTTTCGAAGCATGTTGTCTCTCTCCCAGCCATTCTTACCAAGAAAGAGTCCGACAGGAAAAGGATTTGGGAACATGCTGGGAAAAGGAATAGTCTTTGCCTCCTGTCCAGTAGAGCTTCCAGGAAGACAAGGGACTTGCAATAGAAAGGCCTGGATATGATTTCTGATTGCTCAGCAGCCTAGCAAAAACGTTTAGTGGTCAATATTAAGGAGACAAAAATACCCAGGTCAAAGGAAATACAGGAAACCTGGGCCCACAACCCTATCTCATGGGAACACAACCAGGTCTCCCCCGCCCGCAAGGGGGGTGTGGAGGGGCCCTGCTGGATGGGGAGAGAGGTCAGTGACATCCCCTTTCCAGTGCACGCAGGCTTCCCACAGAGGTCCAGCCAGACTGGGAGAGAGGAGAGACATGAACACTAAATCAATGTCAGGATTTGGATGGTTACCCAGGGCTGGACACTCTCCTGAACTTAAAACTCTCTTTGCAATTTCAAGTCATCATCAAGCTGTTTATGATGAAAGAGTGAGCAGAAATGTGGCAGGCCTGCCAGAGTTTTCATTCAGGACCAAGGCAAGATGATCCCCTTTGAATAAATTTTAAAGAGATGGTGGGAATACTATAGAAAGGCATTTGACTTTGTTACCAGTCATGCATGTTCAGAAATCCAGTTAGGTGATCTACTGAAAATGTAAATCAGATTATTTCTCTCCTCTGTAATTCCCTCCAGTGCCTTTCATTGTATTTAGATTAAGATCTAAATTTCTTCCATTGCATTTATCATAAAATTCACATAAGATCCATCTCATATCCTTGAACGCTTTGCCCGGTCTGACCCCTGCTGCACTCTGCCACCTCCCCTCCAACCACCTTCCCTCTTGCTGACTCTTTCAGCCACAGGGTCTTCCTCTCATTCTTTGAATATGTCAAGCTTAGTCCTTCCTGAGGGACTTCCGCCTTGTTGTTCCTCAACTCTGGTGTCTTCTTCCTCGGGATATTTGCAAATGTGAACCCTCATTTCTTTTAGGTCTGCTAAAATACCACTCTATCAGAGAGTTACTAGATCACATTATCTAATTATCACCCTCCTGCCAGCCCGTGATGACCACATGACCCTGCATTAGTTGTTTTCATACCAATGATCATCACATAGCATTATATTTTTTATTCATTGATTCATTGGTTGGTTGTTATGTTCCTTCCGTACTACATAGTCTTCGTTTGCCCTGTTCACCACTGAGGTTTCAGCAATTAGAAGAATGTCTGGGACGTAGGAGACTCTCAAACACTCTTTTTGAAAAAATTAACCGAGTCACTGTACAGAACTGAGTAATTAGATTGTTCTTAAGCACAAGTCATAGCAAAATGTCTCTGCCTTTTACTGCTGTCTATTCTGGAGTGAACTGTGTATCCTGCCCCAAAATTCATACGTGGAAACCCTAACCCCCCATGCTTTAGAGTGCGACACTTGGAGAGAGGACCTTCAAAGAAGTGATTAAGTCAAAATGAGGCCATAAAAGTGGGCCCTAATCCAATTTGACTGGTGTCCTTTTAGGAGGAAGAACTAGGACAACTGGAGAGAAAGCGTAGATGTGCGCACATGGAGGGCAACCAGGTGAAGCGGGAGCAGCAGGGTGGCCGTCTGCAAGCCGAGGAGCGTGGCCCACAGGAGAAACCAACCCTGATCCTGAGCTTCCAGCCTCCAGAGCTGTGAGAAAGTACATTTTTGTTGTTGAAGCCGCCGAGTCTTTGGTATATTGTGAAGGCAGCCCTAGCAGACTCGAACGCACTGTCCCTCCCCACCCACTCCTCCAATACAGTATTCCTCTAAGTTCTGCAAAGGAGAAATTTCAAAAAGTTAGTAATCAAGAACTTCATCACCATAATCATGATGAAGAGTATGGGATATGCAAGGACCCCTTTTAAGTTAGAAGAATAAGGGGTGTTTTTGGCTACAGATGACTAACAAATGGACTGTTTAGAATAATTTTTTATCATGATAAAATATAAAAACATAAAATGTACCATTTAATATGTTTTTAGTGCACAGTTCAGTGGTCTTAAGTACATTCACATTGTTATAAAATATTTACCACCATCCATCTCTACAATTTTTTCATTTTCCCAAACAGAAACTCTATACCCATTGAACACTAACCCCCGTTTCTCCTCCCTCCAGACCCACATAACCCCCATTCTACCTTCTGACTCTCTGACTTCTACTACTCTGGACGCCTCACACAATATTTCCCCTTTTATTCCAGCCTTGCTTCACTTAGCATAATGTTCTCAAAGTTCATGTTGTAATGTATGTCAGAATTGCATTCCTTTTTGGGGTTGAATAATATAACATTGCATGTATATACTACTTTTTGTTTATCTATTCATCCCTTGATGGACATTTGGGTTATTTCTACTTTTTGGTGACTGTGAATAATGAGGCTACGACTATGTATACAAATATCTATTTGAGTCCTGCCATCACTTCTTTTCAGCATATATCTAGAGGTGGAATTACCAGCTCACATGGTAATTCCACATTTAATATTTGTGAGGAACCACCACACTGTTTTCCACAACAGCACACGGACTTTTAACTATATGGTAACAATCACAAATGTGTGTGATTTATTTTCTCCGTGTCAGGTCTTTTGCTTAGTTGCCTGACTTATATTATCACATTCAATTCTCTTATGAGACAGGCTTTTCTTTTATCCTCAGTTTACAGAAAAGGAGAGTTGCCCAAAAGGATACATTAGTTCAGTTGCAAAGCCCAGACTTGAGTTCAGATCAGCCTGACTCCATCCCCCATGCTTTCATCCACCACACTCTGTTACTCCCTAGATCATCGGCATGGGGTTGTCAGAGAGAAGTGTGGCCAAGCTATCTATCTGTGGCTTGCCTTGCCAACCGTTTCATCTTATAAGCAGATGAAAAGATAATACATCATCATCTCTAGAACCCAAAGAACCCTTGGCGTCATGAAAGGTAAAGTCCAAGGAAACAGAATGCACAAAACTCATATTTTACCTGTAGGAAAGGAAATGATGAATTTTTGTTTATTTTTACATGGTACATTATTCTAGGCTTGATTCTGTTAGCACCTGAGCCTTTTTGAATTAAAGGTCACTTTCTGAACTTTCTTCTGACTTAGATGTATGAGAAAAAGCAGACAACCGTTTCACAGAAGAATTGCAGATGAGCCAGTATGTGGACACATGTCATGGGACGGAAGAAAAAGAAAAACAAGCGGCCTTACCAGGCAGCCACTGATGGCATTACTTACTCCTCCAAATGCAACCAAAGTGACCTCCCCAACAGGAATATCAAGACAAACAGGGGTCTCCCGCCAACCTGAACAAGGCCTCCTTCCACATCTAAGCCAGGGTTAGGACATCAAATTACACTGAGACACAGACAACATGCCAATAAGCAGCAGCCCAAAGAGGAAATCCCAGGTTTTATGATTCACTGTTTTGAGCAAATATTAACATTGGCTAGCCAACATTTCTCTTTGTATCCCTTTTCCAGATCGTCAGAAAGTTATATAATACTTCAAAGTAGTCAATACAGACAGAATAAACTAGATAAACTAGGTTATTAGTTTTATTACCAACAGCTTCAGTCAATTTACTATTTCTCTGAAAACACAGAAGAGGGAAAAGTATTTTGCAGGGATTACAACAGATTAGTCCTACTCTGAGAAGGGCCGAGCTAAGAAAGGATCTAGACAGCATTTCTTCGATCAACAGTTTCACATCAGCTCAGTTTCTGAGCATAACTGGAGCATCATGGAAACCAAGTTTTGCAAACATGAAAGCGCCCCTTCTTTAGAAGCTTTTACCTAGACTAACCCATTGCACTGGCATACACAATATGTTAACAAATCTTCAGCAATAACAAACAAACATAAATAACATAGATTTCTCTGCTGAGATGACTAAACTCACTTTTTCCCTGGGAATTACAAAATAATAACATTATTCATCATATCAATCAATGTGCCCACATGCAAAATGATAATCCCATTGACCTGAATCAAAGGATTAGGTTAGATGCAATATAAACTTAAGTCCTTCCCAGACCTAAATCCTTAAGGTCCTTCATTTTCCATGAAAACCAAATTTATATTTTATTTCCATGCTATCACATAAACATAAGTAAGTACATTGCTCCTTCTTATTCCATTGTCAGTATAAGGTTTGCAGAAATCTTGTGTAAGATAGTTGATATATGTGATGTGAGGGGCTATACTGGAGGAGTTTGTGGATAAGGAAGACTGGGCAATTTATCCCATAGGATTTAGTGACTGCACCAGCTCTGGGATTTTCATCCTTATTATTTGTCCAAAGGTGTCCAGAAACTTCAGAAGGTCATAATTGTTTCAAGTGTATTGTATTTGCAGAATGCTGCACCAACTGTGGCGTGAGTAAGCATATGTGAACCCACATATTGGCAGAACAGAGGGCTTGTAGGGGAGAGTGAAAAGCGGTGGGTAAGTGAGGGACATTGGATGGCAGGAGAGCAGAAAGAAAATAGATTCAGTGTTTAGAACATACACATGAATTAGGAACCCTTGGAGAACATCAAGTAAAATAAATTCCCAAAGTACACAAGAACCAAAGTGATGAGAAAGAAATGTGTGTGGGTGTGTTGCTATATAATAATACAAGAATAATACGTGTGTGTATAGAACAGTAAGTATAGGTACAGTTATTCTGGAAGATGTAATTTCTAAAATGAAGTTAACACCCAGGAAAGGAGGAAAGAAGACGGAGAAAAAAAGTAAAAGGAAAATTAGCAAGGTCATAGTTTGACTTTGCTTGGTCAATTATGGATCCCCTTAACCTAGGTCTCTCTCCCTAGGCTATCGATTCAGCTTTGATTCGAACGCTGCCTCTAGGATGCCACGTGCTTTAGAAACAGGAAAAAAAAAAAAGCCCATTGATTTTTCTCATGGTCAGTCTGTTCCCGAGGCCCTTACAGCTAATCAGTTACCACCTCCTCTCACTTATCTTATCAGGGCTTTCTAATTTCCTCCATTAAGAGATGTCTGACTCTGTAGTTGCTGAAATCTCTCAGACTGGGTACATAAGGAGATTAAGTTGAGTCACTGAGACCCCTTGATCTTCTCTACTTCCCCTTATCGAAGGCGTGTCTCTGTTTACCAGGCAAGATAAGGGGCTGCAGACAAGGCAAGAATAGGGCCTCAGCAGATGCAAAAGATTTAGATATTTGTGTTGTGTATACAGTAGGTGACAAGAAAATTCCACATGGAAAAACTAGAAAGGGTTCTTCAACTATAGTTCATTATATCCAGCTTATGAAAAACCAGGGCTCTGATGTCTGAGGGTGTAACCAGATTCCAGCCCTTTTAAAGAGTAGTGATTTGTTGAAGTGTTTCTGACAACTAAATAAATATTTTCTAAATAAAAATATACTGTATGTTTTAAATGGAATATCAGAACCATTTTTAGAAAGAGGATTGCTACTCCGGGATTCTTGAGCTGCCAGGTTCTCTTCTAAGTAGAAATTGCTATTTTCTGACTGTCGCCAGCTGGAAGCTCCACTGTGCCCAAATTAAGTGGCATTTTGGTTAAACCATAGATGAGGTCTAGAGCTGCAAGAAGCACATCCGAATGAGCAATGCGAGCTTCAGAAAAGTCGATTTGAAAAGCTTTGTGAAAATATGGGTAGACTTCCAGATTCAGAGTCTGAATAAATGAGCAATAATTGAAGAGACATACACAGAGAAAAATAGATTCCCAGAGAGTCCAGACGAAGAAAGAAACCCTTATCATGCAGTAACCAATCCCAACAATGGTGGGTAACATGGGAACCAAAGAAATCAATGTGGCAGTGCTGAGTTTTCTCTCACAAGATTAAAAAGGGTTTACAGCAAAGTAGGAGTGAGACGTAACCAAAGACAACTAGAAAAAGTCACAAAACTGTGAAAGAACATTGTCAGAGTCCTTAAAGACCAGAGTGACTGGAGAATCTAGATTATAAATGCTTTTGATTCTATTATAATCATACATAAACTGAATAAAATCTTCCAGTAGCACAAAAGTTACTCTTAATCCCTGCCCCAGTCCAAAGAAGCAATCACTTAGTTTCTTATGTATTTTCCAGAAAATTCCTATTTGCATGCAAGCATAACGTCTATCAGTTCTCAAATGGAGGCAAATTTGCCCTCTTTTGGAGCTTGTATTCTAGTTAAATAGAAACTGAATAATTATTTGTATCAATGACTTCTAGAATATCTAGAACTAGATAAAACTATAACATAGAAAGAAATTATCTCAAGGCAAATGTCAGAAATCTTTACACTCATGAAAACCAGAGACAAGTAAGATCTATATTGACTTCAGAGACAGAGATTGGATAATTTCTGATAAAAGCAGACTAGAATCAGAAGATCTGTGTCTAGAATCAGATATTCTGGAACACACTGTCAAACAAATGGCTCATAGATAGAAAATGTGTGATCGACACTAGAGGTTAATATGGGTCCCAAAGAATAAATCACATGAAGAAACTTTGTTTTACATTTTAATGAAATAAAAATGTACATCAGGTGAAATATACACAGAGCAGTTTTATTCAGCAAAATATTTGTAATTTTCCATGCTAGAACGATTCATAACATGGAGACATTTATACAGGATAGTATTATTAGGCAAATTTGTATCTGGAAGACTTTCAGGAGCGTCAACCAGAAACATCGAAGTAAAAGGGTCTACATGTAGTAAACAATGCAAATTCTGTCCTGTAGATCATTTTAATAGTTTTTTTAAGACAAAATTAATTTTAAAAACCCTTCAGAAATAGCACATTTATTAAATTTTAAATAAGTTCAATTGTATAGGTAGCTAATTAATAGTAAGAATTCTTCTACGTATTTAGCACTTAACTATGTTCTTTGCTTTTTTTCCCATTGTCTAGTCTTCACAAAACGTTATTGCCATAAAAATTGAAGAGGAAATTGTGGAACAGAGAGGCTAAATAGCTTGTCTGAAGTCACACAGCTAATACATTTGGATCTGGGCTATAAGTCCAGATCATCAGGCTCCAGAGTCTGTGTCATCCATCATGACACCTTCCTGCCTCTTGCATGTAATGAAGTCAGGAATAATAAATATTGAAGTCAAGATTCAACATTATTTCAATAGGCCATAATACCATGGAAAAGCTTGTTAGTGACAAATGTCAAGTCTCACACCAGTCTCCAAAAAATTCATTATTTCAATTATAGCCTAGACATTGGCACCTTATAGGATTACTACAGCGATACTTAAGGCCTGACAACATCAGTTTCCGCTCTGTTCAACTTTGCTCAGCTGGTGCCTGGCAGGTGTGAGTCAATGCTGAGGAGGTGAGTTCTGACATGTAGCAACCTCACGTCCACCAGCAAAGCAGGACTTGGGAATAACATTTCATCTGATACCCAGTTTCAGGTAGCTGCTGGGGACCTGAGCGATGACCACACCAAACCTTTGCCCAACTCTCACAAAAGGCAGATGGCTCAGAAATTGGGTACTCCACAAGACAATGGGCTTGGGTTTCTGAAAAATTTAAGTAGTGACCAATTAACTATCTACATCATACATGCTAGTAGAGGCTTCAGTATAGTTCACACAAAAGCCCTCCATTATATGCTAGTACCGAAAGGAAAGTAACTTTGGAATAAGCAGGTCCAGAAATGAAAGAATATTGGTGGATTGTTCCCTGCAGAGGTTCCCTGCAGTCAAAAATCATGGAAGTGGAAGGTTTGGGGGTCATTCAGGCCTTTCAATGACAAGGGCAGGAACCGGGGGTAGGATACAGCACAGGCGTCTTTAAACTAGGACGAAAACTGTGTTTCTTTCCATATGCCAAGTCTAACTGATACATGGTGGCTGCCTAAGGGTGTTCAAGAAAGCTTCTGAGGCTGCTCCCCTGCCCTGTGACCAGGTGACCAGGGTGTTATGATTGACTGGTGATTATTCACACACATCGCTTCCCTTTAGCAAATAGTGCTCTTTATATTTAGTGATATGGGAGGTCGCGGTTCTAGCAAACAGCTCTCTGGGTAGAAGCAAGAAACCCCAGCCACTTTCTGGAAATATGTGTACAGAGAATAATTCCAGTGAGAAATGATGACTAAGAGTTAGGCAGGCTTTCAGGACACAGCTCCACCCCAAGCAGGAATTAGAGCAGGGACAAAGAGGAAAACTGCTAATTACAACGACTGAATTCACATGATGGGGGGTAGGAGGGAAAAATCTATCTGAACAAGCCCACTGATGTACACAGGCTCCACTGAGGCACACCGGACCCTCAATAACAGACGTCAAGATACTTAGCTGTTGAATCTACAGTCCATAAATAAAGTGATAGAGCAAGTCTCACAAATATGTGAAAAAAACTGTTTTCACACATTCTTTAAGTGCCATTTTCATTTTAATTTATTTCAAATATATCCTACTGTCAAATACATAAGAAACTTCAAACACAAATTTAAATGTAAAAGGAAGAAGGCAACTCCTATCAGAAGGAAATTTCAGACAGTCTTTTGGAGAGCAAACAAAAAAGGAGACAAACAAAAATGTTTCCACCATGGTGGTCTTAAAAAGCTTACCTGTATCTTTCTTTTGGGTCATTTCTATCCCTGGGCTGAAACATTACTTATAAGGACTCTTTTTACCTCTTTCATCCTAATAATCCAAATTCAAAAGTTAAACAGGGACCTTTTTTTGGCATCTTCATAGAACATACGTTTGGGAACATGATCCTCATTTGACATGAGAGAGTTAGGTGTGAAATCGATAAAGGGAAACCTCACAAAAGTAGAGGTTGCAGCCTTCCAGGGGCAGTTATACCACTTGATATCTATTACAGCATCTAACAGAGGAACACTCAATAGGAAAGTATCACAAGCAGCACATGCCCCAGGAGGGAAAAATGTATATACATCTCCTATAAGAAAGTGTTTACCCTGAAACTCAGCCCATGACAGACCATCATCACCCTGAATTCCTGCTCATCTCCGATGAACTTTTGTTCAAAACCACCCCTCCCAAGTTTCTCCTTCTCCATAAAAGAACCTTCCTCTCCTTGGCTGGATTTGCCAATGGTTTCACCGTAGTGTGCATGTGTGAATTGCCATTCTCTACTGTTCCCAAACACATCCATTTGGCTGGTAAAATGTATGGCGGTTTTATTTTTTAGATTCACGTAGGTTTTGCCTGGTTACGTATGAGAATAAACTCTAATACAGGGCCCAGGCTCTTAAAACTGCTGTTACCAAGATTTTATTACTTTTTTTTTTTTGTCATGGAGGATTCCAGACATATTTCACTATTATCATTCAGCTGTGAATGAAAAATAATTGCAGTAATAATAGAAATAGGAATTACCGAGAAGCATCGTATGGCTTTTAATAATCCCATTGACAGCCTAGATTTGATGTCATGGTTTAATGAGTGGTTGCTATTTTTCCCCTGAGAAAATGAGTAATGTCTCTTCTGTTAGAAACTGCTCTTCTGCAACTACTATTTACAGAAAATGCAAAAGCATTCATGACTTTTTAATGAATCAAGTGACTCACAGCAATAAAAAAGAAAGGAAGTAGATGAGATAATTAAAAGGTTAAGAAGAGAATCCCCTTTCAGGGGAACTAGGGACACCCCGTAAGTTCCTTTTGATAATTCACATCTTGTTATTTTCTTAAAGTGACTTCTATTTCTTCTTAGAGCCTTCCACGAAAAGTGATGTTTAAATCCCAAGATACGATAAAGCTCCAATTTTTAGGACTTTCGAACTGACATTGGACCAAGCCCACAGGTATTATGTTATCACTGACTCTATCATTAAAATGCAAGGCTACCCCATTTTCCAGATGAAGCAGATGGTGAGAAACAATGAAGGTTTAAAACTAGGTAGAAACAAATTATTTCACAAATTGTTTCGTCAGCCAACTACTGGGTTATAACTTTGGGGGTTTTAAGGAAAATTGCTTCCAAAATATTTGAAAAAATAAAAAAATTTAATTAAAGAACCATCAGTCCTATATCAAGTCAAAATATTATGTGTTCCATGTGACTTTGTAGCAAGAAACTCAGGGAAGTTTAAAACAACAATTAGAATTAACAATTAAAAGAGACTTGTAATTATCAATTAAAATATAGCCGTCCTGTTCCATAATAAGATTAACACCAGAAATTGAAGCATTCTTGGTGTCCCTCAGGCCTCCCTCAGAAGGTGTAGAAGATTTAGGATTCAAGGAACATTAGGACCACTTCCGTTGTTTTTTGTATCTAACCAGTTTAAAGATAAACAACTGGATGAAAAGAAACCCCAATTTTTCTCTCCTCTCTGAAACTGTCTTTTGTTTTATTTCTTCATTGGAGACCCTGATTGCCAGCATTCCTACATTTATCCCTTTAACACATTTGTCTGATTTCCCACACATAAAGTTTCCATTTAGAAATGAAGATTATGAAAATCCAAGACTTTCTATCTAGAGTCCTTTCTTTCCTCTCATTTCTGCAGACCTTAATTTCCATCTTTGCAGTTCCATCTAATGCAGATTGATTTTTTTTCTCTAAAAATCATTGCAGTATCAGAGATTTGATTTGAAGGAGGGATGGGCGGAGAAAGGAAAAGAAAATTCTCTATTAAACTTCTGGTGAGAATTTATACTTACGGACCTCACACTAGCCCTTAATAGCCATGGTTTTCATGATGGAAACACTACTCTCAATTTTTGCTTTCAGTCTGCCTACCAGCTTCAATGTCCGTGAATTCCACAGATCACAGATTACCCAAAGGTAAGGGACCCTAAGGTCGAGGATCATAAGAGCAGAATTGCTGGTCATGGAATTATTTCAAACCATGAACACTACAGTGACTTCGGAACCTTCCTCTCTTTATCTGATCATCACAGTGCAATTTAGTGTGGGTTTATAATCCACTGTTACCCTGAGAGTACTCTTCAAGATCATGAATAACCTCCATAAGACCACGCCCACTGATCGTTTCTATTTTCCTTATTTTACTGAATCTCTTAGCAGCATTGGAGGACTCCTCTCTTGTTTGAATTATTCACTTGGCTTACATAATACTACGTTCTCTGTTTTAATCTCACTTTACAGACCACCCTTAGAGACTTCTGTATAGCTTCTTCCTCTTCCATCAGACCTCTAGCTATAAGAATAGCCCTCCCTTCTATCTACACACTTTTCAGAAAGCTGACTCATCGAATTCCTTCACTAATCTCAGCATAATTGCCAAAGGTTCCTGAAGTGGCTTCCGTCCTCACTTCTACTCAGAATTCCAACTGCCTTCTCGATATCTATATTGATGCCTAATAAGTATAAGTAAATGCATATTAAGCAAACTATTGGTGTTTTCCCTGCAACTCTATCGGCTCACAGATTTTTTTTCCCTACCGGAATGAACCAAAGCATCACCGTCCCTATTGTTGAAGCCAAATATATAGGAATTATCTTTATCTCTTTTCCTCACTCCCCACCCAGTTCACCCTCTACCTTCAAAGGACAGACAAAAATCTATTCATTTTCTCCCCATCTTCCCTACCATACCACTAGCTAGAGCCACTATCAGATTTTACCTGGACTTCTGAAATGGCCTCCTTTCTTTCTCTCTTGCTCTTCTACAACTGAGCCTCTGCTCATTACAGTCAGAGGGCATTTAAGACACAAAGCCAGATGGGCTTGTGTCTCTACTCAAAACCCAACAGGTGCTTCCCTCAACAATTAAAATCGAGCAAAGGTGATTCCTCTCCTTTACAAAGCTCCCAGAGCTCTGTCCATGGCCCATTTTGTACCAATCTTTCCTTCCCCACTACATTGGGGCACATGTGCCTGAAACACATCAAACTGTTTTCTATTTTAGGAGGATTGCAGCAGCTGGTCCCATAATCTTCTACACTGATGACTTCTGGACATTCATATTGAGACAGGGACCATGGGTGTAGTCAGAGTAGGGTGAGGGCCTCCAGGAAAAGCAAGGCAGGATATTTACAGTCAGAGCAATGTAACAATGTGTAAAGAAGTCCCTATCAAAACTCTGTGTTAAGCATTATGCAAAGTCAAGGTCACACTAATTCTCTAGGGTAAAGATACCAGACTAGGAATATAGACAACTTCAGTGAGATCAGTTAAAGCTCAAAAGGCCAGGAGCAACTTGGCCTGGAATGTTTGAGTGTTCCGCAAGGGTATCAGTGAAGCATAACCTGTGACTTCACTGTATCTCAACTATAAACAGCCTTAGCAAACAGACAACAACCCAGCCCACATTGGGGGCAGGGCAGGTGGTACAAGTCTGCACCCCTAGCCCTTACCCACATTCCTGAAAATCCTCAGCCGACTATAAATCCCCTAGACAATGCACCATCACAGGCTCTCTTGTCCCCTCCTGGTGGGAGCTAGGAGCTCTGTCCTCTCCCTGTATCTCTCAATAAAAGTCTTTCCCTGGCTCTCTGACCTTGGGTGTTTGCTAAGTTCATTCTTCAACTCCGCAAACAAGAACCCTGGCACCAATATCACTACCAAACTATCACCTCAATATACTTTCCCTGAACACCCACATTTTCAGGACCTACCTAGTCTCTAATACATTATCAGCATGTCTCTCATCATGACTGCAATTGTTTATTTCTGTCATTTTCCATGAAGAGAAGCAGCTTCTCCAGCTGCTTTGCTGATGTGCCTCTACCACCTAAAATGGGGCCTGGCACTGAGTAGATAGCTAAGATTTTTTTACTAAACGTGGGTAAAATTACAGTATTTCCAGAATCACCTGGCCTTAGGGCATCTCCATATCGGTGGATATTTCCAAGGGGTGGAGAGAAGTAGTCCATATCCATACCAATAGGTGATTACAAGGGGGTGGGAGGAGCAAGCCTGTATCTGGACTGGGGAGATTTGGTGGGGTCTTTTTGCAGCCAGGTTGCAAGAGACACAGGCGAGCAGAAGTAGATGACTGCTTGTTGGCAATAAAAGGATTTCTCCCACTTTATTTCTCCCTTTGATTTTGGCTTCAAAGGTTATTTGTCTCAGGCTAGGAACATATTTTCCCCTTCGGAGTTACACTAAATACGACTAAATTTTAAGTAAGAAGACAAAATGAATGGCAATTCCCATATAGGCCTGCTTATAGCTGACTATTACAAGCTTGTAGCTAGTTACAAGATGCAAAAACACACTCAAAGGCTCAGCATTTACTGCATTCATTTGCATCCTGATCCACTTCAAACAGGCCTTATTTATGGCTGGGAAAGATATTTTCAGAATTGTACCAAGTGTTTACAATAAAGAAAATGGTCATTTATATTACTTAGGAAAAAGAAAGAAATACAGGAAAATGGAAGGAAGGAAGGAAGGAAATATGGAGGGAAGAAGGAAAGGAGGGAGAAAGAAAGAGGGAGGAGGGAGAGCAGGAGAGAAGGAAGAGGGAGAAAGGAAGAAAGAAAGAAAACAGCTGAGAAAGGAAGCAGTACTTATGGGTGGAGGAATGCTTTTATGTATTTTAGCTTTGTGTTCTAAACAAGGCTATCTCATACTGTTCTTTTCAGCTCTTTTCTGCCCTGTCAGTGTTGTCTCCATTCCTTTTGGGGTAGCCTTCATTCACAGGGCCCCCAGATATTTTAGAGGCTATGATATGAAGCCAGGACCAAACTTATGAACTGGTAGACCTTGCTTTTTTGACCTGGTAGGTACCTGAGCCCAAAAAGATTGCCTACCCATAGATTTCTTCCCACCCACTGCTCTGTCCCAGGGTCATCAAATAATTTCTTTTCTGAAGGCTTTCCAGGTTTTTGAGCTCCACAGCAAAATGCTAAAACCTCGGTACTAATACCTCTTGGGAGTCAGAAGGCTTTAAACCATTATCACAAACACCTAAAGGGAAGTACTTGATAAATGAGAGCCAGATTAAAACCTGATGGGGTGAGGAATGAAATACCCAGGAAGGGGAAAGAGAGGCACTGAGAGAGGAGGGAGGGTGCCAAGACAAATCCCACCTCCCTGCCAAATGTCTCAGAGGTACTAAGCGAAGTGAGAGATGCTTCTGCTGATACCAAGCCTTTCTGAAACCAATACTTTCCATGGGAATACAAAAAAGAGGATACGATGTTGTAGTTGATGTATTCATATATATTCATATATACATTCATTGAAACATAATCAAAACCTTCTCATCTCAATTTAGGAATGGGTTCAGTTTTCTGCAGTCTTTAGTGGCAACCCATTCTGTCTTTGAGCTTGTTTGTGCTGGTGAACTCCCTGGTGACAGAGCAGTCTTCTGAGATCATGTGGTGGAGTCAATTTCTAGAACTCTTCCCATATTTTCTGATGCAATCAAGTGTAACAACATTGTATCCTAGTAAACATGGAAAAGGAGCAAGGGAAACATTACTCTGTCCATTTCTGAAAATAATAGACTGGGTTAGAACTTAGGTTTGAACCCAGGAACCTGCTTGAAGTCTTCATTTTATACCGGGCCTCTTATATTCTGTTATACCTACACATGAAAAAATTAGCAAGAACAGGATCCAGCTATGTAAAACTCATTATGCATTCAGTTGTACAGATTTCAGAATGAACAGGTGCCAAAACAGGCTGAAAACATATCTGATCTTTGGACATTCCAGCTGCCTTTCCTATATAGGGAAAGTTGAATTTGATCTCCTGCTATGCAAATGTCTTTCCTTTTCATGCTAATCTTTCTGGCTAGGTGGCAAGGAGGAGACCCTCTTCTTGTTATGAAATCATTCACCAATGTCTGACCTTGAGGAAGCCTTTAATATCTCTGGACAACTATTCATATATAAGATGAGAGAATTATATTAAGTAATGGCTCAATTCTTATGAATATAAAATGCTGAAGAAATAGACTTCTAAATTTGTTTTTCTATATTTTAATTTTTTTTAATTTGTACTTAAACAAGTGCACAGCTTTTGTTTTAAGAAAGTACTTGGATTTTTTCACATCAGAGAACATTTCAGATTTCTTCCTTTTTTTTTTAATTGTGCTAAGAACGTTTAACATGAGACCTACTCTCTTAGTAAAATTTTAAGTGTACAATACAACATTATTATCTCTGGGCACAATGTTATACAGCAGATCTCTAGAGTTTATACTTCTTGCATAACTGAAATGTTATACATGCTGATTAACAACTCCTCGTTTTTCCCTCCCCCTGGCAACCACCATCCCCTTCTTTGCTTCTTTGACTACTTCAGACACTTCATTTAAGTACCATCATGCAGTATTTATCCTTCTGTGACTGTCTTATTTCACTTAGTGTAATGTCCTCAAGGCTCATCTATATTGTTGCATATTGCAAGATTTCATTTTTCCTGACTGAGTAATATTCCACTGCATTTCAGTATCCATTTTTCCATCAATGGACATTCAGTGTTTCCATATCTTGGCCTGTGAATGGCACTGCAATGAATGTGGGAGGGCTAATATCTCTTCCAGACCACAATTTCAATTATTTTGAATAAATAGATTCAGGAGAAGCATGAGTATTTGTTTGTTGCCTTACTCACCAACATTAAATCATAGCTAACTAGAATAATAAGCTCAGCCTTTCAAAAAACTGGTAGTGCAGTGTCTCACATAATTTAGAGAGGAAATGATTTAAACATATTGATTTTAATTAATACATGTGTGTCACTTTTGAGTCTTTGTATTTCATTATTAAATGACATTTAATAATAAAATATCAGATTAAAAGATTTTAGTAGGGTTGAGTTACATTTCAAATATACCCAATAGATAAGAACATGCTTCTTGCATGTATTTATTGCTTGCTTGGTACAGCTTGGAAAAGGTTGAGGTGGAGATAGGAAGTAGGCTTTTGAATGTCAGAGGTAAAGATTGACACAGCAAATTCAATTTTCTCAGCCAAACACGTTACCCAGTCTAGACCTATGCTTAAGGTAGACTTTTTGAACTAAAGCCCTCTTAGAAGAATACTCTGAGGCTTAAGTCAATATATGATGATTAAATGCCTTGGCCTTTTTTCAGTATCTTACTAAACATGAGAGATTAAGGAAATCAGGCACCATAAATCTCCTTATCCCTGGCTACATATGGTCTAATAATAGAGTTAAAACTTTGAAACTTCTTAATCTTTTCAAATGGAGAAAGATGAACTCCTATCATTGGACGACATCCTTCTTCACTCAGACTATATAGTTGTGCACTTTCACTGACTGAAATGTAGACAATTTAAGGCTGCTCTAAACAGAATAAGGTATCTTACAAATTGAGACTTTGCCCCTCAATATCAATATGATGGAGGGGAAGGCTTCTTTTTGTCAAGTGCTCACATATTGTTGGTCCTTTTCAAAACTATGATGAGAAAGGAGGCAAAGTAAACAGAGAGCCTTTGGGGTTCCACTGTATGCAAGACTGTAGTTACACATTACACAGTATTACCCAGTGAGTCAGGATACTATTGGTTAGCTTTTAATTTCTACAATTTCCTCTTTTTAGTCCTGTGTCTGAAATGTTCTCAGTAGAATTTGATTGCAACAAGCCTTAAGTGAAATGATGGAAATGAGCAAAGTAATGAGCCATTCTTTAAGAAAGTCTCTTTTGATGGTGACATCATTATAATTGGGAAAATTAAAAGCCTGTAGAAGTATCTTAAACAGAATTGTCTGTACTGAGCCTAATTCTTCCATAAAGGGTTCACTGTGGTCCTCTATTATTACAGGTGTCTATTTCCTATCTCCATGCTTGCCTACAGCTGAGTGGGTGTGAGGGGGGAGAGGATGGTCCCTCCTTTGTAAAAACTTACCCCACCAGGATGGCCAATTGTCAAATCGGACCTTGTAAGTTTCCTTCTCATTTTTCAGGCAGTCCAAACCTAAATCACTGTGCCTGTTTCAGCATGAGTAACCCTCCCTCTCCCCACGCCCTGCATGAGAAACTCTCTTTAGTCCACAGCACAAAAAGTAGGATTGGTGTTCTATGCTCAATCTTTGCAGAATATGTTGCTAAAAATCTAGGTAAAACATGACTGATAATTGCCAAATATCATTTCCTTTGTTTTGACAAGTCAGGGGTGAAATGCAGAACCTCATTTGCATCAGCAGACTCAAAAAGAACCCATAATTGAAGGAAAATGGATCAGCGTGAAATATCACGAGGAGTAAAACAGAAGTGATAATTAGGTGGGCCACAGGTTCAAGTGAATTCAGTGGCCTCATTACAGACACTTGCAAGTTACAGTTTTAGTTAAAATGATCGCTACCTAACCCAAACTCCTTACACATACCCTTCTCTACTTTTCATGAAGAGACAGATGCCAAAACTTTCTGGTCTGGACTATTTCTTCTAACCCTCAAATATAGCCCTAGAGAGGCTGACTTTGGAAGCAACAAAAATAGCCAGCTGTCTACCACAAAATAGAATGTTTCTACTACTAGTCTGATCCTTCTCTGACCAATCCGATTTGTGCAGGAAGGTATTCAAACTGGGATCGGAAAGGTGGAAAGAGATGCTTTTTCCGAGTCCCAAAAAATAGATTTCTTCTCCAGTCCCATGTAATGCAGCTGAACAAACAGGGGACTGGCCTGGACCCATGCGATTGTCCTAGGTGAACCTATTTTGATTTTCCAACTGTCAGGTGTTGGTTACAATACCTTGCCTTAGAAATTCCCCCAAAGATCTGTTAGAGGACAGGATGGCACAGATTACAATGAATAAATAAATAAAAGAAAGAAAAGGGGGAGAAAGTGCAGCCCCGTGTTTCCTTATTTGTGATATGTTACAAAATCCCTTCTCAGCCGAGTGCCAGGACGATGCTCCGGGCCAAGGGAAGGTTTGTTAGAACACGACTCTTCCCCTGACTGAGGTATTCTTTTGTAAGGTGGAGAAACCTCCTTTCGTTTTAATGACTTTGACAAGGGGTGGGGAAAGGCCCTCATCATTTCTCACAAAGGCCTCATTGACGAAAGTTTATGATTTTTGTTCGAAAGCACTTCCTACCAAAGAGCAAGACTTTGAAGTTTATTCTTTGTTCAGTCATGCTTGTTATGGTTTCTTGAAGAAGAAAAAGACAACGAAAATACCCCGCTACCTTCATGACCCAATTCTCTGCACACAGAACATTTTAAAAATGCTTTTGCTTTCAAAAGACCACGAATCAAATATCAAGTCCTCCCTCCAAGTTGTTTACATCACACCTTCGATTGCTGAAGCGTGAAGTTCCCGGAGTAGTGGCTGATATGGTCCTCTGTGTATGTAGTTTATTCCATTTCATGGGAGTGTGTGTGTGTGCGCGCGTGTGTAATTTATTCCATTTCATGGAAGTGTGTGTGTGTGCGTGCGTGTGTAGTTTATTCCATTTCATGGGAGTGTGTGTGTGTGCGGCGCGTGTGTAGTTTATTCCATTTCATGGGAGTGTGTGTGTGTGTGCGCGTGTGTAGTTTATTCCATTTCATGGGAGTGTGTGTGTGTGCGCGCGTGTGTAGTTTATTCCATTTCATGGAAGTGTGTGTGTGTGCGCGCATGTGTGTAGTTTATTCCATTTCATGGGAGTGTGTGTGCACGTGTGTGTGTGTGTGTGTACAGTGCTATTCAGCCTGGAAAATGCAAACACAGTTCTGTAACTGCCATCACGTCACTTTCTAGACCTGAAGTTTTGGGTTTGTCCATGTTCACACAATTTCAAGGGAATGCCTAAAATGATCCCTGCTGAGATTTTTCACTTGCTGCTTTTTTTTTTTTTTTGCATCATTTTGGACATGGGCTAGCTTTCCAACTCAAATCTAAATTAAGCTTCATGAAGCCGTGTCACTTTCAATTACTGATTTCTGGAAGTTATTCTTCCAGGGGGAGGGGTACATATTGCTCGCAAGTACTTGCCACGTGTTTTGGTCTGGTGACTCCTGGGGGTATTTCACTCTTTTGGTTGTGAAGTCGTGGTGGTCTAACAATTGCTAACAATTGTTTGTGTTGTTCCATCCACCTGGCCCCCAGCTGTCCATTGCTTCTATAAAATCATGTTGAAAGCTCACGGTGTAGGATACAAATACCAGCCAAGGAATCAAAAGTGTCAGGAAAACAGTCCCACAGAGGAAAGGCAAATGCACGTGTCCTCTTGTAGCTGAAGGTGGGAATGCTGTGTCTTTGGTAGATGTTTCATGAGCAATTTTATTTCAGACTACAGACATTATAAAATCACAACAGAAGATTTCCTGTAGCTCGACACTCTGCTCCTTCCGCCAAGTACATTAAACGTATTTTACTTCTTATTAACTTTACTTTCATAGTGAACTTTATATTGTACACTGCCTCCTTTTATTGTTATCCACCAAGGAGTGGTTTCTTGGCATAGAATGAGGGTGAAACATTGCCAAAACCATTTTTTGGCATGAGGTATCAATTAAAACTGATATACCAACCTAGCGAAGACAGAGTCAAGTATTTCCCAGCACTAGCACACTGTTTTCTTGATTATTTCAGAACAAGGCAACAGAGTTGTATGTGCTGTTTCTTTGGCGTGGACATCATGTCCAAAATTATTTTTTTGAACAAAGTCCTAGCATTGTTTATCTTTGTATTATAGTATCCCCATTTAAAATAACTTCTTGTGAAATCAATTGTTTTCTTCACTTCATGCTTTTTCTTGTCTCTTTCCTTTGTAGCTATTTTTTAGAGTTTGAAATACAGATTAAAAGTAAAGACAGGGCTGCTTTTTGAATAAGTTGCAGTAAGAATGACAGATAAATGGGACACAGTTAAGTACGTTTAACATCGATAATACGTCTGTTGTTGAAAGTGACCTCAGAAATCAAATAGTGAAAAATGTCTCCTGCAGACGTTCTAGGAGCAATGGACGAATGGTCAGAGGGAACTTCCTATTGCAGCAGCTCAAATATCAGGCTGTTTAAATGCACAGCACATAATAATATCACCGCCAGTCAAGACCACTTTGGCTGTGTTGTCTTTCCTGATGCATCTTTTCATATCCTGGCACTAGGAAGCCAATGTAGCACAGAGGGTTCGCCTGGTCTCTGAAGTCAGAATATCTGAGCTTAAAGCCCAGGTTCACCATATTCTAGTTGGGTGACACTTAGCCAATGACATTTCCTCAACTAGAATGAAGGGCAGTCATAGCCACTACCTTGTAGGGGTTGTTAAGGGTTAAAGGAGAAAACATGCAAAGCACACAAGGTGAACTACTATTGTGTCATAGTGAAGACATCAGTAACCACCGTCAGTCCTAAATGTCCTGGGATTTCTGTTCAATGAGAAATCTCTCTTATTTTAATGGCAATCAGAATTATGATCTAAACACTTAGTTCACTCCTCCTTCTGCCACTGTGCTAACTGGGATTCTCTGAGGGATCCTCTCACTTCAGAACGACTAGATTTTAGATAAATAAGACTCACCCTCAGAGACACTGATGGTGGGCTGTAACTGGAACAGGAGACAGGGGAGTCAGTCCGAGGGCAAATGCTAAGGACAGTGACACCACTGGAACACTGAGAGCACCTCAGAGAATGAAGTCACAGACATGAGCAACAGCAGAAACATTGGCTAAGTATGTGTGCGCCAATAAAAAATGGACTACAGCCTCCCTCGGAGGTGGCCCTAAAGGTTAGCAGTGAAGGAAAGTCCTCCTGGTGGGCAGAATTTCGGCGAGTACACCTAGTTATCCATTTTATATGTACAGAAAAATGGCCAGAAGTAAGAATAGACATAGTTTCATGGCCAATGATAAATGGTTGGAACCTGGAAATATTGGAAAACTGGGGACAGAAGTGCTGGGAAGGAAGCATGCGGATGCCCCAGTGGGAATGAACGCAAAGAATGAGAACCTTTGTATCTCACATTCATGTTGAGCAAAGAGCAATGCCCACCACAAAAGAGACAGCCAGTCTCATCATGGACAGAATGATGCATCCAGTAGATGTCAGCCAGCCTCCGACAGCTCTAGCCATTTCAGGGCTCGAGCAGTGTGCTTGTGTACAGAGTACTTATAACGGCTGAGATGGAGCTTATGCATAGGCTCAAGAGCAAGGGTTGCCTCTCACCAAGGCTAACACAGCTACCGCTAGTGGATGGCTGACCTAACAGCAACAGGGATAAAGGCTATGGCCCACCCTCCCTACTAGAGTCCAGTTCCTCCAGCCAGCCATTTGTGACAAGTTGGAAAGGGTGGTATTTCATTTTGGCTTAGGTTCACTCAAGTTGTGGATATGGGTTTGCCGTGTTTGCACATAGTGGTTCAGCCATCACCACTCTACCAGTTCTTATAGAGTGTCTGATATACTAGCATAGGGTCCTACATGACATCCCATCAGACACAGGGACCTGATTTACATCAAACAAAGCGTGGCAATGGGCACATGACCATGGGATCCACAGGGCCTCCCGTATGCCACACCCACCAGAAACCACTACATCAAAGGAGCATGGCCTCTTAAAAGCTGGGCCCAGGCACCTGCTTAGAGATGACAACCAGAGGAGATGGGGCACCATCCTTCAGGATACAGCACACATGTTAAACCAGTGTCTCATACATGCTGCTGTGTTCCCAGGAGGTAGAATGCATGCATTTGGGAATCAGGGGCAGAAGCAGGATGGCCCCATTCACATGTCTGGTGACCCATGTGGACACTGTGTGCTTCCCGCCCATGCAAATGTAGGCTCCCTGATCTAGACGTCCTGGGGTTTCTGAGGAGATGCTGTCAGCAGGGAGCACGGTAAGCATTCCACTAAAATGAAAGAAAGCTCATGCTGTCACATGTGATTTGGGGGTTTTCATGACAGTAAACAACAGGCACAGAAAGTCATGGCCCTGAGGAGGTAGAACCATGACTACAAAACAGGGTCAGAGAGGAATATGTTTGCCACTGGACATCTTTTGCTATCCTCACATCCAGTTTTAACTATAAACGACTAAGCAACTAAATCAACAGTGACAGCAAACAAACTCAAGGGCTCAGCTACCTCAAGGATGAGAATCCGTGTCACCCCACTAGGAGGACCACCCCACCCAGACCAGCAGAAGTGCCAGAGGAGGGGACAGAAGCCTAGAAAGGGGAATGGAGGAAAGATGAGGGTCAGTTACTGCCTTGCGACAAACTGCAGGAGTGGAGACTGTAGTTAATCTCACTAACACTCTTTTTCCAGTGTTGCTAAGGCTGTAATGGGGTATGGGATTTGGGGGAGGAGATGAATTTAAGTCTGATTCATTCCCTTGCATGTGCCAAGTAGTCCATAATCAAGGTAACACATGTATTATATGACCTAACTCTCCCAGATATCTCCAGTCTTCAAGGATCACACATCCTTTTAGTGATTTAAAACAATTCTGGGTTTCCTTTCTGCTCAAATACAGGAAGTTGGTTTTTACCAAATTGCCTACCCCCCCCCCCGCAATCCCCCCACCAAAATCTTCCTGAAACTCTCACTAAGAAATGCTTATGCATTGCTCAAATCAGTCAGCCGCCCCCCACCCCCCCACCCCGGACTCAGGTAACAAGTTTGCATTTCTTAGGTTGCTATTAGTGCATTTCAAGCACGGCTTCTATCTCGCTAATGCCACTCCCTCTGCAGAAGTGTACCTCTTAAGGCTCCCTGGGCTGCAGGTCACAGAAACCACCTTTCAAACTGGCTTGCACAATAAAAAGGATTTACCAGCTTCCATACAGGAAGCCCATCTTAGAGGGAGGGCTGCAGCATTGATGAACCAGCAGCTTGAAAGTGTCATCAAGTACACGTTTCTTCTACTGTCTTCCTCTGCCTTCAGGGTGTTAGCTTCTCCCTGTGTCTAACTTTCCTCCATTCCTGCTCCCCATTATCCCATGGCCATGGAAACCTGCCAGTAGTAATAACGCCATATTTCCTCATTCTCGTTAAACAGGAAAGAGAGTGTGCCGGGCCCCAGAATTCCAAAGAACAGCACCGAGATGCCCCCTGACTTACGTCTGGTTACATTGCATGCCTGCTGCAGACCGAACACTTGTGTCCCCCCAGAATTCCATATGTTGAAACCTGGAGGTGGGGCCTTTGGGAGCCAAGTCTTACTTGATGAGGGGGACGTCATGAATAAGATTTGTGCCCTCATAAAGGGGACCCTGGATGGCTCACTCTTCACTTCTGCCACGGGAGGACAAGGCAAGAAGACAGCCATCAGCGAACCAGGGACTAGGCTCTCACCGGACCCTGAATGTGCCAGAGCTTGGTTGTGGGCTTTCCAGCCTCCAGAACTGTGAGAACACATTTCTGCTGTGCAGAAGCCTCCCAGTCTAGGGCGCTCTGTGAGAGAAGCCTAAACCGACCAAGACAATAGCCAATCTTGAACCAAAAGCTGTGGCCTTGGAATAATATATCCTGACAGGCTGACCCAATCAGAACCCACCTCTTGAGCTCGGTTTCACCCAAAGTGGGCTGTCTGTGTTGAGGAGAAGTGAACAAAGATAAACCTGGGAGGATGAGTGTAAAAATCTGAAAATAGGTGATATATGGAAACAATGTTTACAAGAAGTAGTACCTTTTTCTATAAGCACAGAAAGTGCCTCCTCCTCTTAACTCCCTGTGGAGCTGAAGACTAAAAAATAAAATAACACAACACAGAATATTTACAAAGTAAACCCAAAATATCTTAAAACAGAATCGTAGATATGACCTCGACAGGCCAGGCTCTACCCCATGGAAGATCCTTTGTACCAGTTTTCTTAAACTACTGTGATTACGTATCCTTGGACATCCTGTGACGGCAGAGTCAGGCCCAAGACTGCAATTCTAACAAGTTCCAGGTGATTCTGGGATACAGGTCTGAGGACCACAGCTTCCCCCCACATCTTCTGGCCCACCACCAAAGGACTCACATCGGAGGGGAGGCATACTTGAGCATGCCTCTTCTCCTAACTCCCTTGATCCCACAGAAGAAAGTATCAGTCTCTCAAATGACATGCTTGGCAGAATTTTAAGTTCCTCTGCAAGAAAGACACACTTTATATGACTATGAAAAGAATGTAAGTCCTTGTTATTTCCCATCTTTCCTTCTGAATAAAATATTTGCTTTGCCGTGGCAGAGTCAAAGGAGTCCTTACATGTCTTTTCTAAATGCAAAGGTGTATATTTCCTTGATGATGAAGTTAAACGTCTATAGCTAGAAGAAAAATCAGAAGTGCTGCCATCAGTAAATATTCCATAAAAAAAAAAACTTTAAAATGTAGTTCCTCCACATTTACCGCTTTCAAGAATATTAAATCACAGGATCTCAATAAGGAGATATGTGTGTGTGTGTGCGTGCGTTTACACATATATGGACATATAAGTAGTATCTCCCTAACACACACGCTTACTAGAACAAATTATGCCAATAGTTGATGACATGTGTACTTCTCCTGCCCTCTATTTATTTACTTACTTATTTTCCGATGCTTTGAGCAGTTAGCCTGGGACTCTAAACAGCATTTATAGTAAGATTTCTATCTGATTATATATTTCAAGTCTAAGCAACTTTTCAACTTTTCAAACACAATTCATCTGCCTAGAGGAGACAAGCCCACAGGTGTGGCTCCCACAGTACAGGGGGCACATGCCAGGGTGGATTACTTGAGGGCACACACGGGGGAACCACAGAGGCACTGTAAGTGAAATACATAACCAGATTTCCCCAGACAAGGTGAGCTTGTGATTAATATTAGTTCTTGGCCATCCTATTTATGCTGCTTCTTTAAAGTAAGCTTTTTGATATTTAATTCCTTTGCATTCCTGATCATATTTAGTTAGCAACAGAGAAAAATACTTCTCTTCTTTAAGAAGCGGGGAGGGAATGGGCTTCAAAGGGAGGGCTTTCCATTGAGTCCAGAGCCTGCAGAAATGCCTTTTCAAGTAAGGATGACACTTCTTTATTCATGAGCCTCTCTTCGTGGTTCGGCCTTTGTCTATAATTAAAGGGCCAGGAGCTACTTTTATATATAACTCAAGGCAATTGTAAAATATAAGTATATTGCCCCTCTGTTTAAATAAATGGAATAATTTGTCCCATAATTGCATTGGTTTCTGTAAGCTCTTGAAGTTTTATTAAGGTGTAACTCATGAGTCACACTATTACTTGGTTATTAAGCTTGAATCGTACAGTCCTTTTTAAAAATATGAATCCTAACTTTGTGTCATTTTAAAGAATGGAAAGGTTAGAAGAGACAACCCTCTGGAAATCATAAGGTCCTGGCATATCCCTGTCGATCTGAACATGACCCATGCAACACTGACCGTGTGTTAAGAGTCAAGAGGCAGGTAAGCACGGTGGCCAAAAGCACGTACTCTGTTGTGGGCCTGTCTGGGTGTAAATCCTGGCACTGTCACCTCTTAGCTAGTTACAGTGTTTTGGGAAAGATGCCTAAAACATCTGTACCTCAGGTTCCCCTGCTGGAGAACAAAGCAAATGATAATACCTTCTTTAACTCTGCTGGTAGAACAAATGAGCTAATAAATGTAAAGACTTTCTCTTCTGAACGCATTCAATGAATGTTAGATTGCAATCAGCAGAGTTCAGTGGTTCTCAACTGGGGGAGATTTTACCCACCCACCCCCCACCCCGGGGACACACGCAACGTTAGGAGACACCGTTGATTGTCAGGACTGGAGTTGGAGTTGGGAGTTGATGCCATAGCATCTAGTGGGTGGAGGCCAGATCAAACACCCTACAATGCCTGGGATGGGCCCCCATCTCCATCTCCAACAAAGAATTATCCAACATAAATACTGTGAGCATCCAGGTTAAGAAACCATGCCACTGCATACAATGGTTCTTGTATGCCAAGAACACATCACAGAAAGAAGTTGCAGTAAGTGGGTAAAAAACTGTACCAACCTATTTCACCCTATTCTCTATCCAATAGGAAGCAGACCTTGCCTCTTCTAAGTGTAATACAGAGAACAGTGCATATATCATAAGTGAACAACTCAGAGTTCTCACACACTAAATACACCCATGCAACTAACGCTCGGATCAAAAGTTAGCATATTAAAAGGACTCCAGTTATAACCTTCCCTAAAAATACCCACTTTTCCTGATCTGAAACAGTATAGATTTTTGGATGCACTTACTTTCTAAACATGGAATTATACACAAAGTATTTTTTGTAACTAGATTTCTTGCTCAAATATTACAGCTTTGAGATTTCTCCCTATGATTGCCGAGTGGTTGTAATTTGTTCACTCTGTGCCGTACTCCACTGCAGGGAGGCTCCAGAAATTATATATTCATTTTACTCTTCAAAATCATTTTGGTAGCTTTCAACTTGGAGCTATGATGAAGAGCGCTGCTGTGTACCTTCTAGTACACATCTTTTGGTGTACAAACGCTTGAGTTTCTGGTGGATGGATATGGCACGACCCTTTGTTAGATGGATGCAGAAAACATGGTCATGATTTTCTATTACACGCCAGGAAAACCCAAAGTCCTTTCAGCAGGCACACTTAGTGCCAACTTGTGCCTTCGTGTCCTGACATTTGTCTTCACTTCAAAAGTGTCCCACTTTGGGCAATAAAGATGTCTATTACCCTATATCTAGCACCTTGCCTAACCTTTCCTTCTTATTCTCCTGACTCTTTACCTGCCGGTCTCCCTTGCTCACTCTGCCCAGCCACACTGTTCTCATTCTGGTTTCCCAAACACGCTACACATGCTTCATGACTCCATGCCTGCATAATATCCATTCCTCCACTCTGGGAAATAGTTAGAATGCCCTTGTCTTTCAGTTCTGAGTTTAAATGTCAGCTCCCTGGAGGGTACTACCTGGAAGTACCCTAGAAGAGGCAAGTTCTGCTTCCTACTTGATAGGGCATGTCTTGTATGTTCTTCCCCCAGGCCCATGTTTACTGTGCCTACAACCCTCTTTCCCTCACAGCATTTATCACACTTTGCAATTGTTTATTTGTGTGCATGAGTGTTTTTTATGCTCTTTGAAGGGAAATATGTGGGCTGAGGGGCAGTAAAGCAGATTACTAAGATTGTGAAAGATGGAGCCCCATACAAATCACAGCTCTGCCACTTGCTATGTGCCATTTACTTCAGGCCAGACAGGTAACCTCTCTGTACTTTGGCTTCTGTATCTGTAACATGGGGATAATTCATTTAGTACTTATTTTTTCTGTATTGTGAGAATCATAACAAAAGTTAATAAAAGAAACAGGCTTAGAACAGTGCCTGATGAATACTAAGTGCTCTCTGGATGTTGCCTATGATTATTATGCTCCTCTAATTCACCAGGGTCCCTGTGTTACTGAGAGACAAAGCAGACACCCAAACTTGGCACTCACTGATCCTACCTAACATTCCACCACAAGCAGCGTCTGTACTCTGGAAAGGATTTCCTGTGCTTTTTACTATAGGGTGGTTCCAGGAAAATATAAGATTATCTTGAGTCACCTAAAAATATTCATTGACTGAGGTTGGACATGTGAAAAACATAATTCAGACAAGTAGAAGGTTAAGCATCCAATTCACAGACAAAACCTGTAGTTTCTACCTTAAAGAAAAACTCATTTCTCACGAACTCCTCTGCTGATTCCTAGACCAAGTTATGATCGCCTGTTTCCCAGACCAATGCCAAAGACACTTCTCTCCACTTCTCTGCCTCCCACCAGTTGATTCCCTGCACAGACTTACGCTTTTAAAATGTAATGATAAGATTATCACTCCAGTACTGAATCCCTTGGCTGGCTTCTGTCCTCCCACTCACAATATGGTCCAAAGTCTCTGCCAGGGTCCACCAGTTCTGCATGCTCCTCCCTCTTGACTTCATTTTCCTTTACGGCTAGAATATAAACTCCATGAGATTAGGGACTTTATTTTATTCTCTACTGAGAACATCAGCTGTCATGGAGTGGCTACAACTTAAAGGACTAAAGAGATATTAATCTCAGGGGTATTAACAATTGACCATCATGGTGAGCTCACTTCAGCACATATCATCTGTGGGCCTCTAAGCTGGATACTTTTTATAAATTATCTAATTTAATTCTGCTATTAAATGTGGGCTATTACTATCCCTGTTATACATAAAAAGAAACAAAATGAGAAAGGTCGGATTTGCTCCAATAACACAGCTAGTAATGAGCAGCCTGGGAATTCATTCACATCATTGCCTGACTCAAGAACTCTTCGTTATTACTCACCATGAAACACCAATGATAAACTCCAATTAATTCCATTTTCCTTAGGACCAATTACAAATGTCAGCAATGAAACAGGAACAGTTATAAAAGCATATCTGATCCCCGTTTTCTCCTGTCCTTTAGAGTAAAATTGCTAGTTGCCAAAAGGCAGGCAGTGACTTGAACTTTCACGTCATAATAATTATCAGAACGAAGGGAATTTGGACATAGCTGCATGGACAAAATGCAGAATTCTCAGAGTAAGAGACGCCTGCTTTCAGAAAGAGCCTTGAATTTATCTCCATTTTAATGTCTTTCCACATTTTAAAATATTAGTTGAAAAGGGGGATTTGAGAGGGCGGCATAGCCAAAATAAACATTCAACACACTGTTACACTAGAATTTTATTATACTCAAGTTCGCAGGCGTCTCTGCCATGGCTGTTCCCTGTCCAGCGACTGGTGAATCAGTGGTTATGTCTGAAAAGGAGACAAATAGGATGGAAAAAAATATCCATTTCTCAGTCTGTGTGTGCATTTTAAAAGGCAGGGCGGTTGCATCATGCCCTTATGATAACAAAGTGGTAAAAAAAAAAAAGACCGGTTTAAGCATTAAATTAACTTCATTCTTTATACCACCAAGACACAGGGTTTTTTTTTTTATCCTTTCTGTGCACCAGACATTTATATTTTCAGATTGTCATGGAGACTGAATGTGATTCAAATGATTCAGCACGTTATTATAGAATAATTTGTCTTCTGTGAAGTCATTTATATAGCGATATATTCTGTGGCTAGAACAGATTAAAGAAGCGAGCTAGAGAGGGTCTATTTATGCAATGCGACAAGTACATACACAAAGAAGGATGATGTAATGATGTAAGTAATTTAGAGGTTCTGGCAAGTTTCTGGGTGGTAAGCCATGACTACCGTCGACTTCCAAAAGTTGGGCTGCCTGCTCCTGGAGAGATATCTTGTTTATGTTTTTTCAAGAAATGTGGGGGTCTAGATAGGATTTGTTCAAGGCTAGGAGCTGCTCATCTTCCAGTTCTGTGAGAAATCAAGACAGGTACGTGTGCTTCCAATTTCTTCATCTAGAAATTGGGATTCTGTTTTAAAATGTAAAGTTTCTTCCTGAAAGATGACAATGAGGAAGCTGAAGAAACAAAAGGCAGCTCTTTCCATCAGCCTGCTGAAAGATCCCTCCAGCGCCAACAGAATCCCCTTGTGCTGACCTCCCTGTTAATACTTGGGAGAAGCAAAATCATTTCAGTTGCTGAAGAGTATGTAGCAAATTGTGTGATCTCTGTAGATCCTATTTTGGGGATGCGTTCCAAAACTCATCTGGATTAAAGTAGCACAATGCCTTTGTTTTTTCTGCAACTGTTTTCTTTTAGGAAGTACATTTTTCTTTTGGAATAATTTTAGATTTACAAAAAAGCTGAAAATGTTTTACAGAGGGATCTTGCCCAGTTCGCTTTAAAGTTATTACATTACTATGAAATTTGTCAAAACTAAGAAACCAACAGTGGTACATTCCTGTTCATTAAACCTCCGTCTTTATCTGGATTTCAGCAGTTTTTCCATTCCCGTCCTCTTTTCTGTTCGAGGATCAATCCAAGATACCTCATTGCGTTTAGACTCTGTAATTCTCTAAATGGGGGCAGGGCATGTGGTAGAGCCTAGAGCCCACTGGATAGGGCAGCCAGGACCCGAGCCCTAGACCTGTCACGAAGGAGCTGGGTGGACCTCAACTATTTCACCTTGCTGAGGTTCTAAATTCCCTACAAGCCCATTCTTTGCAAAATGTGGAGCAAGTGCGCCAGTATCAGGCAGGGAAGGACACTGGTAAAGACACTGCCTTTCCTTGGCCCAGTCTGCCTGAAATAGAGTTCATGCCGCCAAGACACCTCCAAGGAAAAGAGACCATGGAAGGCCTCTTCATGGGCCCCCCGAGTTCTGCGTTTGCCAAACTGGAGTGGACTCTGCCATTCAGGAAAAGAGTAAAAGACAGAAACCACCCATCTCTCAAGCTCTAGGCAAAGGATGTTGCTGCCTGGGAAAACGAGGGCAGCGAAGCATTCGCCAGGCTTCGGCTCTGAAGGAGGAGCTGAGATGCGAATGGCTTTGTGGCACAAAGAAAATGGTGGGGAGTCCTGCCTGGAGGAAAGGCCAGGCGAATCAAATCAAACGTTTCAACTACTGCACCGCCTCTCGCTTCACATCCACCCCCCTCTTCCCTGCCCCCTGCCTTTTCCACTCTGCCTGCTCTGTTCCTGCCTATTACAGCTTTTGCCACGTCCCTCTCCCTCAGCAGGACACCAATCCTGCAAGCTTGCAAAGGCCAAACAAAACCGGGACTCACAAATATGTAACTGTTTTCCTTAGCTCGTGGCATAAATCAAAAAAAAAAAAAAAGAAAGAAAGAAAGAAAGAAAGAAAAAAATCTTCTGTTAGCGCAGGGCTCAAGAGTGTTTATTTTTTTGCCAGCTGCAACATGCTACCCTCACAGGGATCACCTAAAACCAGTTATGGTTTAGGTTGGAGGGGGATGTCAAACTTAAGCTGCAGGCTTGGCCTCTCTCAATGAATTACGACCTTGTCAAGAACCTATTTTTTTAAATCAATGCAGGTTTTCTATCAAATCAAATACCTGCACACTAAATTATATTTTTGGTGCCAGGCTGGCTCTCCAATTTTTTTTTTCCCTTTGCTAGTTTTTTCCAGCCCCCTCCCTCAAACCTCCCCCTACTTCTCACCATGATACAGATAGTTTTTGTCCCTACGAAGAAACTGAAAAGTAAGCCCTACATGTGGGGGGAGAGAGGGCACAGTCCTTTGTCATCCTGAGTGCCTGCCCTACCACTGCTTATAATCTGTCTCAGCGGCTGAAGCAATGGAAGTGCTCCTATAGACTCAAAGTCAAGGGGTCCCCTGGGATCATCTGTCTAGTAGTGGTAAATACATTTGCTTTTGGAAGGGAACTGGTTTCCTTCTTCCTTTACAAAATTTTGGTGGTGGGCATGGGATAGGGGTTGGGGAAGCTTCTAATACATGTGTTGTGGTACAGTTAAATTTTTAGATCTTCTCAATAGGTTTTTGAGACACGTCTTCCCGTCGTGCGGCTTGATAAATGCAAACAGATTGTAGAGAAGCAAGGACACACTCTTGCTTCCTTCTTACCTCCCTCCCTCCCTCCCTCTCTCTCTCTCTCCCTTCCCCTTCTTTCCTTTCTTCCTTTTGTTCTTCAATTATTTCTTTTAAACAAGGAAAGAGACTCTTCTGCCCTCACCTCCTGTTCTTCCTGATGTGTTAGATACCTAATTGTAGAAGTGAGTTTGTCTCCTAAACTGGAGGCTTAGTGGAGACAATATTAGAGCAGGAACTGTCTGCCCTTACGACCCCTAGTGGAGCCAAGCAGAGTCTTGAAGTACCTCTTCTGGAATTGTGGCAAGGATAATTTTCAATAACAGGAATCTCCATGTATCCAAATCCACTTATGGCAAAGCCACAGAGGCCTATAGCTCAGTGTTGGCACCAAAGGCAGCCGCTTTACATGGCCCAGAAGTCTTTATTTGGTGGTTTTTTCAATTAAATGCCACATATACTTCAGGGCATATGTAAAGAATCCTCAGATGAATTGCGAAGTGTTTTCAATAGCAATTGCAATGGATAAAACACCGACACGGAAATCCCAACCAGCTGCATTTGAGTCTCCCGAACCCAAACCAAATATTTCCTGGTTGGACTCTGGACATTTTCGATAGGCTGTCATGGTGCCAATACTGTTTTCTCTGCATATGAACAGCTGGTTTGGCAAGGATTCCTCGCCTCTCAGGTCTCTCACCTTATTCAGCTGGAAGCACCCACTCCTGGTGTGGCCTTGGCTGCTGTAGGCATGCTTAAATGTTCCTCCGTCCAGCAGTCTTGGTTGTATTTTCATCACTTAAGAAATTCAAGGTGGGAAGACATACCAAGACTCATCCTGGATGGGGAAAACAAAGGGAGATAATAATCCACAAACTTAAGTCCAAAAGCCAAGACACAGGTATGTCAGGCAAATGCCTAGGTGCACAAGGCCCACCTGCTTTGACCATCCCAAATACTTGTATTTCAGTTGGACACATGTTTCATGAAATTCTTACTGTGCTAAAGTTTCCAGGCTCCCTGCTATAGAATTGGACCTGGTTCCTAATCAGAGAAAGCTACAGTGTAAATGGAGAGGGAGGAACATAAACCATCAGCGATAATATTTTCCACATAGATGAAAGCAAATGATGAGTGGACAGGTTACTTTCAAACATCAGAATCCACTTACCTCATTTCACTGTTTATTGAGAAAAATATCCCCATTAACCCTGGAACCGTCAGTCCATCTGATTTGGATGGAATTGACCTTGGTTTCAATTTTAGAATTGGGTCCGATTGATTTTAGCACACCAATGAATCCCATCTTTCTAGTTTCAGTGACTGGTACAAAGATGGGGTTACCACCTACTTCTTACTGATGAGAACACAGTGTACACGGACTAGAGTCCACATCTAAGAGGAAGAAGCCTGGAGTTTGCTCATGTGAAGTCAAAAAGCATGATCCAAGAAATTTAAAGAGTAAGCAATGTCTGTAAAACTCTTAGTGCAGATTTAGGCAAATGGTAAGAAATCAATAAATACTAACCATGAATATGAATATATTTTTCTCATGCTCAATAGGACTTGGAGATTGACTACACTGGGGAGGCGAGAGTAGAAAAAATTAAAACTAAATCTTAGGGATTTTTGGTGATGTTGTTTTCAGTTTTGTTTTTGTTTTCATTAGGTTAATTGAATCATGTTCTGCCCAGGCATCTATGACAGAGAAAACACAAGTGAACATTCATCCCCAAAGTACAGCAAGCTCTTTAGCTAATAAAGGCAGGCATGGTATTCAGGAAGTGTCATTTCATTAGAAAAGCCACTGGTCACTGAATTCCCTCATTTTATGATTTTTGCCTAGGATCATCCTCACTAGGGTTCTAAGCATGAAACTGCCACTAAGCACTCCCTGGGCTAAGGTATATGTATGCTCACTTCCAGCCTTTTGATTTCCAAATCGGGTATTTCTTGGGGGAACAAATCTTTGTAGGAACTAACTGTGCAAGAAAACAGTGCCCTGGGATAACCTGTTCCTGTGGGATTTCAAATCCCTGTAAATCAGGGGATCCCAGAAGAGGCCATTGCTTGTCTGAACTGAGAGAATAACTCAAGTCTGCTCATAATCAACCACGTTTATTTCCACTTGGGAGCTGGTGCTTGAACCACCATGAATAGAAGCATCACACAGTCATATGTTATTTCTATTCTGGGACTTTAACTGAAAAGGAAAAAGAAGGGGATTGCTGACTTTGGCTACTTGGCATCAAGAGCAAGGCAGTGAAGATAAACTTAATTTTATTACAATCATTATTAAATAAAGATCTGGGAAAACAGCAAGGGTATATTTGTGATAGAAATTATAAGAAATTTATGTAAATAACCATGTAGATTTTATACATCCCTTAGGCTCCAACGAATATTCCAAATCCCCACTGCCCCTTTGGAAACTTTCCTTTTTTTGAGGAGTTATCAATCCTGGGGTTCCTATTAAATTGAGCCTAAATTGAAAAAGTATTTTCAAGATGAGAAGCTGGCTTTAATAATCAAACATCTGTTTACAAAGGGATGCCCTTTCCTTTCAAGAACTCGGCTTTTAAATTCCGAGATTATGGTTTTGTTTTTACGGCAGCACTAACCAATTGACATTTTCCTACTGCGTCTGGTAGCTAAGGTATTTTGTTTCCTGTTCACAGAGCAGTGTGCTGGCAGAGGGCAGCAGAAAGAGTACAAGGGCTGAAGTCAAGGGTTTGAGTTCAAATCCTTCTGCTCTTCCTATCTGCCTGTAGTATGCAGCAAGTTGAATTATTTCTCTGACCCTCAATGACTCTCTAGAAAGTACAGATTACTGACACTCATTATGCCTACCTCAAAGGAGTGTTGTAAACATCAAATGAGGAAATGCACAAGAAAATGAATTACAAATGACCACTTTTTTAGAATATTCAATGTTTGATAAATACAAAACATTGATGAAGGACCCGGACCTTGGCTCAAAGGTAGAAACACAGGACACTGAGAACAAACAGCAGTCTGGAGGGGGAAATAGCTAAAGAGTATAATGTAATGAGGGCTAGCCTAGTACGGAGGCAAGCAAAGAGTCTAGAAAAGCACAAAAGTAGGACATCAAAAGCATAATAAGAGATAAAGGAAGACAGGGAAGATGTTAGCAGAGCCGAAATCTGAAGATTCCTTCACCACCTCATTACATACTTACAATTAAATTCCTGGTAATCAGCAATGGATGATTCTACTGCTTGATTTTCCTGGCACAGAAGCCAATATGTTCCATTAATTCCCCAGATTATCTAACCTGGCCAAGTCTCCCCACTGGTCCCTCCCACCAGTTAAGCATTCAGCCCTCTATTCTGTGCAAGGGGAAGGTTTCTGAAGTGCAGGAAAATTGCCAAAATGCAGTTTGAAGTCCAAGGGAGTAAAAGAGGTATTATTTTTTTCTCTCTTTTGTAAAAGCACACTGATGTGTTCTTAAAAGTCTTGCCATTTTGTATTAGCGCGTGGATATTTAACATCCAGAAGTTATGTGACTTAAAGACGTTTATGGCTTCAGGTTACTTTCCACATACAGACCCCAAAGTTGCTGGGTGTTACATACACTCCACTCGGACCGGCCTCCAGGATGAGAGATTACTCTGGGAGAGAACACACTCGCATTCAGAAAAGGTGATAGAAAAATGGGGCACAACACACTCATTGGTACAAATGCAGCTATTGATACATATCATGTTTAAGGGTATATTTTTGAACAAATTATTCTGTTGCTTGTTATGTAGTGGGATTTGCAGTAATACAGAATCGTCAGATCACTGCTATTTCTCCACTCCATCTGTGGTGTGAGTTAGTACATAAAACACTCTAAGGAAAAAAGAAAAAAAGAAAAAAAACCCTCTCCCCACCCAAGTTGTGAAGGTCACTGGTTTATTTTACCTGTTACTAATATCAACTTTATGGCACATTTTTGCCCGCTTAAAAAAAAAAAGTGGCCCGTATGAATCTATCCAGTATATTATTTATAGTGTTGTGGCCAGATCCCCTTATGATAAAAATGTAAAACCTTCCTGTAAAAATTCCTTATTTTAAATAAAACTGACTCATTTCTCCCCAACTCAGTTCAGCTTATTTTGCTCCATAACCACCAAACCTTGAAAAAAACTTCATTGACACTAATCAATAGACCAGTCTTCAACATGCATTTTAAAGTCATGCTTTCAATCCACTTCTGCAGTTGCAAAATGACTTCTTTCCCTGTCTGGCTAATTAACTGATACGACACTAATCCTTTGCACATCTGGTACTAAATGTTTGTTCGCACTGGTTCCCCAGTGAGGAAGTATGGCCAAACAGTGACTTTTGAGTGTGCTTGGTTTCACTTTAAAATCTTCACTCTCTGGAATTAAAATCTTGAGATAAAACATCTGGATTTCAATGGTGTCCCCAGGGACTGAAAGTTATAGTTCTATAGAATACATATTGCACATAATATGGTCTTGTTATTTCTACATTAGCGCTGCTCCAGCCAGTGCCCGCCGTTAGCATGTCAGTCTCCTGACACATCATTAATAAACAGGTAATTTCATAACTGATTTCCACCTAGTGTCATGTTGAAAACCACCTGGGTTTTCGTTTTCACTAACATTAAAGGGATAGGCTAGAGGGAGGCCGTTATTATTAAACTGGGACTAATTTAACTGAGTAATGGATTGAATCAGCAAAAAACAAACGCATATGTAGAAGGATAAAGGAAATTTCCAGGCCAATGGATAGGTCTGGATCCACTAATCAAAATGTGACTATTCCTTCCCCTTCCCCTCACCAAAAGTACACATGAGGAATTACTCCAAGAAAGTGCCCACTGCCTCCAGGAAAGTTCCAAGAAGCACCAAGGAAGCAACCATTAGGGCGAAACTACACTTTTTAAGTTGGGACATGTGAAACCAGGTCTACGACATGCTTACCTATTCACTGAATTTTAAATTAATACTGTATGTTATATGCCATTTAAGATTAAAAACACACTCACCAAGGTGACCCATTGTCACATTTGGGCGTAGAGAACTACTCAAATGCATAGTGACAGATAATCACATTGTTGAACGTAATTAGAAATGGTAACAATGGTGATAGAATCCACTTGGCCTATGCTGGGAATTTGTTTTGTTTCTGTTTTTGTTTTTGAATCCTGATGTTATCATTCCTACTGAATGGGAAAGTAGCCGAGAATTGCTGTGTCCTGCCTTCACATCACCAGACAGAGGTCTATCTAGGGTTTGCTAAAGGACCTCTCAATCTTGTGGGGTATTTCCAGAGGAATTTTTAACTTTCTTCCCAAACCAAGGCTAACAGTTTGACCTCCTGGTCTCTGACTTCCGCTCATTTGAAATCTCACTCACAACCTGGGACCCAATGAATGTACAGCAGTACGACAGCATCTCCTTCCCGAACACTTGTATTTAGAAGACTTGTATTTAGAGGAAAAAAGTTGTGTGCCACAAACCACTCTTTGAACCTTCTATTCCATTTTCGACTCCTCAATGATCTGCTGTTCTTCCTCCCATCAAGACTTTAAAAGTACAGATGACATAAAATCCACTCTCCGTGGCTTAGGAAAAATCCCGAGTGGAAAGTGGGAGATGAAGAAATGTGATCCCCAAATGTCCCTAGTTTTGTGCTTTTGTAACAAAAATTGTAAGAAATGATTCCGTTTACATAGAAGCATTGCATCCCGCTGGTCCTTCAGTACAACGTAGGCAGTGAGAAACCAGAACATATCTATTATATTATCTCTATTCTATGGTTGAAAAAACCAGAACAATAAAGATAATTGTCTAAAGTCAACAGCTGCCTAAAGTCTGCCACAGAGGTTATGGTAGAGCCAGGATGAGATTTTGAATGCTTCTAAATAAAAAGTAATGTTACAGCGAACCATAAAACTTTCTGAACGAGGCTTCCACTATCAATTCATGCTTACAATCTATTTAAAAGCTTTCTTCAGCATAGGTCTTCCTAGGGCTTCTGGAGGGCTTCTGTTCATGCCCAAAATGAGACAAGCCATTAAATGACAAATTAGTGAAAGAAGCCAACATTCTGCATGTATATAAGGTTCACCAAACTATATACAAAACTTAGTCGAGCCCTTCACTGGACTCATGGTTCTCAACAGGGGCTTATTCTGCACCCCAGACCAGGAGACAGTCGGTGATGTCTGACATACTTCTAGTTGTCGCAGCTGGATGGGTGGGAATGCTGCTAGGATCTAGTGGGTAAAGGCCAGAGATACGGTTAAACATCGTACAATAAAGAGACAGACCCCCATGACAAAGACATATCTGGCCCCAAATGTCAATAGTGCAAAGATACAGAAACCCTGGTGTAGACTATTTGCTAGCAGCATCAATACAGCTAACCAGCTTGTGAGACTCTAACAACCAGAAAGGTTTCTATAGGGTGTGGATATTTCATCTAAGCCTCACATTGTTCCATTCCCAAAGCAAAATGTTACGCTCTTCAGAATCTCCAGGGAAGCTAGAAGCATAAAGCCTTGGGTGAAATGTAAATTTCTTAAAATATTTATCCATCCATAAGTGGCTACGTTTTTGACATTATTATAGGGTTTCTCAGTGTTCCATTTTATTAAAAAATATTTATTTGGTTTCTAAGATTACTGCTTTTCTGACCACAGAAAATTCAATTACTGAAAACTGCAGCTATCAAATTGGTTGAAAATAAATAGCCTTTTATCCAAAGCTGGCAAAGACTGGTTTACTTTTAATACATAGCCATTTAAAAATAAAATAAAATAAAAATAAGAAAACATTTCCATTGCAAGCTGATGGACTGCAGAGTCAGAAGCCAAACAGTCTTTTGCATCATCAGGTTTTATTTAAAATAGGATGAGGAAGGAGTGGGGGCAGTTTAAGGAAAGAAGTCATCGTAAAAGCAATTTACCATTATTTTTCCTCTTTTGTTTTACAAGACAGAAGAAATGTGAGCCCTTTTGCCAGTGGAAATCACTTTCTCCTGCTTTCTCTCTGTCTCGGTTTGAAATGTTTAGTAATATACAGGAAATGTGGTAAGTGAGATCTACAAACGTGGGCTCCCAATATCAAGGCTAATTATGTGCTAAGCAATGGGGATGGATGGCAGGAGGACTGCCAGGGAACCACAAAGGAGGCTACCTGGGATGTCTAGATCTTTCTCTCATTTGCTTCTCATTTGCATTGTAATCACCTACACACCTTTTTTTTCTTTTTTTCATCTCTAAAAAGAACACTGTTCCTGTTTCCCCAGTGAAAACTAGTCAACCCACAAGAAGGGAGAACTGAACAATGACAGAACCATATGGTGAATAAAAGCAGACTATCCACCCTGTGGATTTTATACAATAATATTTCCATCTCCAGACTGTGGCCCTCTCATCACTGAACATGCATGTAGGTTCTCTCTCACTTGAGCGAGATTGGTCTGCACACAATTTGAGTTAAATGTTATTATCAGACAAAGTAGAACGTCACTGGGTATTTGATGCTATTGAGAAAAGCAATAATTCCTATGTCCGTGATCCAGGGCATCACTCATCCCCTTCCGGACAATTTGCAGAGAATTTTTAATGAGGTTGTGTATTAGAAGAAGCTCTTGAAAGATGGGAATCAGGAGACCTAGCTTTTGCTTGCTGTTCAGTCATTGCATCAACCGGGTGAACCTTAGTGAGTTAAACCTCACTGAGACATAGTTCCTTTATCGGGGAAATGAAATGGCTAGAGGAAATTATCTAAAGTCAGTTCTACCTCTGTGATTCTTGGCCTGTTTGGACAGGCTTTGATTCTGTTCACCCGGCAAAGCATGAGCTCTGGGCTAAAGAGATCGCCACCGTGAGCAAGAAGTATCACTGCTTCAATTTGAGATTAATTTGTGCAAAAGCAATTTCGATGGTGGTGACAATGAAAGCATCCTCTTTGCCATTTTATTTTCGCAAGAAGTGCTCCCTTAAGATGGAACTGTAAGTGACGATGGGTACTGATAATCACGGCCTTGGAAACTTGGATTGTCTTGTACTTACGAGTCATGCACAATATGTGCTTAAGTGGCATCAACCATGGGCATTCAACCTGCAGCAAAGGACTGCACCTGCCTCTCTCTGTGTCTCCCTCTCTTCCTCTTTCTCTGTCTCACACACACCCCACCCTGAAATGACTCTTCTTTCAGGAGGGTGGGAGGGGACTGGCAGAGAAGGTTAACCACAGTAATCGTATGGTGTCCGTGACAAAGCACACGATACGTAGAGAAGACAGAACCATCGCTGTGCAGTGGTCAGAACTGCAGCTGAGCAGGGAAAGGCTGACTTCATGAGGAGTTCCCTAAAACAGTAAAAAGAAATCATAGTCGTTCCCTCTATTTTCGTGTCCCTGTTGGTTAGGGGGGAACCACAGGCTCCCAGCTTTTACTGTCTGGTTTGTGGTCATATTGAGGGCTAACGTGACGACAGACAATAATGGTTCTGGGGCCTCCCATTCTGAAAGTTCTTTATTATTTTCCTTAATCCTACTTACTATATTATAGTTGTGGGTGCAGGATAAAAGGTTCAACTTCTTGCAGCTAATCCCACCTGCTTGAACCTCTCCCAGTTTGTTATAGACTATAGCTGGAAAAGACCATATCTGGAACTTCTTTTGACAAGTGAGAAAGATGAGCATGGAAATTAGCAAGTTCTGGGGATTCAGTGTGGGTGGAGAAAATGGTATTTTCAAAGATTTTTTTGTTTTTAATTTTAAGATCGTTTCAAAACCTATCTCCACCAAGGCAGAGCGATTCTACTGTTGTTGGGTTAACTATTCCAGACCAGTGACTTGAGATGAAGGGCTGCTATCTTCCTGTGAGAGAGCAAAGGGCATCAAAGGATGGAATTTAAAACATCTTTAAAGAGCACAGGGTCACCAGATCTTTGTTAACAGCTTCTGTTAGCAGACCTGCCAATGTATGTCCCACGCTTTTTGGTGGGGCAACTCGGACTGATGATTGACAACACTGTGCTCCAGAGACCTGACAGAATCTCCCATCCAGGCAGGACGTGCAAAAGGATGAAAAGAGACGGGTGGGTGAGGAGGCTCCGTATTCAAAGTCTTTTTAGCTCTAACCAAATGCGTAGCTGCAACTCCTAGATGGTGATCATAACTATAATGCTGACATCACAGAGGTTTAAAGTCAACATCTGATTTAAACATTTCAATATAATTTAATTTGACATGCCCGGCGAAATTCTAAAGCAATAGAGTTTTAGAAGGCAAGTAGAGGAGTAAAGTTGTTTGTTAAAGAAGTGCTGTTAATGGTACAAGAGCGTTTAAAGCTAGCTCTTTATTTACTAGAAAGCAAACATATTAAAATAATTGTCAGAAATGAGAGCCTGGTGAACAGGATTAACTGATGAATGGATGAAATGTGCTATTAAATCAGGGTAGACATAGAGCACAAAGGAGTTTTAGGGCAGTAAATTACTCTAAGATACTATAATGATGTATTTGGAAATCTATCCAAACCTATGGAATGTACAAGGCAAAGAGTGAACCCTAGGTAAACTGTGGACTTTGGGTGATTATGTGTCGATGGAGGTTCAAGTGTAACAAATATAACTTTGGTGTAGGATACTGATAATGAAGGAGGCTATCCCTGTGCGGGAGTGGAAGGCCTGTGGGAGATCTCTGTGCCTGCCTCTCAATTGTGCTGTAAACCAAAAACTGCTCTAAAAAATAAAGTAAAAAAGATATATATATATATACTTGGAGTAGGCTATCTGACTGCACCTTTTAGACAAAACCCAGATATAAGAGGTACATAAAATTCATCCTGTGATACATTGTTTACATCTTGGAGGTACACTGGCAAATCCAAGCAGAAACTTGAGGCTGTGTAGGGAAAAAGTGTATAGGTGATAGACTGACAAGGACCACATGAACTAAAACCACCAGAATAAAAGATCTAAACTTTTCATGTGCTTTGCCTAATTGAACACAGCCTTTGCATTAACAACGGAAAGGAAATATCTTTCCATTTTAAGAATGACTATACTAGTTTCATGAAATTAACTACACTTAAAAAAAAAACTAGCTCAGTTTGACAAATTCATTCATTGGTGATCTACTATGTGCCAAGCATGAAGTCTGTAGGATACTGGAATTCAAAGATAAATGAGTCTTTTCCTCAAAGAGGGTCTCCTCTTATATGAATGTCTATTGTACTGTTCTAATTATTCTTCTGTCTCCTTTTACAAATACAGGAGTTATTGAATTGGAAACTCAAACAATCACACAGGAGACATTTAACTTTTTTTTTTTTGGAAATCAAAGATTTAGGGTTACAGAGGGCAAATATCAAACCATATTTTCATTTGTTTTACTGCCATTAAAAATGTCTTTGTGTTTTTGTTGAAAAAGGTTTAAACGCAGTGTACTCAAAACTAGGGAAAACCATATGGGCTCAGTCAGCTGTTGAATATGTGTGGCGAGAAGCAGGGAGTTTCAAAGACAGACAAATATATTGTTTGAACATACATGGCAGGGAGAAAGGCTGAAAACTCTCCCTCTAATCTACTGTCGATATGATTTCCAAGTTCATCTGGTGGCTGGTTAACGAAATCCAACCGCTGCACATTTGAGACATAATTACGTGGAAGTAGGAAGAAAGCTTGTAATTTATACTGGTGCCGACCCTGTGCGAGCTTCCAAGAGACCTGACCCTTTCCCCAGCCTCTTTTTTGACCAAGCCAACTCCACTCATTCCCCAGTCAGACTGGAAGCTATGGGGTCCACTGGAAACATGGTTTATGGATAATGTATCTATAATGGACTCTCCACTCAAAAGCAATAGAGCGGTAGCCTAGCCATCAGCAATCAGTCCATAAAATCTGCAGTTACCTTCTTTTTTTTCTTAAAAGGGGCAGGAAGCTAATGGATTTGAAATTGCAGAAGCGGACCACAGGCCTTTTTAATAAATGAAAATAAAATTGAGTCTCAGGTTTATGTTGATCTATAGAACTGTGAGTCCCAGAGTCCTCCCACGGTTTCCCTCAGGGTTGATTCCTAGCCTAAACCACCCAACATTTATAGCTGATAAGTGTCTACTGAAGGGTAATAAAATACAGTGTGTGTAGTTGTACAGAATGTAACTTATCACTTTCATCAAAAGCTCCCTGAAAATGTGTTTATCTAAAAGGCTTGTATGTTTGTGTATATTTCAAATATCTCTGCCGTTAGATTGAACTCCTTGGGCATTAAAAGCTATTCCTTGAAAAGGCTTCTTTGGAAACTGTTTAGCTGTGGGTTAATGGTTACATTTCCTTGGATTGGAGATATCCTCCAGGTTACAGAATTCATACAAATATATACAAATGAGACATTGACTATTGCCCAATTTTATTTTCTCACTAAACCAAGGTAAAGATTTAAAGCCTAATTCATAAAAGAGGAAAAAAAATCTTTTTGTGGGTGTTAGGTGATTTTTAACTCCAGCACAACTGATGCTGGGAACTTTCCAAGCATGCAGCTGCCTAGTAGAAAAGAAAAAAAAAATGGCTTGAGATGTTGAGAAAATGTTTAGGACGCTCTGGCAATAGCTGTGGATTATGACTGCAGTCACTTGTAAGAGTTAGCTGTGCCATCGATGGATTATAGCTGGGATATGGATGGTCTTATCTGAAAATGATTCTAGCCCACTCCAAGAAACAGACAAAAACCAGATTTTTCCAATCAAACACTGTTCAAGCTATAAATGTCCCCATGATACACTGAGGTTTTCCTTAAGGAAGGTGCTCACTAAGTATCAATGATGGAATAGTTGTTAAGGGAGTCACAAAGCAATATATTTTCTATTATACGTATTACCTGCCTGAAAGTCTGGTTGTGTCCATGCATACTTAGGCCACTTACAGAATAATGCACACAAAATGTTGCAAAATGTTGAGTATTTTCATAGTTCAGAAAACAAGTGGTCTCATTTGTCTCCAGATGCCCAGTATCTGGATCATCAGGTGTACAGGGCATTTGCGATTTCACTGTTGACTGTTGTATGAATGGGCTTTCACGTAGCACAATCAGGGAAAAGCCCTTGTTTTCTCCCAAACTGACAATCGCGGGATCTTAGGGCAGCAGGCTCATTGCGATCTAGCCTGTTAGTCTCACTTTATTCTTGATTTCCTTTCTGCAGAGAGTTTGGAAAATTCATTTCCAGCTAACATGGTGGCTCCTATTCTGGACCGAACCAACGCAGAAGGACACCATCAATGCCGGTCTTGGGGTGGCATGCAAGGCTTTTGACCTGGAAGGCTTTTCTTTTTCACCCAGTTTAAGGAAAGATCTTGGTGAAGGAGTTGTGGCCACTCCTATTTGATGCCATGATGTTCACAAAGAGACTCCCCCTAACAGAATGAAGCAATTACTGTATTTTTATCCCTGTATTTATCTCTCTCAGTACATAATAGAGGGCGGCTGTAATGAGACTCAGTGAATCATGGCTCATCGCTGACTGATAATTCAACCTCTTCTTAAATTCCGTAAGCTAGGGAAAAATGCCTATTGGAGACTTTAAATCTGAGTTTTCTAGATCAGTAATCTTACACTAATCTAACTAGTGAGACAATTGTTCATTTCTTGACTTTTTCCACATTGGACACATCCTTAAATTAATATCTGGACTTATCAAGTTATTTTAGGCTTTTTTAAAAATAGAAATACCACTAAAAATAATGTGTATGCTATAAAATGTAACTTACAATAAAAATAATAGCCTGTCATGGCTTCATTCATTCAAAGATCTTGCCAGTTTCACAGCTCTAAGTGGAGGAACGAAGTTTCAAGGTCATGTCGTTGAGCTCTGATGCTGAGGCTCTCACCTACTAGGTTACATGTGACCCAAAATCCCAAACTGAGCTGCTCTGATGTGGGAGCTGCATACCCAAGGGTACAGAGTTATAGTTCCAGATAAACTAGGAGGTCAAACCAAACCAGTACTGAACCTGAGGAGTTAACCTAGGTCTTATGTAGTGTTTTTCTTCTTTGGAAGGCAAAGACTATATACCTAAATAGGGTTTTCAGCTTCTGCAACAGGTAATGATCAAAATAGAGAAGTCACATCTACATGCCTTGCTTACTCCATCCAGGCTTCCTATTATGAGTGTGCAAAGGTACTGAGGCAAATTAAACCTGCAGTGACAGGGATCACTGCATTTTCATTTGGAAGTTTGGTATTTGGAGACTATAAAAATGGTAATAATAGTGAATTTCTTTAGGAGTAATGCAACAGAATGGAATATAACCTAAAGACTTCTATCTACACCTCATTAAAACCAGTCCTACAAGAGATCCACACCCCTCAAAGACCAAAGTCCTCTTCCTCTGTTGTTCTTTTGTGTGTGTCCCAAGATTCCATTTTGTTTTGATTTGAATATACATACAAATTTATATATATATATATATATATATATATATATATATATATATATATATATATATGAATTTCTAGTTGACAAATTGCTACTCTATATAAAATCCGAATGCCAAATCGAACCTTGGAAATAGCTAAAGAAACAGAATCATTTAATGTAAATAGTTAACAATTTTTTCATTTTCAGGAGGGCGTTCTGAACTCTGTGGACACATTCAAATGGAACATCATTCTTATCTTATGATCTATTCAGGAATTGACTGAAACAAACCAGCTATGACCCACAAAACATTTTCTGGAAATCTGAAGTAACTTCCATCCCAATCCACATGTCAAAACTCTTGCTTTCTATTTGGAGTAATGCCTGAATTCTCTGAATTTGAAAACATAGCTCTTATAGAATGCCCACTGGACTCACCAAAATGGTCAGAGAGTTGATCTTTTTCAGAAGGCCAATTACCAAACATTAAGGTAAAGAGCTTTCATAACAGTGATGCTCATAATTTTAGTATTTTAGAAAATTCTAAGGAAATTCTATGCATTCCTTATGTGAGTTTTGATGTCTTTCCTTTTTCTTTTTTCCTGTTTAACTCCTTTCTTGGCTATTTCACACTATCCTTCACATTCTGCACTTTGGTGCCCTAAAAAAAATCTCACCAAGAGAATTTCAAAGAAAGACAGGGCCCCATTTTGATTCTACACACACTGTGACAACTTAGTTTTGTAGAATCAAGCCAAGCCAAATGGAACTCATTTCAATAACTGACAAATTACCAAAATAGCCCATGTTATAAATTATGTCTCCTGGAATATATTGAGCTTCTTCTGAAAGAGGAAATAAGAGATAGATTCCACTTTAGCCAGTAGGATATATCCAAATACTTTTAATTTTAGAATCAGGCTGTTAAACAAATCAAAAGTCTGAAAACCTCTCCAGATTTTGGGCACACGTATCAAAAGGGTGGAGCAGACAGGAAACTTCAGTCTTTTCTGTACATTGGATAAAGGCACCCTTGCCTGGGGGAAAGGAGGTGGGAAAAGCACCCGTATTTCTCTAGTTTAGGGATTCCCTCCACCCTACAGGGTATGCAAGGTTTCAAGTCTGATTTTTTCTGACAAAAAAGAGAGGAACAGTTGAAGTTAGTTCAAAAGAACTGTCCGAGAGTCTTGTGGCAGGTAAACCTGAGCACTCGGCTATTAGCAACAAAAGCAGCCACTGATTTCCCTGCCACACGTGCTGTCAAGGGATCATAGCAGTGTTCACTTTCTTAATGCATGACTTCATGTGCACGCACACACACTTCAGAGAGGATTGTTTTTCACGTGTATTTTAGCTCCGTTTTAAAAAAGTTAACCTCCTTGAAATCAGCGGCTAATGGAATTCCCAACTCTGGTTACACTGCTGATTTATAGAGCTTTGGCTGACCAGATGTATGGCTTTCCCCAAGAAAATGATAATATCTGTGCTAATCACTTCCCGAATAAGCTGACTTTCTGGCCAATCTCTGGCATTACTTTTAAGTCTCTCCTTTGGCCCCTGAGAGTTTTATTTCATGATTTGCATTTTTTATCTCTCCTCCCCAAGCATGTCAGCTTGTATATACATTTTTATTCCACCAGGTGTTCTAAAGACAATCTTGAGTCGAGATGTGAAATGTGGGTGTATATCATAAAGGCATTTTATCTGTGAAAAAAATAATGTCATCATTCTTTGATAATTCTACCTTACATTCAGTCAAAATAGATGAATTTCTTTGTGGCAGTTGATTTTTACTCAGCACCAAATTGTTCAGATCAAAGGCAAAATGATCAGTCATCTAACTGAATGCTTTCTGATTTGTTAAAGTTGGGAATTTATTCTCCAAAATAGAGTGGTTTTTATATATTGGTATTTTTCAGAAGCCAAAGAAAGATACTCAAGCTGAAACTGTAGTGAGACGGTCTGTGGTCACAGAATCTTGCCCAGATGACTTCTCTTTGCCCTTCTCCGGGTGCTTGGGAAGTACCACTGCCTCACATTTAAGCTTACAAGCCCCTAGTCCACAGGTTTACCCATATGACACAAATCCCCAGCCACCAAGGTACCTAGAGAGTAAAACTGCTCTGACTCGTGATAGCCAGCTAGGTACTCGAGTCTATCTGCGGACTGAGAAGTAAAAACAACTTGTATGAACCACCTACATACAAGCCTCTGTGTTGTATTTTTTGAGAAGTGTTTATTTTTTGAGATGTGAACAACGGGATTTTTTAAATTCAAGAAATCTTGATTTAAATTCTACCTCTGGCACTGTATGACGTCAGGCCAACTTCTACTTTTTCAATGTTGTTCTCCTCATCTGTAAAAGGCGTGTATGCTATCCACTTCCATTATCTGTAGGGTTGAATTAGACAGTGGGTGAAGGTGAAGCACAATGTCTGGCATATTGTTGACACTTAAAGGATGTTAACTGAATGAATGAATATGTAAGAACCTATTACTGCCATAAGTTTACCATCTACCGAGCCATAGAAACTCATACCAATGTGAGCCGATTTATTCAGGGTCTTTTTTAGGAATTGGTTGATTTCTATGGTGAAAGTTGGTAAGGCTTAGAGGTCTCTTCCTCCACAACCTCATGATCAGGTAGTATGTTACTGAGAAAATAATCACACTAAATTCTTCCAGGTTTCCAAGCCTTTGAATGTTAGTGAGCAGACTCAGATATTGCCATCCAGTCTGTTCTGGTAAAAGCTCTGATGCCCCAGTTCTGTTTCCTTTAGGTAGTCTGACATGTGCAATATTTTGCATGAAGGTTTTCTCAAGGGAGATGAGACAGCAGGACCCAAGCAACCTTCTAGTCTGATTGGGCGGTTCTCAATTACGTAACATGCACTAGACTCACCAGATTCTGACTCCCTCCGTACACAAAGGCAGTACCAATCTGCACCCTCAGACGTTAAGATTCATTTCACCCGTGCAAAGTTATTTGTAATATAAGCTGCTTAGTGAGCCCTCTAATGTTGATGTAAGTTAAATAGTTGAAGCCTTTTAAAAGCTGTCTGGGGAAAGAGCACCCATAATTAGTGCCTTTCACATACTAACAGCTCCTAGGGTCTGTATTGCAAATTAAAGTGCTTCACTGGTTAGGTAGGCATCCTTAAGGTATTGATTAAAAGAATGCATTGTTGACAGTATTGCAAAGAAAACTACACACTAAAATCGATATATAAAAACCTTGACAGGATGCCTAATAAGGCAGGTGCCTTATTTCGTATTACTAAAATTTTGTGAAAGCTTTAAAATTTTATAAGAGCTTTATTCATGAAAACTGGACTTCAGTTCGGCCTCTGTCATTATGCTATGTCATGCCAATATGTCTTACACATCCACAGACAGACCCTTACAGGGAGAACTTCTCTAATCATTGTCCTTGGGGGAAAGGAGCCCTAAGCACGACTGTAAACATAAGACACTGACAGCAGCCTGTACAGATCCACAACTGACTGGAGCAGATCTATGGGTCTACTGATTAGCCTTGCATTTCTCTATTACACATTATCGACATTTTGGCCAAGACAGCACTTCACTGTCACTGTCTCATACATTACAGGAGAGATGATACCCCTGTCCCTTGTCCACCATAGTCCATGTTCCCCTTCTCTGGTCATTCTGGGGTGGGAGGGTGGGAGGAAGTCCACCAACTTCTGAGAACTACTGGGCTAGCTGATGAAGTGCCCTGTTGCAGTAAGAGTAACTGTGTACTTGGTTTCTAGGCCTTAGGAAAGTTATAAGGAAGCCTGATATCTATACACATATACCCATCCAAATTATGGGGGACCCGGACAAGAATCCAGAGAATGAAAATGTCACATACCTAAGTATGTTATATACATTTACTTAAAAATTACAAATCAAGGTAATAGGCTGTGTAATAAAAATGTTCCACCTTCCGAATTTGACAAATATGCCTTTGCAGTCCTGGAATGCTCTGTTAAAACTCGGGATTCTCAGAATCCTTAGACTTTTCACGCCAGAATGTTGCTATGTGGGGAGAGGCAGGAAACGCTCCTGGATTGGGACCCGCTATCCTGTTTCTATCCCGTTTCCTCCCCACATCATTGGAGACCTTGCCCTCATCCACATAGAAATTGCACATGTCCAAACTCTAACAATATTTGCACAAACAGCTGTCTTTTGGCCACCTCTTTAGAAGGTTCTGGGTCACTTTCAGGGACCCTTGTTACTGAATGTGGTTCAGGGGAGGCAGAGTGCAGGCTCTGAGTGAGCAAGTTTGCTTTGCCTAGAAGACTTCTTGACTCGTGAAAAATGGTGTGGGCAGAGGAGGATCTATCTCTAAGACGTGTGTTGCTGGAAAGGGTCCTCTCTTTCTATTCTAGGGACAGAACTGACTATAAGCTACTGTGTCAATGGAGCATAAACTATGAATACACAGAAACTATCAGGTAGAGAAAACATGTGCACAATAAAAGGAAAGAATAAATCGGTTGAGTGTGAAAGAAGAGAAGTGTGAAAATACACACAGAGCAGCAGAATCACAGTAACAGTGGAGATCAATCAGGAAGCCCCACAAACGCCAGTTGCCGGAGTCTCTAGAGCTGCCTGGGATGCTGCATGGACCTTCTGCTCTTGTGTCTTCCTGGGCCATTTGCAGACCATTGCTTTTTGTGTTTTCCTGTGTTCTCATATCTATATATACTTCCAGTAAATCTCTCTTCCTAGAGGTAACTTGAATGAGTCTGTTGTTGCAAATAAAATAGACCAATTAATTCAGGAACACTTAGAAGAGACTGATTACTCAGTTGAAAATCACTAACTAGAGAGTTCGTTCTAGATGTAAATGGAAGTGAAAAATCCTCTTAAGTATTTTATAAATTGGCTCAGATACAATATCATATTTATTATGATGAAAAAGTGGTATATTAATTAATGATTATGATAGTTATTAATACAATGTCCTTAAGGAATTAAGACTTTCAACTAGTTGAAAATAATATATAAAAGCACAAAGAATTAATTGTTATTTAATATAAATATTAATATATTTGTATAAATATTTAATATTTAACACAAATATTTCAATATTTAATATAAATAATTTTATATAAATATTAAGAAGGAGCATTAACTAGAAAACATAATAAAACATTATTTTCTTATGGTGCTATCAAATGTTTATAAAAATTAAACAATAATATAAGGCAAAATAATAGGAATTCTACCCTATCATAATTATTTGCTATATTAGCATCCCTAACATCAAACAAAATACCCTCTAATGGGCAATTAACTTACAGTGAATTAACTAAATGTAGTCCATAATTTTGGACTTATTTTTTTTTCCTTATAACTTTTCAGTGTTGACGAGAAAGGGTTTTTGATATTTATATAAGTCATAAATCCTAAGAACAAAGTTCCTTCAAGAAAACATGCTAGTGAAGGCTTGTGTTATATTCCCGGCTATCACAAAAGTTACCAACATTTGAAATATACCATTTGAAAATAAGAATGCATTTAGAACTGAAAATGTATTTTTTTAAAAAGAGGTTTCAAAAAAATTATCTAGGGCCTGATTCTTCTAAGAAATAATTGTTCCTACAGTATAGTGTAACACACATGCATTTGACAATTATAATTTTAATGATAAAATATGAAATTAATGGGATTTCTTAATAAAATGTCATATATATATTCATATCCCAGCAATCATTTCTGTGGTAGTGATCTTTAATTTCAGCTTCTATCTTAGGTTTGGACAGATATTGGCTAAAGTGCTAGGCCATGAGGCACTTGGCCAAAATGAGTGTTTGGTGCATGTCTAAGTATATATTGAAGTGTGAAAAAGGCAGAAAATCCAGTTTGGAAGCTATAATCAGAGGGCCTCAAATGCCTGGAAGATGAGACCACTTTTAACTCAATTAGCAAATGAAAATAACTGAAGACATTTACTCAGTTTCACAGTCAGCTAGAATTTTGCAATTTAAGTTAACATTTACTGTGTTGTAGATACAAAACTAACTGTAGGTATTAATTATTATATCACTTTTTTTCCTGTTTAAAGTTAATTTCTTCAGTTTTGACATTCAAGTAACTGGTAGTAGGTTTGCTCTCACTAAAAAGAGCTCATGTGTATTTAACAATTACTATATGCCAATACCCCTGAAAGATCTGATCATATTTAATAACTAAAATATAAAGTTGCTTAGAAATAGTAAAGGAAGGATTTGAATGCACAGTTGACACTCTTCCTTCTAGTGAAAAAATGGTTCAATGATTTAGAAGCCTTAAATCAGATCATTTTATGATCATAAGTAATTAATCTTGTGTCACTAACAACATTTTTTGTGTGGGTGTATGTATTATTACCATCAAACCAGCTCCTAAATTGAGTTTTACAAAAAAATATTTTGTTAGATGTTTCCTTTAAGCTCCTTTCATTGCAATGTAACAAATCCCTAACACATGAAAACAGGCCTGAATACAGAACACCCTTTGCGTTGAAGGTTTATTCCTATGAACTCAATCTGGAAGCAACTATTACTAACATTGAATGCAACCTCTACTATCCTCTTCCAACAATTAAATGTCGATGTTATTATTTGTTTATTTTCATCATGTATATCAGAGATTGTGTTCGCCTCTCTTGCATAATATCTTATCCTCCTGCAAATGAATGTATCACATATTCCAGACAGAATGCTTATTGTACCAACCAAGACACACCACATGTTTGAAGAGTCTGGCCCATGACTTGTCACGGAAGTGATCTAATCAATTGGAAAAGGTCTACCCATGATGTGTAAGGTTTCCTAGTGTCATTTCTGATTAAGGAGCAGATGTGCTAGGTTTAATGGGAGGCATGGTGTGAAGACTGAACGACCAGGCTTTCCTGACTTATGTGAGCACAGGTTTTACCCAAGTGCAGCTGTTGTCAGAAAAAGGAGATGGTAACCATGACATCTTTTAGGTGTCATTTTCTCACCCGATATGACCCTTCTTCATGTCTTAGTCATCTTCTCTGCTCACTCTCTAGGACCAAAAACACTCTTTTCATTTCTGGACATCTGGGAAAGTCAGTCCAGGCTTGGCCACGTGACCTTCAGCCGCATGCCTTCCATGTGACAAGGACAGGGAGCCACCATCTCACCCAGGAACCAGTGTTACTGATTCAAAGCCATGATACCGACTTAGCAGCCCAGACCCCAGACAGAGCAGCCGGATGTGACAGCTCCCAAAGAGTTTTTTCAGCTTCTCAGCCAATCAAATACCAGCTGTGGTTGGCTAAAACCTGGACCAGACAACTGTACAGGGAACTCCTCTAGAATGCACGGGGCACACAGAAGCAATAACCTCTCTAATAAATCTGCTGTGAGCACTTCTCAGCCTCCATCAGCAATTCCAGGTACTCACTTAAGAATAGAAATAGTTATTTAAAAATGTATATATTCCCTTCTAGTATAGCTGTAAAATGTGCATGAACTCGATGCCAGCCTTTGACAGGGAAATTTAGTTTTAGGTCACTCGATTTATGCCTCTGAGGGGCACAAACTCCCCAGAAGATTAAACTTTCATTAAGTTCTTTCTTTTATTTCCTGCCTCTGCACCCATCATATAATAAGTTCCATAACTGATGTCTTACTGTGGTCATAAAATGGCTGGGCTTGAACTTTAGGGAACTGTCAAACACCTCTCTCTCTCCCTCTTCCCCCAAATAAAAAACCTTTTAGAGAATGGTTCTTAAATTGACAGTCTCAGCGGTCACCCTCCCCAGCCTACGTCAATGAGAATGTGCGTGGAAGAGGTGGAGAAGGTAATGTGCACTTGAGACAATCACATTGTGAGGCCAATATTCCACACTCCCCTGTCCCCCACCCCCCTATTGTTATGACTAGACAAGGGATCATACTGAATAGATTAACCAGTCATTGACTTAGGACACCTACTGCTTGGAATGCCATTGCGCTTCGAGTGAAAGGGGATAAAAACGTCTCCCCTCCATGCCTGATCCCCTACTCTGTGGCAATATTTCTGCCACAGAAATGCTTGGCTGTCAGCTCCAGCAAAGCAACCCCGGATAGCCACAGTAGTTTGTTGTCAGAATGAAAAATGGTTCCGTGCAAAAGGTCTCGGGGCTGAGATGCTAACAGTCAAGGAGCCCTAAGTCAGGCATTTGACAGAGAACTTTGGTCTTGCTGTTAAATACCACTTAATACTGTCCTGCCTGGTAATCCCTGCTGTTTAACAACTGTGCGATCATGGCCCAGCCACGGCAGAATGCCTTTTCGACAGGGGGAAAAGAGCCAGATGTCATACATCTGCTTGGGAGAAAAGAAAATAGATCTCTTCGCATCCAATGAAAATAATAATGCTTCAAAAAAAAAAAGACAATTGCAAATCCATTACAGCCTTGATTCATCCTGAGAGTTCACAGCCAAGAGAGAAATGAAATTCTATCTGAGGTTAGCTATAGGTGAAGAGCAAAGCAGCTTGATAGAGCCATTAGAACTCCAGACAGTGCCTCTCTTACTCCAAATAGTTGTGTGGGTGGTAGTGAAAAAATTCAAACTCGTTATTTGGATTTGGGCATTAAGTAATAAACTGACTTTTTCATGCACGTGTAGTCTTGGATTTAGAATTATGTACCAGTTCATGTATTTGTGGGAACTTTTTTTTCCTTTGTGCAAAGTAACTTTGCATAGTGAAAGTCAGGCTGTAACTCTAAGTTGATTTCCCCACTTTTCTAGTGGTTTCTTAGATAATATGCTTTAAATATGACCATGCGTATGTATATTCTGTAATGCTTTGGGAGGAAGAATTTAAATAAACAAGCAGATTTCGATTTAAAAAAAAAACTAAATTCAGTTTAAGGGAAACAGAAGTTTATCACTGTAATGAACCAAGAGAGGAAGCAGAAACACTATTAAATGTAAATTTGAGTCACTGAGGATGTTTAGATGGGCCAGTGGCCTCTACAAAGCTACAGAGGATGAGATTATTTTTCTGAAGATGAAGCTATAAAATATCACCTGTACATGACTTCTTAGGATGCCAAAATACTAAAGAGATGTATGGAGATGACATGAGTACATTTTTGACCACACAAAGATATGGAATGATTTTCTCACTGGCCTTAATACTCTAAACTTTCAGAATCACCTTTATTCCCTGGCTTGGAGAATGACACCCACATTCCTTTTTGGTAATCTTTTTTTTTTCTACTTTATTCAAGAATAATTAAGGCATAGCAGGATTACTTGACACCCTTAGAATGATAACAGATATGATACCAGCCATCATAGCTTGATATTGTGGATGTGGAGTAGCAGTGGTTATGCACTTAAACCTGAATCTAATTCAATGGACATCTTTGACACAGTGAAATATGGCTTGGATATGCTTCATATCATGGATATGTCACCCCTACTTACTCTCCTCACTAAACCTCCAACCTCAAACCACCAAAGAAACAGACAAAAGCAAAACAAAAAACAAACACACAGAAAGAACCCTATGAGACCTCATACTTGTGGTTTATTTTGAAATCTCAGTGAATTCCTGAAATAGTTTATTTGTCAGTTCTCTCATGGCTTTGTCACTTCCTATCACATATAATAGCTATTTTTTAAATGTGCCATATCTTCCCTCCCATTCTGTAAGTTCCTTGAAGTTACCACTGGTATCCAATTAAAGTTTGCATCCATAAGTACAATGAGCATAGTAACTTGCTTTCAGCAATACTAGTCAATATTGTGTATCTCCTAAAATATGTTAATAAATGTTCTTAAATAGAGGATTGTTTGTTTGTTTTGTCTACCTGAAAAAAAACTTTCAAGGAGAAAAATAACTTATTACTGTAGTAACTTATTTATAACCCATATTAAATTAAATGAGATCAATTTAGAATAAATTCACTTCCTACTCATATTTCATAAAAACATTTTTTTCAAAACCTTGAACAGAATTTTTTTAGGAAACAAAACTTTTTGAGCCATTTATAATACCTTTTTCAAAGCAAGTGACTTTTACCTCTTTCTAAGTATTTGTGACTCCGTCTTTTATGCATTCATGAATATGTTGATACTGGAAGTTTTATCACGGGCCACAATCCCCATTTGGAATAGATATTTGTTTGGTTCAGTTGATTGTAGGTATGTTTGTGATCATCATAGCAGACTTAATTTCTAAAGTAACCTGTAAAGGCCTAATCCTAATTTACAAGGACATGATTTTTAACTTTTTTTTTAACTTATACTCTCAAGTAATCCTCTATGCATTAAAAACTAATATTGATTGATGTACTTACAAGTTAATATGTCTTTCTAAACTACTAATTGCATTTCAAAATAACTAACTAAAAGAGTATCCTATAATAGGAGAGAGGCTTTTTAAAGATTGAAATTTAAGGTGAGTCTTTTTTGTTTTTTGGTTTTTTTGATGGATGGTTTTGTCAATAAAACTGTCTTACAGTCAGGCATATTTATGTGATTCCCTCTTAGATCCTACCTTCCACTTAGGACATTAGGTTTTAAAATGGTCTGAGGGATCCAGCTGTTATAAAAAAAAAATGATGGAAATTTGACCATTTCTTCAACCATATCGTATGGGGTTTTGTGAAGCATAAAAATAATGTGTGTGAAGCATCTGACCTAGAACAGGCATACAACACACAATAGCTGCCAATTTTACAACTAGCATTTGCTCAATGTCCCCTTAATAAATGATGCTAAGAGCAATCAATGAACACATACTATGTGCTACATGATTCGCTTACAGAGAGGTGTTTCATAGCATTCCTTCAGTGAGAAAGGCAATTTTCAATCCCACATTTTCAGATGAGGAAGCTGAGATTCATGGATGTTGAATCATTTACATATCTAGAAGGTGGTGCCGCTAAGTTTGACCCGGGGCTTCTTTAACTCAAAGCCTGCTATGTTGTTCTCAATGGGGGTGTTTGTAAAAACTGTTTTTTTATCAATGCCATATTTGAAACAATCAAGCAAAGCTGCAGAGTAAGAAGATTTGAATCAACAGTCACTACCTCAAGAGAAAGTCCCGATTTCTATCTCAGCCCCTCAAAATCTTTAGTAAGAAGGATAACTGGGCTCATATTTACCAAATATTTCCAAACACTGCTTGTTTCCTTTCCTCTGTGGGCTTTCAGACCTGTGAGCAGAAGGAAGCTGAGACGTGTGCAGCCAGGACCTACACATCTGACTCACCTGGACTGAGTCAGCACTCTTGCCCCGGGACCTGCCTGTACCCTCCAGGGGCTCCTTTGCTGTTCTCTTCTGGCTTGTGTTTATGGCATGCACAAATTGCTATCTGGGAGGATCAACAGACAGAAACCCTATGATTTGCTAATTAGATTTCCCAAAGATACTGTCAAATTAAACCTGGCCCTCTTAATTCACGTAAACATCAAGGGATACAACAGCCAAAATCTGGGCTCTCCTTGAGAACTGGCAGCTCTTTTCTCCCTGCACCACCGTTCTCTCATCTGAGCTGAAGAGACCCGCCTCCAGCAAGTGATGGCCTTGGGCACTTACTACTTGAGTAAACAAAAGTGGCGCTGAGCTCAGGGTGTTTTCTTGGCCCTGGCGCTCCATCTTATTGCAAATGAAATCCAGTGCTGGGCAGATGGAAGGAAATAGCACCTCTGTACGCCTGCCCAGTCAGCAACTCCTGAGTCAGTTCTCTGGGTCGTTCAGCCACCTGGTACAGAAGAGCTGCCATGGATCAGCTGGGATTTGACTCCCAGCTCCACTGTGCAACCTTGGGCAACTTACTTCCATCTTCCAGTCTCAGATGTCGAGTCCTCAGCTTCCTCATCTGAACATAAGTATCCCTTATCTCATGGGGTTCCTACGAGCTTGGAAAACAAGCAAAGCCCCCCACATAGGCCTGCTCTTCAGTAAGCCCAGGACAACGTCAACTCTCACTTGCTGCTACTTCTGGTATAAGATGTTGCCCAGCCTGCTGGTGGGATACAGGAAGATGTCAAAACATCCCCAAATCCTGTCTACACCAAGAGTAAGACTTGAAGTGAGCAGAGACAGCAGCCTTGATTCAGAATGGCTGGTCTCAGAAATCTGAGAGGGTTCACTGAAACGAGGCCAGGAGACAAGCTGAAAACCCCGCCTGGATAGCTCAGTCTCTGGTTTGGTGGGGATATACTTGAAAGGGAGACTGGAGAGGATGTGCTAGAGACACATCTAGTAGGTAATGTGGTCAAATACAAAGCATATGGGTTTTATCATTTAACTTGGAATGCCAGCTCCATCACTCAACACTTGTGTTAGTTTTGGAAAGTTAATTTTTCCTCGAACTTCAGTTTCCTCTTTTTTTTTAATTTAGAGGGGATAATAATATTTCCCTTCCCAGGTTATTATGAAAATTAAATGAGATAATATTTCTAAAGCGTTTAAATCCTGTCCCCAGGAGGTGTTAATTTTTTTTTAGTTTTTACAATTTACCCTCCCTACACTATTGTCTTCATTTCATGATACAGATGACAGTAAAAATAAGTTGCAACGAAGCAAGGAAGAAAAAATAAGAGTTGTGAGTAGAACCGATGGAAAATGTGTAGGAGAAATTAAATGCATGAAGCCAAATCACTTCTAAGCCTAAAAACAGTACCACACAAAAAATGCTAAATAGGTTTAGAGGGCATCTAGTTAATTTCGAGGTTCTTATCATAGGGAACAAACACCGTATTCTGAATCAAAGCATTCACTGTTGCAGCTCTAAGAAGCAGAGGGCTATTCTGAGACCAGACGACCATTCTTTTGTTCTTCATTATAAGTATCTTTTCATGTTGTGAGGCTCCAATGTTTCAGTCATGGACTCAGATAATTCCACACTTTCACAAAAAGTCATTTATGATTTCACGAAGACCGTATTTCAAAGATGCACCGAGGATATCTTTAGTTGCTAATGTCTTAATTCTGAGTTGAGGCATTTTGAACTCCCTAAGGAGGAAGAAGAAAAGGTTTGCACAGTGAAAGGGTTTGTGGCTAGATTTATTTTCCAAGATATTAAAAGCACTAAATACTTAGACCCCGTGCCTACAGGGCTCCATTCCAGTTAAATGGGGGCTATCGGGAGACACAAATCCTCAGAAGGCATGGTGAACGGCTGGCTTCCTGACGCCGTGGCTCCACCAGGCACCTGGGCAGAAATGCCGGGCAAGTCAGCTCTGATTCACTGGCCTGATCAACAAGATACCATCGTTCACCTTTTTCAGAGACAGAACTTGAGTCTCTGATGAAACACCTACACGAGGAAGTGCATCCCGCGTTTCACAAATGGTAAAAATGTCTAGGGAAGGAAACTCAGAAACAACCACAAAATTGTCCAAAAAACAAAATGTGGGTCTTAGTTTGTCTCCTGTTAGCTGAGATGAAGGGGATGAAGCTGTAGCTGACTGCTCCTTTCCCGTCAGACCCACGTGTTCTTTCATCAGCCCTTGTACCAGTCCTGCGCTGTAGGCAGTATTATCTTCTTGACATGGGACACTCAAGATTTCCTAAATTCCTAGCCTGGTGGTGTTTGTCTTATGAGTTTGACATCGGTGCCTCAGCTTTAGAATATTACATAAACTTAGTTGATAAAGTAGTGGCAGGGTTTGTATATGCTTTGTATTTGACCACATTACCTACTAGATGTGTCTCTAGCACATCCTCTCCAGTCTCCCTTTCAAGTATATCCCCACCAAACCAGAGACTGAGCTATCCAGGCGGGGTTTTCAGCTTGTCTCCTGGCCTCGTTTCAGTGAACCCTCTCAGATTTCTGAGACCAGCCATTCTGAATCAAGGCTGCTGTCTCTGCTCACTTCAAGTCTTATTCTTGGTGTAGACAGGATTTGGGGATGTTTTGACATCTTCCTGTATCCCACCGATGAAAAATGGCCCATCAGCTCGGTGAGGGACTAATAATGCATGAAATGGAGCATGGACTTAGGGAGCTCCTTTTCTTTCTTATGGAGAGAAGCAGGGTTTTATGTTTAGAGAATAGCGGAGAAGGAACACAGATAGGAAATTTCAAGGATTTACAAAGAGGTACCAAGTCCCTAAGACCAACCGTTGTCAACTCAGGATGATTCTGCCCCCCTCAGGGGACATCTGACTTCTGGGTTTGCTGTCTGTGAATGTCACCACGTGGGGTGGGGAGCGCTACTGACGCCTTCAGGTGAGAGCCAGGGACGCAGTTACACATTCTGTGATGTACAGGACAGCCCCCAGCCCCAAACAAAGACTGATCAGTTCAAAATGTCAACCGTGCCGAGAGACCCTGCCTGAAACTGTGACTCCTTGAGGACTGTGAAAAGAACTTGAGTACTTGTGAATAAAGAAATGAAAAAGCGAATGAATAAATGAAAGAAACAAGAAGACATGAACCTGTGATCAGATTATTAAATAACTACATCTTGTGGCAGCACTGAGACAAGGAAAAGTGGTCTTAAACTGTATCTGGGTTGACAAATGTGTCCAGGCTTACCTGAGAGATATTGCACGTTTGGTTCCAGGTTACTGCACAAAGCGAATATTGCAATAAAGCGAGTCAAGTTAATTTTTTGCTTTTCCAATGCATATGAAAGTCATATTTACACTAAACTCTATTAATACGCAATAACATTATGTCTAAAAGAGCAATGTGCATACCTTGATTAAAAAAATAATTTATTGCTAAAAAATGCTAACCATCGTCAGAGCTTTCAGTGAGTCACAGTCTTTTTGCTGGTGGAAGAAGGTCTTGCTTTGATGTTGGCTGCTAACTGATTGGGGGGTGGCTGTGGCAATTCCTTAAAATAAGACTACAGTGGAGTTGGCTGTGTTGACTGACTCTTCCTTTGGCGAACAATTTTGCTGTAACCTGCAAGGCTGTTTGATAGCATTTTACCAAGAATAGACATCTTTCAAACTTGGAGTCAATCCTCTTAAACCCTGCCACTACTTTATCAACTAAGTTTATGTAATATTCTAAATCCTTTGTTGTCATTTCAACCATCTTTACAGCATTGCCACCAGAAGTAGATTCCATCTCAAGAAACCACTTTCTTTGCTCATCTTCAAGAAGTAATTCTTAATCCATTCGAGTTTTATCATGACATTGCAGCAATTCCACCACATGTTCAGGCTCCACTTCTAATTCTAATTTTCTTGCTATTTCCACCATATCTGCAGTGACTTCATCCACTCAAGTCTTGAACCCCTCAACATCATTAACACCAGGATTGGAATCAACGTCTTCCAAACGCCTGTGAATGGTGTTCTTTTGACCTCTTTCCATGAACCACAAATGCTCTTAATGGCATCTAGAATGGTGAATCTTTCTCAAAAAGTTTTCAATTTACTTTGCCCATATCCATCAGTGGAATCACTATGTATGGCAGCTGTAGCCTCATTAAATGTATTTCTTAGATAATAAGACTTGAAACTCAAAACAACTCCTTGATCTATGGGCTGCAGAATAGATGTCGTGTTACCAGGCATGAGAACAACATTAATCCCCTAGCACATCTCCATCAGATCTCCTGGGTGGCGAAGTACATTGTCAGTGAATAGTAATATTTTGAAAAGAATCTTTTTTTCTGAGCAGTAGGTCTCAAAAGTGGGCTCAAATATTCAAATAACCATACTGAGAACATAAATGCCATCGCCTGGGTATTGTTGTTCCATTGATAGAGCAGAGTAGATTTAGCAAGGTTCTTAGGGGCCCTAATATTTTTGGAATGGTAAATGAGAATTGGCTTCAACTTAAAATCACCAGCTGTATTAGCCCCTAATAAGAGCATCAGCATGTCCTTTCAAGCTTTGAAGCCAGCCACAGACTTTTCCTCTTCAGCTACGAAAGCCCCGGATGGCGTCATCTTCCAGTATAAGGCTGTATCATCTACAATGACAATCTGTTGGTTAGTGTAGCCGCCATCGTTAATTATCTCGGCTGGATCTTCCGGATAACTTGCTGCAGCTTCTCCATCAGTACCTGCTCCTTCACCTGCACTTTTCTGTTACGGAGATGGCTTCTGTCCTTAAACCTCATGAACCAACCTCTGCAAGCTTCCAACTTTTCTTTGAAGCTTCCTCACCTCTCTCAGCCCTCCCAGCATTGAAGAGAGCTAAGGCCTTGCTCTGGATTAGGCTTTGGCTTAAAGGAACACTGTGACTGGTTTGATCTTCTATCCAGACCACAACTTTCTCCATATGAGCATTACACTTTCTTATTGTTCATGTGTTCACTGAAGTAGCAGTTTTTTCTTCCTTCAAGAACTTTTCCTTTGCATTCACAGCTTAGCTCACCATTTGGCACAAGAGGCCTAGCTTTCAGCCTGCCTTGGCTTTTGATGTGCCATCCCCACTAAGCATAATCATTTCTAGCTTTTGATTCAAAGTGAGAGACATACAACTCTTCCTTTCACTCGAAGACTTTAGAGGGCATTGTAGGGTTTATTAATTGGCCTAATTTCAATATCATTGTGTCTGAAGAAATAGGGACCCCTGGGGGAGAGAGCTGGGAACAGCTGGTTGGGGGAAGAGTCAGAATACACACAACACTTATCGATTAAATTCACTCTTACATGGGCATGGTTCATGGCACCCTAAAACAATTACAAAAAAAAACCTCATAGATCACTGATTACAGATCACTATAACAAACATAACAATAATGAAAAAGCTCGAAATATTGTGAGAATTACCAAAATGTGACAAAGGGACATGAAGTAAGCAAATGCTACTGAAAAAATGACACTGATCAGCTTGCCTGCCACAGGGTTGCCACACACCTTCAACCTGTGAGAAGTGCAGTACCCGTGAAGTACCATCAATGAAATGAGCTATGCCTATCCATCTTAACTGACATGCACAAGTAGGTGCACATCGTAACATCCAGTGAAAGTTAATCCAATGAGAGCTGAAGAGAAACATACACCCACCTAATACTCCCTTAGCTCATCATGGTAGCTTGGGCAGATAATACATTTTTAAGTTAAAAAAGATATAATTATATATATCATTTAAAGTTTCCAATACTTGTTATTTTCTTCTTTTTTAAAAAAAACATCTTTCAAACCTATACCTTTTAATGTGCACTTTGGCTTCAGCTTTGATTCTAAGGGGAAAACAGCCATAATACAGAGTCTGTTGAAATTAACATAGCCTTTGCTATTGGACTCTCTCTCTTTCCCTCTCCTTTAATTAAGTTTAGGCCATATTCTCAGCAGACATTAGTCAACCGAAAAGCACAGAGAGGGAGGGAAAAACCGAGTAGTTGAATGTATTATTTCCCTCTCTGTATGTAAAAGACCAACCAATAACCTCACTTCCTGGTGTGATCGGTATTATTACAGTGTAGCTCTTGATGTTGGGTTTCATTACAGTAGACGCACCGTTTCACTAAACCATTTTCCCACGAGAACATTTTAATTAATTTTATTAATTGCAAATGAAGCTACAGGTGTTTGGGTTGGTGGTAGTGGTGTGTGTGTGTGCGTGTGCATGCCTGTGTATGCACTGGAGCACATGCATGTGAGTAAGTGTATGTGTGTTTTAATTGCTTCTGTATCCACCTCCCTGGCTCAACCTGTTCAGGCCAGTTAGCAGCCCAGCAACTGATTCTGAGACAAGTCTGTGCGGGTGTCTCGTCATATGTGGGGATGATCCTGTCAGGCCCGTGCAACTATGCAGGAAAATAACATTGTCATAATCAGGTGCTAGCTTCTTGGCAGCTGGACCCTGGCTCTGGGATAGAAGTTGGCAGCAGTCTCCTTAGAGATGGTTATTTCGGACCATAATCAAATGTTTAGATTTTTTTTTAAAAAGCTTCTCTTTCATGCCAAAGAAGATATGGTCTCCCATGTCAGTGTTAGCACCTTGCTAATGATTTTCAGATCTAGTTCCTAACCTAGAGGTAGCATCTGGGCAGCGGTCCCTGCTCTCCCAGCATAAAACCTTGCAGATGGATTTTCGGGTTTCAACAAATTACACTGGGCAGCCAAAGATGTGAATATGTCTGCTTCTTAGCAGGAAATTGATCCGGTAGGATCAAGACTGGGGTGAGACTGCGATGCTCTTCAATGCACATTCTGTATCCAACTAAATATTGAGCAATCTACCTAAATACCATGGAATCGCATTTTGCCCATTAATAAAATAACAATAAAAACAGCTCCTTTGGGCCATTATCACGTCTGGCAGGTGAATATGAACTGCTTGACACAAAGTAGGCACTCAGTAAATGTCTATTATTTCTTAATGTCATTACTATTATTTTCCCACAAGCTCTTATGATAACTATTGAATTATCTTCATTCTCAGCTCTATGGTTTCCATTTAAAAAAAAGATTCATTTCCACTTATAAAATAGAATATATGAACATAAATTAAAGCAAAGCAACCCAGTTCTGTATTTCCCTTTCCCCTCTCATGCCAACTTAAGAATATGGAATATGACTTAATATGGTTTAATATGGTTAATTATCTGTTTGCGTGCTCTGTCTTTTTTAAATTAAAATGTAAATCCCTTGAGGGCAAAAGCTAGGTATACTTCACTTTGTGTACTCCCTCACTTCTTCATTGCATTAGGAATTACTACAGTGTTAGCAGAGCTCTGTGAAGCTTTATTGATATACTTGGGGGTTATAATCAAATCTTATGGAGTAATATCTCTCAGTCTAATTAGGAATCTTTAGGTCATATCACAAATAGGGTCCATACCTTTAAAGTGTCCTGTATTTACAGTTTAACCTCAAATCGGAACTATAATTTGCAAAAAAATACAAATACAAATAAATCATAAAAATAACGAATGTCATGGATGACAACATCTGCACTTATCTTGTAGGGATGGAGTTCAATGTGGTGATACAATACACCTCGGTGTGTTTCCCTGTTCAAAGGCTTATTGCTAATTAAACATTAGATTCCTGAGGTTTACTGAAACTTTATTGCCCTTGTTTTTTTAAAAAAAAGGGCAAGTGTGTGTGTGTGTGTGTGTGAGAGAGAGAGAGAAAAAGACCAAGAGAGAGAGAAAAGTTAATTAATAGAATCTGGCCTTCCTCCAAAACATACTCTCTGAGTGTAAGGTATTTGAGATTGGGTAATTCAGGTTGGTTGGTATGTGAAAAACATCTGTCATGATGGGTCTTGCCATTAAACACGGCTCACCGGGAAGATACAGAAACATCTTCAGCGTCAACATAATGACTTTCAAAAATGTGCCAATTCCGGCATGGCACCATTAAGTGTCTGGGTCTTGCTGGGGCAATACTCTGTATTGATTATTAACACTTTTCACCTTCTGAGATTGGCTTCGAAAGCTGAGTGGCAAGTGAAGTCATTAGTTCCCCTTGGAGTTGATTTACATCTCCAGCGGGAACTAGTTTTTCTACTACTTTTTCTTAAATGGAGTTGGGAAAGTTTGATTGGGTTTGGAGTACATATCTGGTGCTATTTATAATCTACTAGTCCCCATTTACCACAGGGCCTGGAATTAATTGCACATAAAAATTCCCAGCTACTTTCTGAATTAAAATAGTTACTTTTATGGCAAGAGCTGGGTTTCCCAAAGGGTGTTCCATGAAATACTAGTACCATGAGATACTCTTCAGAAAGGGATTTATTGTTGAAATAAATTAGAAGGGAAACAGTCCACTGATTCCCCCTCTTGTTTTCTTTCATACGGCTAGATTTTAGGGTCCACAATACCAGTATCAATGTAGATAGTGTTTATCTTTAAAGCACAGTGAAGAGTATAGCAAAGAACAAATGGTAAACGTGTATAAATATTGCTGACAAATGAAATTAATGAAGGCTCAGGAAGTCCTGTAGCAAAGAAATTCATCCATTTTCCAAATCTGTAATGATTATGGAACCATTCTTCTTGTACAAAAATATTAACATTACATAGGATTAATCTTCCCAAGAAACAATTTAGGAAACCCTGGTCTAGAATATTAAATACATTCATTAAAATAAATTATATATACATCCACTTGTTCAACAGGTCTTTTAGTACCCACTACTGTCTATGTCCTGGGAATACAGCAGCTAACAAAACAGAAGCTCTTCCACTGGTGAACTTACACCCTAACAGGGGAAATATGATACATACATGTTTTAATACAAGGCAGAATGTGGTGTCATATGAGAAATACAAATTACAGGACTACAAAGTGAGAAATGGAAAAAAGTCCACTTGGATATCCTCCTCATGATACAAAAATGGGGGGCATTGCTTGTTTATGTGACTCAAGTATGGTTTTCCTACACTTAGCTTTAATCCATAGGACGTATCAAGAAGAAGGTCTATTACCCCTAGAGAGAGTAAAGAGAAAGGGTAAGGCTGCTTTGATATCACAAATTTTTAATGAGCCGCCTCTAATGGCCCTTCGAATATTTTGCATTTAGAAATATAACAATTGGCTTTATTCAAAGTCATCAAAACCAGCCCCTGCATAGTTATTATTCCTGCCATCAGCAACTATAATTTATTTTCTTCAAATTATAGGGGCTACAAGCTTAAAAATCCTATGAAGGCCAAGAAAGCCCTAGGAATGAATGAAATGTTTGGGCGTAAGACAAAAAGGAGTGGTGGGGACTGTGTTTAACAAAACAGTGCCTGCTCTCTTTAAAGGAGGCAGTTATGAACTAGATACAACTACCTACTGTCAGGAGCCTGGTGTCACAAATACTTCTATTTGTCAAGAGAAGCCATAAAATTGGATTTTTATCTGCAATATTTTTACATATTGACAACCATTTCCATTATATTTACATACACACACACACTGTATACATATATGGTAGATTAAATGGACACATTAAATTTCCTTTTTCTCATCCTGTTAAAAATTATAATAAAGTGATTAACAGAAAGATGTAGACATCAAAGATGTGAAAAACTGGAGAGGGGCAACAGCAATAAAACTCAGGAAGCTGGGTAAGGGGATGGGTCAGCGGTAACTGACTTAACTGATTCCAAGTCTCAGGCTTGGAATAAGGAAGGGTATTTTCTATCAGAATTTTCAGAAAGCTCTGTAAGTGGCACCTGATGCCCCTGAAATGAGGAAGAATTCAAGAAGGATAACACCAGAAGGATTGAGAAGTGGACTGAGAAGCACTTAGATTCCCACTTGCTCACTCTAATACATTCTGAGCAGCTGTTCCTCCCCCACACTTCCAATAATTAATACACTTGTCCTGTGGCCAGTGTAAAATAGAGTGTCTGCGGATTGGGGGATGCCAGGCAAGGATGAACATGTGGATGTGTAATGAGTCACAACAGAGGAATCATGTAGCCTGCATGCTGAATCTCCAAAGGAGACACCCTTCACCCCAGCCTTCTTTTCTCATTTAGCTCCAAACATACCGGCAGCCTGACCTTAACCCTCCGACAAGAAACTGGGAAAATGTTCTCTTGGGGATCTGGCCAGTATTCTTTCAGGATCCTAAGGGATCAAGGAATCCTAAGGCAGTGGTCCATCTACATCACCCTACAGTAATACCAGCAGTAGTCCCAGCAGCATAATTCTAACCAGTGTTTAGTCTCTACTATTCGTCAAGCCGACAGCCAAGAATCAACAGATAACTCAAAAGCCTCTAATGTGTTGGGGAGGAGACCAGAGGAAACCAAAAAAGATAGAAGAGAGACTATAAAGGAAAAAACAAACCTTCAGAGAGGGACCTAGCATTCCTATTTCCTATTTAGATATTTAGTTCCAGGCTCACACTATAGCCACACCAAGAACACCAGCTTGCTGAGTCCTGGGTGACTCACGCCTTACTCATAAACTTGCCTACTGATTTCCCCAGGAGGAGATTTGTCAAACTCTCAGGGAACTGAAACCAGACCTGCTGCCTAGTTGTTTTGCTCTGTGGCCTTCCTGTATATCTTTTGGCAATCCTGCCCTGTCCTTACCCAGCAAGAATTGGGCTTGCTATTCAGGATTACAAACTTAGCAGTGCATTATTTAAAGATACATGCATAAGTGGTACAACTTTAAAATCAAATATACAAGCAAGTGAATACTTATCACAAAAGGCAGGGTAGTGCCTCCTTCCAGGGGAGGGAGGGTGTATTAGCTTCCTATGGCTGATATAACAAATTACCACAAACTTAAATGACTTAAAAGAAGAAATCATTTTTCTTTTAGTTCTAGAAGTCAGGATAAACCAAGATGGTGGCAGGGCTCCATTCCTTCTGGAGGGTCCAGGGGAGAATCCATTTCTTTCCCTCTTTGAGCTGCTAGAGGCTGCCTACATCCCTCGGATCACGGAGCACCAGCCTAGCCTCTGGTTATCATCACATCTTCTTTTTCTGACCGATTCCTAATCTTCCTGCAGCCCTTTTATAGGGACGCTGCGATTACACTGAGCCTGCCTGGAAAATCCAGGATAATCGTCCGATCTCAAGGCTCTTAATTTAATCACATCTGCAAAGTCTATTTTTTATCATGTAAGGTGACATAATCACAGATTTCTGGGATTAGGATACGTATGTCTTTGAGCTGGGGGTGGTCATTATTCTCTTTTCTACAGAAGAGGATGTTATCTGGGAAGGTCACCTGGGTGACTTGGAGCACTTTTAAGGTAATGTTTTATTTATTAAGTTGCCCAGCAGGGAAGATGCTCATTTTGTTATTTATGTTTAAACTGTACATATGTTTTATATACATTTTTATATGTCATATGTTTCACAGAAGTGGGCTGTGCATGTTACATATGTGGACCAGACTTAGTTTAGGGTGTCCAGTTAGCAAACTTAATCTAGGAGAATATGTCACAGGTCTACAATAAATAGTAAGAAAGATGATGCAGAGGTTTTTGGTGCCTCCAATTTCCTCTGGACTTGAGTCTGTAGGTGGGGGAACCTGTCTATATCCCTTTAGAAACATAGTTGGATAGCAGCTCCAACAGCTCTTTTGAATGCCCATTGGGATATGTCACCAAAATAGCAATTTGGGCTTGATTTTGTTCTGTCCTGGAGGAGACAACATAGGGTTTTATCACTTCAAGAAACCAACATCCCAAATCATTCTATATTCTCTTCCTTTTCCCATGTTTTCCAGACTCGAACAGACTTTTTAGAAAGAGCCAAGTGTGTGAGTCTAAGGAATATTTACTTATAGAATATATGTCTAACTTATCATCCTACGTGAGATGATAGTATTTTTTGGCCACTCTGTTTACATTTTCAGGTGCCGATTTTTCTTTTCCTTTATCCAAGTCAATCTGTCCTCTAGGGATGCTGGGAAACCTACAGACTTCATGAATTTTGAAACAGCGAGTGAGTTAGCACATTAAAAATGATCAGTAAAAAAAAAGTGTAACATCAGTGGCTACTTTGGAAACAGGGTAGGGGGTGGGGTAATTTTGTCACCAGGAGTTCTCCAAGTAAATTTCCATTCAATCCTAAAGCAAGATACACAGCCCATGGCATTCGGGGAGCTATCCTTAGTATTGCACTTATCGAATGACTGAGCTCATCATTTCTCTGGAAATTAGGGTCAGGAATTGAATGATCCCAAAATGAAATTTTCTTTTAGGCAGTATTTGTCTTTTATTTTTATTTTTTCTAATGTGGGCAAGCAGCAGAGGAAAGAGAAAATTTAGAAAGAATTAAATGCTTTCAGTTCTTTCAAGAATAAAAAAGTTAACGTTTTAAAATTGTCAAGTAAGATGGGAGACTATTGTTATTTACCGTCACAAATTAGAGATGAACAGCTAGGGAATGTCATCAAATTTTCAAGTCTGAAAACCTTACAAGTATGCAAGAACAAGTTTATGACTTCTTCAGAGCCAAGTTTAAAGCAGTTGTCTTCATTTAAATTGAAGAAGCAAAAGCTAAGTGATGAAATTATATAGGAATAATATGCAGGCATCATAAGCAGAGTATTTAAAATTTGTATTTTTTAACCTGTATAGGTGTGAACAAGAGGTTTCCACTGAGTCAGGGTTGATGTTATCTGGTTATTATTTGCCCTAAACCTATGCCTGAAACTCAGGCTGACTCACTCAGGTACCAGCAAACCAAAGTCCCAGCAATGCCGGTGCCCTCTTGGAAGCAGAAGTTCTGGGCTGCTTCCATTTGTGCTCATCCCCAATTCCATGTGGCCTTGGATTCTGACGCTCTGGCTCTGCTCTCATACCTGGTCTTGCTCTCATGTTTTGGACTTGGGTGTAAGGTCTGTCTGGTCTTCTTGGTTTGGCCCCCTAGTTACCTCTCACACAAGACCAAAGCCAGCTGCCCCCTTAAATGGGACGTCCTTCTGCCATCTACACCTCTACTCTAGGCTAAACTCACTTCTTGTCCCAAAGGGGAAGATATTCCCTTACCTTAGCCTACGATTCTCTTTCTAAGTCTTGATCTCCTGGCCTTACAATGAAGTCCTAGCAGGTTAATTTATACCTTAATGCTTTTCAGCAAAAATCCTACCCCAAGCCCTGGAGGTCTCTTCTCTGATGAAGGTACAGTATTGGTGCATCTCACAAAGTCAAGGCTTCTAGTAGTTGTCATAATTGCTCTGCTTTGCTTTCGATTTTAGTCTTAAATAGCACTGGATATGGTTATGATCAGCCAAGTCCAACGTGGGCTGTGTGAAGTTCAGCCTAGCACCTTTTCACTTTCTCTTCATTTGTGATTTGCAGAATTTGGGGAACTATTTTAGGTCTTCATTTTCCTTAAAACTTAAACCCAAATAAGAAAATAGGTAAAAGGAACAGAAAAGAATCTGTGGATTAAATACATTTAGATGGTTTTGGATTAAATATTGTGTAAGACCTTTCCTTTACTGCTGAATTTTTCCAAACAGTTCATACTTTTTGTGCTTTTGAATAGGCACCTGAGGCCATCTTGTTTCTGTTTTTCCTGACTGCAGCCTTGAGGGTGTGTGTATGTGTGTGTGTGAGACAGAGATCTTAGGTTTTTATATATTTGATGGAAGTCTAACGTAAATTTTTAGACAAAGAATGTTTTGAGTCTCTAAGCGCACCCTCAGAATAGAGGTGACACAATTTCACTAAGTTCAGCAGATGAGATTTCCATAAAAAAAGAACAATGCAAAACCACACCTTTTGAGGTAGCTCTTGAGCAACTTTTCCCAAAAGATGATACCATGTAAGTTTCATGCATTTGTCTTGGTGACAACTCTTCCACACTTAGTTGTAACATTAGTAATAGTAATAGTACCTACAGCATAAGAAGCATAAGCTACAGGCCAAATCCTATGCTTAACATTTATTGTGTTTTAATGAGAAATTGACCAAGGCTCAAAAAGAGGTAAGAAAGTTCCCTAATTTTTTATGACTTAGTAAGTGGTCAAGCTCGTATTTGGGTCCAAGACTGTCTAGCTCCATTCTATCATTCATTCAACAAATCTTTGTTGAGGGTATATATGTGCAAGAAGTGAGGTATAAGACCCTTATCCTCAAAGAAATTGATTTATATTTTTAAAAAGATAAAAAACAATTTTACTTAGTTAAACCTCCCATGAGGATGACACTAAAATAATAGAGCTCTCTACCACTAATATAAATATAGACCACTCTGTATTTACTACAAACGTGAAAAGGTAGCATTTGAGTTGACTGATGAGGAAGAGTGCATCATAGAAAGCTCTGAAGGAATACTATTTCTCAGTAGAAGAACCTGCAAACTCAACGCCTTTTGTAGGAATGATTTACATTTAGAACCTAAAAACCGAACTTTTATACAAATCATTAACACATAAAAAAAAACAAATTGCACAATACTTAAAACTGAATGGTTAAGATACTCCAAGCCAAAACCAGCAGAATGAAATTTCAGTTTTAAGATATTGGGGTAGAGACAAGTAGGCTACTTTCACTTCTTGGAAATCACCGAGAACAAGAGTAAGAAAGAAAAGAATGCACATGCCATCCTCAAGAAACAAAGAGGCGTCTGTCACCTCAACCACAATAAATGTTCAAGGGCTGCCAACTGTACTGATTATCAACCAAGGGATGAGAAGAGCATGTTGTACCTATATCACCTCTGGCAACGCCAGCAGGACACGGTTTTCCGAAGTACATGGCACCTTGGAAAGACTAACCCTTATCTGTTGTTTGGAACAATTAAAACTGGGTAGTCAGATTGGCAATGAGATCTCCTTGGACCTGTCTGGCAAAACGAAATAGTAAGGTGGTTAGAACAAGTGGGCAAACAGATAGGTACCCCATGTTTGCAGGAAGCAGCCAGTAAACAAGGAAGAGGAGAGGGGAGAGACTTTATTGTGAGCAGCCCTGCCGATGGCTTTCTGTTTCCCTTTCTCTCCCTGACTTCCCCTCTCTCTGTCTCTGCCTGTCTGTCTGTCTCTCTCTCACACACACACATACACACAGGGTCATAAGGAGCTTTACTATCCAGTGAGAAATTCCTTCTACAAGAGAACACAGCCATGCTCTTCCCTACTACCTCCAATACTCTTCCTGTAATAAGTGATCCATGGACAATTCACACATGCAAAGATAATATATAATAATCAAAAAGCAACCAGAACTGCCTGTCTGTGTATACTGAAGACTGCTATTTGATGTAAAATAAATGGACAGATGCTCCTGTATATGAAGGAACTCAGAGGAAGTATTTCCCCTAAAGCCTGTCTTTGAAGAAATGGCTCTAAGGAGGACTCACCACCCAAGAGATGAATGGAAAAATTTTGGCAAAAATATTACCCACGAGTATCGACTCCATTTAGCCATAGGTCTGAAACAACTATGGGTTTATATAGTTAAAGAAGAGAATGTCATATAATTTACATAATGTTATATCAATCTATATATGTGGTGTAATATATGGCATATTGTATGATATATATATATATATATATATATATATACTATATATAGTGTCACATATATCCTATGAGGATATGAATAGATATGTATGTATATGTATATAATCAAGACAAATAAAATCAAAATTCAGAGAACAGGGATAGAAGTTATGAGATACTGTAATAGGCGGATTTTTTAATACCCAGAGTTTAAAAGATATGATTTAAAGAATACAAAACAAATAACATAAAATTATACTTAGAAGCATAAATGCAAGCACTAAAGGAGCTACAAAAATAATTTAATCAATTAAATTTTGGTAATGACACACAGGATGAAAAAGTAGGTAAAGTGCAAAGATAAGGTTTAATTGCTCAGTCAATGGACCCTCTTTGGAAGAGTGAGTGGAACGGAATATGTAAGTTTGACGGCAGAAACCGCTAAATGAAAAATAGCAGTTGAGACTTTCCACTACTGAGAGGGAGCCGCACCACACACAACGGAGCTCAGAAAAAACAGACACAGTTGTCTGAGTTGGAAACAAAAGAAGCAATGGCCATTCATAAATATTGAACGAATAACAGAAATCATGGCTCTACTCTTAGATTTTATCAGTAAATATAAACTGTGTAAAAGGGTGAAGGCCAGAAAGAAAACAAAAAAGCACCTCCCAGACTAGATTAGCAGCTCTGTGCTGTAGAACTCTACACAGCCTTGTGACTCTGTATCCCACGACAGGGACGTCAAAACGAAGGGACCTGGCCGAGGAGGTGGAGCGCAGGCAGGATGAGGCTGAAAATAAAAATGTGGACCAAGGAACGATAAGCAAATAAGTGATCAAAAAAAAAATTGAGATTCTAATCTTAATATAAATAGGGTTGAATTCAGAGGAAAAAGCATGAAAAAAGGCTACGGTAGGGAACATGAAAATTCTCAATCCACAATGCATATCTAATAGATATGGAAGACTGTGCACCAGGAAACACACTGACAAATTTCTTAAGGCAAAAACAATAAGGAATACAAAAAGTATGCAGAATCGCAATAATAGTAGATTTCAACATAGGTCTTCTACTCACGATACAGTGGATAAGAAATGGGTACAAACATTAAAAACTTTAGAAAAAATGAATAAGGGAGATGTGTGTGTATTTAACTCTAGAATCAGGAAAAAGAAAATAAGCCTTTACAAGTGCCTGTATAGTATCCCAAACTGACAGTATATGAAGCCCCAGTAAAACCTTAATAAATTCCAAAGAAGCAGAAATGGGACAGTAGGACAGAAAGTATTTCCTCATCAAAATAAAAGAACACATGGTAACAAAATTAAGGGGACAAATACTAATGAAATAAAAATTTGTTGACTAAAAAGGAAAATATAAGACTATAATCTACATACTAATGAAATTAAATGAATATTAATAAAATGAACTGTAATATATAGATATAAATTAGTTATTACACATTATGGAAGACAGGATGAGCCACTGAACAAAGGCTACTGGGACAATTTATGTACACATATTTTTTAAAAATTAAGTAAAAAATTCAATAGAAAATGGACAAAATATTGTAATAAGTTAATTCACAAAAAAGGAAAGCTAAATGACAAAGAGTCATATCAGAAAATGCTCATACATGCTAATGATGAGGAAAATGCAAAATAGGATATCATTTCACACTTGTCAGATTGGTAAAAAACAAATTCAGTTAAAGGTCTGATAATAGATGGAGAAATGACAGCATTCATGTACTTATCACTGTGAGGGGAATTCACTAAAAGACCAATTTGTTTTTATCCCACCCTGAATCTTCTGTACCCCTAAAGCCCCTTGGTTTAACATGTGTCCCCAGACTTACTGAGGAATCTATCACCTTCTCACTCTTTTCAGACGATATTTTTAAAAGTCCATCTGTAATTGATGTGCATTTCAAACCCCCATCTCCATCCAGACTGGGTATCAAAATGATTTAAAAATTATGATGGAACCACACAATTCATGAAAGGATACACATTTCCCTATAGTCTACTATTGCAATATCTGGCTTTTGAACTTGTGGAAATGTATTTCAGAGGTAAGCATGAGTCCATAGATGAATTATTGCACACGATACACAGACCACCTCAGTGGCACACTCACTTCGGCTGGTGACAGAGCAGCTTACAGAATGCCACCTTCTCCACAGGAAGAAGGCAGTGTGTGTGAATCCCCCAAATCCTCTGTATACATCGGGTTCAGCTGGTGTGGCTCCGAACTTCTATTTTATAACCGACCCACGTGGAAAGAGATTTTCCACATTGAAATCAAAATGGGTGGGCTCAGTTTTATTTTAACTGGTTTTCCTTCATATGTGAGACTTCTGGCACAGAGCCCGAGAAGTCTGCTGTAATGAAATGCATTTCGTGTGGAGGAGGGAAATAAAAAATATCGTCTTCTTTAAAAAAAATTTTTTTTCCATGCCTGTAAACACTCCATTTCACCTGGCAGGAAAAGTTGTTCGTGACCGAAGGCTCATAGGCAAAACAGGTTTGGACCCAAAGGAAATAAAGAGAGCTCTTGTCTTCCCTGTTATGCAGAGTGATTTCACATGCACTAACCCACTGATTGAGAGGAGGATTTCATCCCCAGCAGCTTTCCCCAAGGTGGCCTGCCCCCGGCGAAGGAGGTATGATTGACAGGGTAAATCCCAGAGGACCCAGGCTGACCCTCGTTCCCAGCAGACACTGACTGCCCTTGCAATCGATTTCTATCTGTGAATCTTTGCCAGGGAAATAAAATAAGAACAGAATATAGCTTCCTGCGCTGTTTGCCACTTCTCCCTGTGGACGACAGTCATGTGTGCAAGGTGAGCTGATTTTATCAGGAGATATATTTATAGGCTGGTGGTTAATGCTGTAGCAAAGTATAGAATAGGGGTGAAGGAAACACGAAGCAGTTTTTCTGCCTTAATCACTCTCCCGGGGCAGAAGACAGAACAGCACAGGTGTGTCTGATCTCCCCAGGGGGTTGATTATCTCATGATAACCACATCCTCTTAGTTCCCTCACTGCTATTTTTTTCCCAGGTTCGGATACAAAGAAGTGATTTAGATGATTGGATTGACCGACAAAAAACTGTCAGCCAGTCTGCACCGTGACATTCTAAAGGAGAATATCCACTTTCTGCAGGTTGACCGCCAACAGGCCGGTGTCAGCAGATTAAATGCTTCCTGGACGAACTAGGCTCCGGCAGCAGTCGTTGGTGTTTACACTTCCAGTGCCCTTTTCACAGGCAATTCAAAACCTGAAGCCTAAAAGCTTTCACTATTCTTAAGAGAGAGAAAGGGCATGGAGCGTGCATGATTCCTCCAGAAATGCAGGATCGTGTGCCAATGCTTTATGATGGATTCTGGGAGATCAGCTGCTCTATCCAAGACTGATCTAGGGGACCAAATGCAGCAACAAATTTGTCTCTTACTTGCAGGCTGAGACAGGAAAGGACTAAAGCCAGAAGACTATAAGCAAGAGAGAAGTTTTTGTGGAATAATCTCATATCTAACTCCGATAAAGCGACTGTTGATATTTCAATCTAGTTTAGCTCAATGAGAGGTTATGACTATACTTAAATCCCATTTTTGGACTGGGTCCTTTTCAAAGTCTATTTATTAGTATAATGCTCAATGGTTTTTTAAATAACAAAATAAATAGGGGGTTATGAAGAAATAAATACTGATTTAGCCAAATTAGATTGTTTTCTATCTGAAGTAAGAAGGTAGGAGTGAACTTCTAATTACAGCCATCCTTAAATGCGGAAGAGGGAAGTTTTATAAAGCTTCCAGTTTCCATGTTCTCTCAGGTGGATATTAAATATCTAAAGTTTAAATAAACAGTCTATTTTTTTCTTCTGACCTAATAGTTCCTAATCATTAAGAGTTCTTGTTTCCATCTTAAAAACACGAAAAAAGAGCTATTTTGAAGACATTACTATATGCTAAGCTCTATTCTAGGAGCCAGGGGTGCATTGATGACATGAAATCCACGCAAACAGATCGAACATCCTATTTCTCATCAATGAAATTTTAGGATTGGGATGAGGATTAGGTTACTGCCTCAACAGTGGCTTCCAGGACTCTTATGATGGCAATTCTTTGCAGACCAAGATGTCCTGAGAGCAAACTAATGTCCTGAGCACTTTCACGGAAGAATGTGCAATTACACAGCACATGCTGAAGCAAAACTTTGCAAAAACCCAACTGAGCATTGTTCTGAAGCCAATAAAGTTGATACAACTGTAATGACGTAAGAAGGGGGGATGAATGGCTCAGCCTAAATGCATGTGGGTAGAGCCATTTTATATGACATCTATTCAAATATCGTCAGATGTTTTAATCATTTTATGCTCAAGGTTTCCTTCTTTTAGGGAATCCTTGCATTTCTCATTTTTCTCATATCCATGCAGAAGTTTTCCTTCAGACATATACACACAGTTAAGGCTCAATGAATGCTTATTAATGCCAAAATTAACAAACTAATAATACTAATTATAATAACTAATAATACTAACTGGTAATAATAAATCCACCCTTTTCCTAAACACCAAGAGTTTTGGTTTTTCCCTGGTATAAAAATAACAATAGCAACAAATTTTTTTAAATAGTCACTTACTTGAGCGACATGAATTTAGAGATTATCATATTAAGAGTGAAGCCTCTCCCCTAATTGAAAGAAAGTTCAGCCAGAACACATACATCACAAGAAAATAAGTTGGCCAAGAAATAAGGTGAAATACCACAAGAGAAAATGGGTCATTGCAGATGGTAATTGAAGGACCACAAGAAAAATTTCTCTTTGTACTTGTAGCTAAAAAGGTACAACTGAAATAGAGATAATATTTAAGTTAAACTAACCGTTATGTATCTAAACATGATGGGCAGGTTTTAGTCTGGTTATGGTAGAAGAAGGCATACATTAAACAGAAGGCATACAGTCATTTTACTACATGAACAGGGCTGCTAAGTATGGATAGCATATTTCTGCAAAGAATGTAAACAACTTTATAGTTTATCTTTCTAATTTTCCAGAAAGTCCAGGTTCTTGATGGTAAAATGATTCAATGCAAATACATACTAAATTTTCATTTATTTTTCCTGCACTATTCCTGAATACCTGAATGAAACATTTCATGAATGGAAAGTTAATCTACCCAGACCTGGATGCCTAAAGCATTATGAGAAACTGGACACTTTTTTGGATTTAGTCAACCACATAGGAGCATTGTGCAAAAGGTTAGGCTAGGGACTTGATCTCCAAGCCCAGAGCTTGAGCCATAGTTTAAAGAATCAAGATGCTTTGCTTTTCAGTTTTTCATTTGAAAGGGTTCAAATCGCTGGCCTACTCTTATTTTCACCCAGGGCTTAAGGCACTGAGTAACCCCCAAAGCACAAAACTTTTAAAGTGAAATGATTATTTCTGATGACAAATGTTCTTAATGACAGCTGACATGTGGCCACTGGATTAGTTCTATACCTCCGGAAATGCGTTTGGGTACGGCTAGATTTGTCCACAGCACAACTATTACACAACTTCTCTATTTTTTATTTTCATTGAACATTTTTTCCAAGCATACAAAGAAGAGGCTTGGCTTAAGACAGGGATTTAAAGCTTCTAAATCCTTTAGTTCTTGTGAGCAACTCCATTTAAAAATCATTTTTTTATTTTAATATATTACAGACAAATTTGTAGACATTCACTGGGGGTGAAATAAGCAGGCAAGCTTACAGGTGAGAGCCATCATATTGGTCCTAACCAAACAGTGGTGGGCACCTTGTTGACATACGACTCTAAGACAACATTCACCATGACAGTTTGATTCCTGCCGATGAAAATCAAAGTTGTAGAATATGAATTTAAGTTGAAGAACTTGATGAAAGAACAAAGAAACTACAACTTGAGAAAAAGAGACTGCTGCAGGCATTGACATTATCTTGGTTAGCTTTATAATTTATACTAAATATTAGGCGGAGTAATTTAAAAATAACACTTACGAAATATTTTTAGGGTATAACAAAATCAATATAACAATGATACATTCTCCCGCCACACTGTTTAGGAAATGGTCCATTGTAATGGTTTTTCAGCTGTGAGTTGTATGCATGTGTGAAAAGTGTAAGAACAAATAAAAACCTTATTTCATTAAGGGATGTATCTAATTAAGGAAAGATTAAATTATGCTTCTACTGACATGTTTATTTGTAAGACTTTAAAAATAAGACAGTGATGGTACATTTTGCTTTAGCAAAATCTCATCAGTATACATTTCCACCAGTATATGATGTCTAAGAAACAGACACAGTAAAGATGTTCCTACACCAATGCTCATAATCAAATCAGAAATTACCTCATTTCTGTAATAACACAAATTTATCTCACAATTATGCTAATGGTTCTTGTGAATACTAACCACCAGCATTCAAATGGCACTCAGATTTCATCTGTGCTCTACTCTGGATATATTTCACATTGGAATTTTTCCATAACCTATGTTCTCTGCTTCACCACTTTCTCAGAATCTGTTCTCAGGGTCGCCTCCATGTTATTCCACAGGCAAAGGTCCAGTATACGCTAGTATGCTTCTTTAACTCTTCCTCATTTTGAATTCGGTGCTAAACTGAAGGAGGAGAAATGTTTTTTTCTTGGTATTACCGCACGGATGTGGCTCCATCTGAACCTGCCTTGGGCTATTAGGGAGGAGACAGTAGGGCATGACTGTAAGTGAAGAAAAATCGGGGAAATTAAGCAAAGCATCCTGTTTACTTTCATCTGGAGCGCTGAGTAGAACAACCTGCTAAGCCGCAGCCTTGTTTTTGGACAGATTATGCATTTCATTAGCAAAAAGGTGGTTTTTAAAAGTGCCTTTTTGAAAAAATAATCACTGGGCATGAAGAAAAAAATTGTCATTTTAGGGACCATTCCTGGAATAGGCAGCCTCTTAATTTATTTTAACTACTTGGGCAGGGATATTTCAAAGACACAGCCTGTGGGTACATTGGCACTGAGATTAAACTGGGCAAGAGGTGTATCTTAAATTGTTTCCTTGGGGAACATCAACTATGTACTACATCCACAGCCATTCTTTGAGTTTCTCTAAATATGAGCAACTGTGCATATTATCCTGCCTCTATAAACAACTTGGAGTTATTATAGATGAGGACAAAATATTTTGGGGGTTATGTGGATATTTACAATGGAAATCTTGTACAACTATGCACAGGTTCTGTATGTAATGGGGTCTCGACTTGATAAGCTAAATGGGACACTGCCTTGTATTTTGGTCTTTTCTGTGGGGCAGTTGGAATAGGCTTTATCTCAAAAGAGACTGAAAGACCTTAGGAAAAAAACACACAGGAAAAGAGAGTTGAGGTCCGTTAAGTTTGGTTTTGGTCAATTTTAGAGTCAAAGGGAAGGGAAATTTCACAGATGGTCTTGACACCATGGCTTTGTCTGGTAAGAGTACTTTTGAATAAAGTGGTAGTAAAAACTTAAAATTCTAATTTTATAAAATCTTTGAAAGATATTGAGAGGCCAAAACCTCATTGCATTGTAGCTTTGGAGATTAACTGATGGCTAAATCAATATCCTCCATTTTAGATTGCAAAATATTCATGTCCACTAAAGTAGAGTGTTATACTAACATCATTTGACCCAGAGAAGCACAATAAAATATATCTTTTGAGTAGTATCGGGTGGTGGGATTACTGGATATTAGGGTGGGAAGCAACAAGGTGTATTATTAAAGGAGCCACAGAGGGAAATAAGCTCAATAGAAGAATAACAGGGGTTGAGAAAACTTTACAGCCAAGCACACATGAGATACTCCCTGAGGATTCCCTAAAAGCATTAGAAGCCATAGTTAGGGACAGAGCTAGGTAAGTAATTCTTCAACACTATTCAACTTACCCTAACTTTACATCCCATTCCATTGTTGTGGTCTTTGCAAACAAAGATTAAATATTTTGAGTGCATGAGCATGTTTCTTGACCTGTGTACGAAAGGCTCGGGTACAATTAAAGAGTTTAAACAATCAGCAACTCCTAACATATTCAAGTAACTTCACTGATAAATCCTTGAGAGATCTGACAAATCTAGCTGTTATTTTGGTCCCATGTAGCTAGCTAGGTTTTATTGAATTTTCATCCTTCTAAATCAAAAGTTTATAAACAGTCACAATAAACATTGTGAAGCCAGAAAGCTTTATGATTGGCCATGGAGTAAACTGGCATACATGGGACCAACCAACAATAATTTATAGTAGTGGCTTCTTGCAGCTGCAGAGCTAGACTAGAAGATCTTTAACAACTTTTCCCATCCCAGAATTGTACAACTGTTATATAAATTCTTCAACCCTTAAGCAATGATAGCTTGGACTCACGCATGTTTTTAAATTCCCATATAAGTTAGTGGAATCAAGGCTGGATCAGAAATAGGAAGTTAGGTCCTAATGCCAGTAACTAATATAACTCACTATGCAATCTCGGGCAACCAACTTACCTTCTCTTTATTTCATCAGACTCATCTATGGACTGGAGATGTTAAAAGTTAAAATGAGAAGATGAGTATAATTCCTCTTTGAAGAAGTTAAAAATCATCACAGTAGCCTACAGAATATATTTTAAATTACATATTTATATAAGAACATTTATGTATACTGATTGTGAACTTTAATTTCTATTTTAATAATCAGAACCATATACTCCGAGAGTTAGGAGAGACCATAAAATTCACAGACTAAGTGGTCTCCAAATTCCTTACTTTGTCAGCCAAACCCTTAATCAAAGAAAATTCTACTTAGAAGTCTGATATTTTACACCTGGTCTGAGTAGAGCTGCTGTAATATCAGAAGTCAGCAGAGTGCCCATTGTAAGAATTCAGCAAAAACAAACTTCGCTTCTTCCAGTCCTGAATACTTCTGAGACATCCCCTTCTCCTGTATGCAGAACTGAACCTCACTTATTCATGCCCTTCCTCAACAAAGAAGCTGAAATCCAGGGAGACTGCTGTTCATTCAATAAACATGCCGTGGGTTAAACTGCTCAGAAAAATCATTCCATTAACTAACAACAGAGTGGATACTGAAACCTGAACACGCTGACTCCCTCAGAAGTCTGCATCCCTCTCTGCTTTTCCACTGCTTCCCCTTATGGTCATAAAAGATGAAGACATAGGAGAAAAGTAAATTCTTCTCAATAGTTTGGAAAGTTATTGAGCATTTATTAAACACAGTGGCTGCATTCTTGTATCTTTACATAAAAACTATGTCTTGGATCAAAAAAGATGAAGATTTGCAATCAATACCTTTAACAAGGAATGAATGGTAAGCAGATTACTGAAGACTTCACTGTTCAGATGCATCCCAATTCACCAAGGGAATCCAGCTCCCTAAAACCTGCCTTGGTATGTTTGGGACTTAAATAAATTTTTTTAAATCACTTTCCTTCTCAAAAATAAAAATAAGAGCAAACAAATTTCCTATTTGTGTCTTTTAAAATTTCTACTCTAAAATAAAATGTGGTGAAAAAAATTGTCAGAAATGTCTTCTGTGTATAATACCATAAACAGGGACACATCTGAGAAGGTTAATGGTTGGACTCCCTCTGATTTTGAGCATGCTAACAAAAGGAGCATATTTCAACAAGTTTTTAATGCCTACCATATGACCAGTTAAAAACCAACTAGAAATGAGCTGGACTGAACAAGCAATGAGGCAAAATTTTTCTCTCTTATTTTTGTTTCAGAACATTACCCAGGAGAATGTATAACTTGGTTTCCTAGGCATCCAGAGCCAGTAATTAAAAGGTACAGAATGCATCTGAAGGGATAGCATAAAACAAAATAACCAAAACAAAACAAAAAAGCCTTGGTCTAGGATTCCAGCATAATTGTATTTTTACATCTTCTTTCTTGCTCATGTTTTCTATTTTCAAGAAATTTCCAAACAGCTACAAGGTGATATAATACCAACATAAAGTTATTTTTGTTAGTATGTGCTTCTAAAATAATTATTGCTTATTGAAAGAAAATTAATAAACCATAACATTTCCAGAGATAAAACAAGATCACTGAGAGAATGAATAGAAATTTTTCTTTTCTAGTTTCTGTGCAAATAAGTATTTTTTTTTTAATTCTGGAATTAGAGTGTTTCTCCATGATGATGGTAAGGTAACATGATACAGCACAAAAAGCTCTGGACTGGGAATTAGAGGGCCTGTGATCTCAATACTACTATTTTGCCATCAACTACATAAGTGACCCAAGCAATTCCCACCATCTCTTGGATATTTCTTTTTCCATGAAAAAATAAATTTGGACGGAATACACTAAAAGGTCCTTCCAGATTGAAATTTATTTGAGGCTGATCATTATTATTATTATTGAGTAATATCATATGGTGTAACACATATATTATGCATGGGTAAAATAATTAGATATAAATTACTCTCATGTGTGATGTCATGATATGAACATTTAAACGCCCCATGGACTTAGGTAAAAAAGCACTTAAAGATGAGAAAACAGAATCTCAGGGAGGTCATGTGTTAGGTCTTTCAGAGGCCAGTAAGGACAAATCACTGCTTTGGATTTTCAATTGAGATGACCGCTATGCAAAATCATTTACTTGTGCCACATGGCTTAAAATCCAGTTCCTGTGCTAAGAGGAGATGGTTACACATTCAAGTTATTGCTTCTGCTCCTACTGTAAGGCAGAAAATATACTTATGAAGTTCAAGGTTGTTACACGTTAAAGAGGCGATGAGAGGGAAGTATAACAGATACCACTCCAAAGTGGTTCAGTACCAGTCTGGTTATCAAAATGACACATATGGACATTTGGACATTTGCAACAGTTTTTTTTTCCTATATGTTTACCTAATTCCATACGGATGAATCATCTCCATACGAATGAAATGACTAAAAATTCCTTGGAGTGTTGGGTGTCTTTTATTTTGGGAAAATAATCCAAAGCCTGCAGCAAAAGAGCCATGCCGGTTGGAGGTGCAGGTGGTATTTGGGGAACATGAGCGTAGGTGGAAGCTTTAAGATACTTGCCTTCCTCTTCTACAAGCTTCAGCATGATGCTGTGTGAGAAGATGAAGATCTAGTAGGTAACCGGAAATCCCCGTATATCTAACACTCAGAACTATTCTTTTGGCATATTAGGTAAGAGAGAAGTCAGATTGAAGGAGTATGTTGCTGAGAGTCTGTCCTATCTTTCTTGTATCAAAGATCCCTAAGGAAAATCTCTAATTCCAGATTCTATCCAGTTTTCACTAGTAATGTTATACACACACACGCATGCACACACATACCCTCTCGATATGCTTCCAACACAAAGAACTCTTCCAGGTGATTTCAGTCAGGGTGGTTTTAAAAACCTCCCTAGATCTTAGGCACTTAGACTTTGGGGATTACAACCCCCATAACATAAAACAAAATAAAGTGGCCACGTGACACTTTGTTGTTGTGACTAATGGATTTGTCTCATTCAGCTTTTGACATTATTAACAACCTTGATTTTATAATTTTAATATTTTGGAACCAATAAATATTAGCCCCGTTATCAGTGTAACAGGTCTTTGAGAGATTGTCAGTCCCAAGCACTCAACATGAAACAGTTGAGCTTCATGTTTGGAAACCACCTGTCCACTCCCATCCATAGATATTCCATTCAAGTTTGCAGCATTTTTAACCCTTATGTAGCATTCCTCTATCAAACATGAAATCCAGGATTGCAGATTCATGATTTTTATTCATGCTACTTTCTTTTTGAAAATGTGAAATGCAGAAAGTTTCAATGCCAGGTCACTCATCACCGGGCAAGGGTGCCTCCAAGGGCATTGGGCTTGCTTTGCCGAAATGGAAGGGGGCTGCAGAATGTCACAGCAGAGGCAATTAGGCTGTTCTGAGAGAGCTGGCATTTAAAACAGAGCTTCAGAGAAATAGTTTTGTTGAATTTCATTGCCAGCCCCTGAAAATCTGAAATTTGGTGGCTAGTTATTTTTAATTTACATGTAATACATCTAACTGGCAATCTGTGACAGATTTTATGGGAACTTCATTTCAAAGAGATTTTTTTATTGTTATTGGCTAATTGGAACGGGGCTAATCCATTGGAGAGGAAATGATTTGATGTGTGAATGAATGTAAGTTTCATTTCTAGATGGGCCAGGCTGGTTTCCTCAGCAAATCTGCTACAGACTTAACACCCAGATTCAGACCGTTTCAGCAAGGGGAGGAAATCAAGTAAGAGAACGGCAAGTGGGTGGATGGAATTAACGTCTCTCACATGAGTCCTGGGTTGCAAGAACTGAAATGTATGCTCTCCTGGTAGTAACTTGACTTGTCTGTGCATAAAAGTGTCAAAACCTCCATATGTGACTTTTCTCCTATTTTGCCAAATTCTCAATTTTACAAATACATATATAAATGTAATAAGGGGTACTAGTGCCCAAACCGCACTGATACATTCATTAACTATATGTGATATCTAAGAACTGAAAGACAAAGACAACAACATCAGCTGCATAGTCTGATTTTCTTCTCTGGCTTTTGAACTTTTTACGTTTTTTTCTAAAGTAAAATTTATTGTACAAACCCTATCATTTGGGCCCCAAGTACATGCTAACATTAATTATTTAAGTATGTAGAGATCCAAAACTTACATGAGAAAACTATGATCATAATAACCACAATTTTTCGTTTCTTGTTAAAGGAACCTCAGAGACCAGGCAGTATCTATGACTTAAAGTTACTGTAACAAATAACAGCTTAGCTTTAAGGCTGTTAACATTTTAACCAAGAAAGAAAGCGGTTTCTATGAGGGATTTTCCAATTAGGTGTGCATTTATTTTTAGAAAATGGACAGCTGGTTCAAAATTTACAGTAAAGACACCTGAACACATGGTTAGTTCATGGTACCCTCTTTTAAAAGTGTTCTCGAATACAGTAGCAATTGTCTCTCTATCAGAAATCCTTATTTCTGGAAAGTTTAGGAAAACCACAGAACTCATAAAGTTCTGTTGTTTTTCATCATGAGTCACTCATACTTCAAATATCAACAAATGGCAGATATTGTCAGATCACCTATTATGTGTACAGCGCTCAGGCACTGAGATGTAACTTTCAGAAAGAATCAAGTTACTGTATTTCCTTCATCATATTTTCATTTAAGCATTGTACTGCATAGTGGAGAAGCTTGGGCAGAATGCAGAAAGCCAGGTAAGTTTTCCATGCAGGCATGTAGGGATACATTGGATGGAAACTTCTAAAATTCCATACAGTTTGTTCAGGCAGAACCAACAATTTAAAAATGAACAGTGACAGATCAATTTTTAATGGTAACTCTATTATTTTTTTCTATTATGAATACTACTTTTTAGCAGACCATGAAAATTATGTTGACATTTGAAAAGCATGTGATTAATTGTACCAGAACAAACATTCTGAGTAGAGCCTCCATTTAGGAAGGTGATACGAAGCACGGGCCCTGATTAGAACATCGTTCGTGCACTGCAGCACTTGCTTGTTTTTTTTAATCCACTAAATGTTAAAGATCCTAGGTGTGCCAGTGATGAATGGATATACATTAGAGGCACAATGGGTCGTGAAGATGCCGGTTCAGAAAGTAGCCATTCATTCAATGACAATCTAAGTACATTTCAGAAATGAAACCAAATAGCCCTACAGCTCAGAGTTGTAACACAAGCCAAAATGGTCAAACGATGTTTACAGCTTATAATTTCCAATATTCTCCCAATTTTGCTGAAAGGCTTGTACTTAGACGTTACAAAGCAGCCTCTGTGTATCAAAGCACACATGTGAAAACTTTTAGTTTTAACGCAGCAGAGTGAGATTGCCTAAACTTTTTTTACAAATAGAGATTTAGAATGTGTCCATAAAATAATGTGATGGGTTTTCATAATATTCAGCTATCCAGATTAGAGAATTGGGAGGTGTCAGCTATGTAAACACATCTCTGAACTCCAAGTATACATATCTGGAATCCAACTGACCCATTTTCCTTGATAGTCTCACCACTTTTTAACTGGATGGTTTGGGGACACAATACTAGTCATGAAGCAGAGCACACAAAACCAACCCACTAGGAATCAAACTTAAAATTGTATACTTATTAGTGCCATACTCAAGGCACCTAAGTTAAATGATGTAGAGTAGATGAGGTTTGTCAACTCCACATTTTATTCTGTTATTTCAGAAGAGAGAGAGGAAGACCGGGACAATTACTTGATGGAAAAGGAAAACTGCAAGGGCAAAATCAAATTGGAACCTGGATCATAACTCGCCCACCAAACTGACTGGTTCTGTTAGGGACACTGTGATTACCCGGAGCTGGCCTTTTCATCAAAATCAAATGCATTTACAATATCTGCCTTCAATCTAGGCTATAAGAAAGCATTGAGTACGAAAGAAGCAAGAATAAATGAGAGAGTATTCAACATGTAAGGGAAGTCAAGCTTAGTGACATGGTTTTATATGAGGAAAAATACAGTATATACATAAAGCCCTTTAATGTTTCTTTAAGCAGTGACAGGACTGGTTAGATCTTTAGTCGACTGGCCTAGGATGGACACACGCAAATCTTTAAGAGCAAATATTTTCAACAAGAAAATAAATCACATATTGAAGAAAAAACAGTATAGTATAATAATGTAGATTTGGGCCTGGTGCAATGACATCAATATGCCCTAATTCTTAAAAGGCACTTACAAAAAAATAATTTCTGTTGGTTATTGATGAGCCACCTTTTAGTCTTCAACTTCTCATCAGTAAGAAAAAGAAAACCAGAGGGAAGTGAATGGCTAGGAAATGAATGGTTAGGTTAATAAGATGCTAAGAAAAACAGGATTTCCCGGAAAAAATAAAGAGGAAGGAAAACATTATTTCAATTTATACATCATTATAAAACCATATGTTATGTCTATGAATCATTGTTTATGTTTTTTTGGCACCTATTTCTGGTACGAACTGTCATTGTTTTACAAGTGACGACTTCCATATTTGCATGTATCTTTTTGCAGTGAATGAGATTTGAAATGGTGAGAACCACTGTAGCTCAGGAAGTGAATATACAATAAAACAAAATGAATAGAACTTAGTCAAATGAATATTTAACAGATTTATATACATTATTACATAAATATGTCATATTTTTTATTTATATTATCAAGATTTTATATTTCTCACAAACAACTGGAAAATAACCTAATGTGTTTATTTAATATGTTGCCTCTGTAAGAGGTGAGGCTTCCCCCGTGTTGTTCATGTGTAGATGGCTTTCTTTTCCCTCTCAGACTTACATTTGTCTTTGGTGTTCCTTATTCACTACAGCATGCCAAAAGGTCAATTAATTTTCAACTACATTTCTGAACTCGTGGTTTTTGAATGTGAGTAGCACATATCCATCAGTTCTGGAAAACTCTGTACTATTGTTTCTTTTAACATTGCTCATGGAGGAAATTCTTTTCCTTGTGTATTTCATAAAATATTGAGAGTTCTTTACTGGGACTTAGATTTCTCTCTTTTGTGGGACTTTTGTGTGGGCTGATTTGTGGGAAAATCATTGCACAACAGTTTGGGGTTCAGTGCTGGGACACACCACAATGATACTACACCTGATAAGTTTTCCCATATTTTTTTTGGTTTGGGAGCTCTTTAAATGTGAGAATTAAGTAAATTTAAACTTCAGACCTGTGACATTCTTAGGATTTTTAGTGTGGTTTTTTCAGAGGAGTTTCTTTTTTTCTGTTTGCTTGTTTGTTTCAGCCAGAGCCCTGGCAAATAAAGACAAATGTCCCTGTTTTTCCAGTTTTTTTTCTCACCTTCTGAAGCCGCTGCTTTTCACAGACCTCGGCTATATGTACAAGTGCTCAGTTCCTATTCATTGCATTGTATGGTCACTGAATGGATCTAATAACCCAAGTTTATTGATAAACACCTCTCCGGGCTTCTGAAGCATCACATGATCATTTTACTGCTTTTCAATTTCCACATTATTATTGCAACTAGACAATGCTCTTCTACATTTTGCACTCTCAACCAAAAACAGAAAATAAAAGCCCTTTTGTCACATTTATACAGAATTAATGCAAGATTGTGTTACAGATATTTTAGATGATTATAATTTATCGTTTTGCCCACGAAAGCATGATTTTATAGTTCAACATCTTTGCCTTTATTCTCTGGCAGAAATAAAGGTCTCCCTGGATTAAAAACTGTTCTCATTGTGGGGAGGAGTGCTTGTTCCCCAGGATCATTTGCCGGCATATCTGAAGCAAAGTCCTATGGCCCATCGAGTTGAGTGCCAGTTGGGTGGGTTTAGCTACTGTCCTGCCCAGAGGTAAGAGATTAGACCAATGTGCTGTAGCCCATTCTCTTCCAGGTTTGAACTTTTAGAATATTGTTATTTTTCTGTTCCTATAAGGTCAGGTTGCCATGTTCTGGTCTTTTCCCAATGCTTTTCACACATCCTGTCCCCGGGGAAATGTGAGAGGCAGTCTGGAAAAACATCAGTGTTATGAATGTCAAAGCCTGCTTACACAGGATGCCCACAGATGGCAATATTTTATCATTATTACACAATCCAGAGACCCTTCATCTGTGGCCTCAGGGGACATGAGGAGTCGGCTCTTTGGTGTGACACATGTCACTGAAGCTTCACCCCCCATTAACTGTGCTGTTGTTTGTGATTGTTAAGCTGCGTGTCTCGCCGTGTGTCACATTCTTGACTTGTACAAGGGTCCATTAGTAAGTAGCATCTGAGTACCATGAGTCATAGAAGGCCCCATTCTTGGAAAAATAAACACTGCACATTCGGCTGAGATTAGAGCCACTAGCTGGTAGTGAACTAGATGGTGTTTCATGTAAAAGGCTGTTTCTGCTATTTATCACGACCTTTCCCCACTATCAATAGACTAGAATTTCACAGTATGGTTGTATAGCACTTCTCATTCATCAACACAAGCTGAGCTCTCACATTGTCTCTGGTGCTAGGTAGGGCTTGGTCCACGACAAGGGAAGAAGAAAGAGAGGAAAATATGAGCCAGTTATTTCAAAACTATCAGGAGCCTTTATGAAATCAATTTCATGATGTCAACTAAAAGATGTTTTTGATATTCAGGTATGTCTTCCAGAGACCTGCCCTTGATTGTTCTCACATCATTGCCTTCCTCCCTATTCCCTCTACGCTGCAATCAGTTTTTCTTTCATTTAAAAAAAAAAATCTTTCATGCCTCTGTCTTCTTCTTTCCTCTCTTTAACCTTTCTTCCCATCGTCCCCTCTTCAAGGTTCATTTTATCTTCCCAACTTACATATCCAAACCCTGATACATAGGACTGTAGCCCAAGGAAGATATTCTGGTACTTCGGAGTTGGCCCTGAAGGGATACTGCAGCCTTGCCAGCCCACCTACCCAGGGAACTGAATTTATAAGGAGAATTTCCCCCAGCTACCATCGAACATAACCATGGCCAGTGTTATAATTGTAAGTCATCTAATGGTTAAAAACTGGACTGAGACTAAAGAAATTCAGGCGGATGAATGTTCCAGGTTGGGTTGAGGGAAAGTTTTGGGGTTTCTCTATGTACATGCGACGTTTGAGGCTGTTTCAGTCCTTGATCCCCTTGGCAATCTGGCACACTCACTGTTTGCGTTCCTCTTTTCTAAGTCTTTTTTTTTTTTTTAAGTGAAATTCTGGCATCTTTGCCCGGAAGGAAGGAGCAGGGGCGCTTCAAGCTCTGCTGGGAGGCATGAAGACGAAGCTGCGCGAACATCTTCCCAGACCATCTGGCTCACTCAGGGTCGGGTCATGACCGTGCAGTCACACAACCAAGGGTCAGAGGGGAGAAAACAGATGGGGACCCCAGCCTCCCACATCCCACACCTTATTTTGAAACCTGTTTCAGAAAGCCGTTTTCTGTGAAAGATGATTTCTGAGGGTAGCACTTTTATAAACACTCCGCTCATTTCTTGGGCCTGTGAGAGGGGTTTTGTGTGGGACCATTTGCCATCAAACAAGGTTTTATTGAATATCCCCCTTGTTGTTGTTATAACAATCCATGCTGATATAAACCGTGCTCCATAAAATGCCACGATACACATCCACTGGGCAACGCTGCAGGGTAGGCTCAAGCTGAAGCTCCTTGGGCAATAAAACCAGGAGCGCCAGAACACGCTGCCATTTATTTCCCCGTAATGTGCTTTCTCTCTTTCTCTCTCTAGGCAGATTTTCCGCGTGTTGAAAGGGAACCTCTGGTCAAAAGTCAGCAAGCAAAGTTGTAGAAAGCTTTGATAGTCAGTGAAGTGAATCATGGCTACACATGGCAACAGCATGCACCAATGAAGTCTCTTGCTGGGTGGACCTCCCTCTAAGAGCAACTTCTGGTCATCAGTCAAAGGGGCCCCCAACGAGTTGTGCACAGCCGATGGTTTCACCAGCTCCATGGTGCCTGGGTCCCAAGTTGCCCTTTTCCACAGGTATTGCTAAAGCAAATAGCAGACGGTATTTACTGGGTGTGATGCTTTCAATCACATTAATCTAGCCAGTAAAAAAATTTATGACCAATAAAAATTCCACCATGACATGGCTGATTGGAGGGGAGGCTGTGTGATGGAAATTCAAGCCACGCCTCTGCCTGGAGCTAGACTGTCACAAACCTTGGAAGGAAGTAAGAGTCCGGACAAAAAAGACAGAAAAATCTCTGGGGTTGTTAAAACTAACTCAAGGGTAGATGGATAAAACTCTTAAATAGTTTAAAAAGTCCAAACTTTTGGAGTTTGGAGGGTGATTGACTGAACACCTACTTTGGAAAGCTGCCTGAAAACAGATGTAGTCCTGCTTCCAGTAGAAAGTAACCATGAGTTCCTTCTAGTCCTATAATCACGTGGTTATTTTCTCATAATAAAATAAATAATTTTCAATGCGATACTTATAAATGAGCTAGAAGGATGTCTATCTGATTTGGAGCCAGTGGAGAATATGGCTTTGCATAGCTGTCTTTCTCCTGGTTGATTCATATATGGTTTATGCAGATCCAGAAGGGCAGTGACTAAGCCTCTATTAACATTTGTGAGTCATTCCTTCTTCTCCCAATCTGTAGTGACAGTCCACAGACTGCATGGTTTCAAACACACATTTTCGAAATCCTACTGTTCCATGGCTTCTCCCTACAGTGGGAAGCTGACCCAATTATTTGTTAATGATCCCAGACCACACATGGCAATGAGGATGTTATTTTAATAATTTATATTGGAAGATCTGCCACTGGGAGTGCCTACCTGGTTAGCTAATTGTGGCTAATACCTCAAGTAGCTTATCTAATATGCATTATTCCATTCTTTCCCAGCAATAGAACCTCAAATTTAATCTGTGCGTGTGGCAATGTGCCCAGCCAAAAGACTTCATCTGCAAAATCCCTTGTTGTTAAGGGTGGTCAATAAGACGTAATTTGAAGTTTGTGTGTGAGACTTTTGAGAAAGCCCCTTAGGAGAGGGGCAGAGGATTGGCATTTTTGCTTTCGTCCTCCTCAAACTTCCTTCTGTGACCTGCCTAGAGTGAAGACCCAAAGGTTAGAACTTCAGTAGTCATCTCAGAGTGTGGGATGAACTTAATTATGGTAGCCTCAAGCTTTCAGGAGATTGAGATAAAAGGAGAGGGACCTCGATCTCTGAGGACTTGCTCATACAACCTGATCTCTCAACTGCCTACCTCCAGACTGCTTTCATTTTACAGAAACGATCTTTCTGTTAAGCCCCTATTCCTTCCAGTCTCATTATTAGATTCCTAATCAGAATCACAGCCCTCAGAGGTCTAACAGTTCTCTACAAATGTCATTTTTTTTACAGTCCCCTCCCCTCAACAAATGAGCACTCAAATCTCCCAGATTGACCACCTTATTTTAAACTTTTTGTGGTGATAGGCAATTTCCTCCAAAAAGCAGCACTTTACATGCAACCTCTTACATACAAGACACACTCTGAAATGTTTGCTGAAAAATGACTGCAACCTGGAGTCGAATCGATCATGCATCTTTTAGGTGGCAAGACCATGCTTTTGAATCTGATATATCGTACTAGCAGTGTGACATTAGGCAAGTTGCTTAGACTTGACTTTCAATATTTGTGACTACAAAATGAGTAAAACAATGTCAGCCTGGTAAAAGTATTGAAAATATGACTAAGCATGTATTTAAAGTAGATATGATATAGCAGATCTTAAGAAATCCCAATCTCTTCTGCCCTCTACTTCTCAGTTTGAAATTCTAGACTTTGAGTGAATTGGTTTATGTTCCTTTATTGTATTTTATTTTTTTGCTTTTTAAAAAATTTTGGTATCATTAATATACAATTACATGAGCAACATTGTGGTTACTAGATTCCCCCCATTATCAAGTCCCCACCACATACCCCATTACAGTCTCTGTCCATCAGCATAGTTAAGATGCTATAGAGTCACTACTTGTCTTCTCTGTGCTATACTGCCTTCCCCGTGATCCCCCCACCCCCATTATGTGCGCTAATTGTAATGCCCCTTTTTCCCCTTATCCCTCTCTTCCCACCCATCCTCCCTAGTCTCTTTCCCTTTGGTAACTGTTAGTCCATTCTTGGGTTCTGTGAGTCTGCTGCTGTTTTGTTCCTTCAGTTTTTTTCTTTCTTATACTCCACATATGAGTGAAATCATTTGATACTTGTCTTTTTCCCCCTAGCTTATTTCACTGAGCATAATACTCTCTAGCTCCATCCATGTTGTTGCAAATGGTAGGATTTGTTTTCTTCTTATGGCTGAATAATATTCCACTGTGTATATTACCACATCTTCTTTATCCATTCATCTACTGATGGACACTTAGGTTGCTTCCATTTCTTGGCTATTGTAAATAGTGCTGTGATAAACTTAGGGATGCATATGTCTTTTACAAACTGGGCTGCTGCATTCTTAGGGTAAATTCCTAGGAGTGGAATTCCTGGGTCAAACGGTATTTCTATTTTTAGTTTTTGAGGAACCTCCATACTGCTTTCCACAATGGTTGAACTAATTTACATTCCCACCAGCAGTGTAGGAGGATTCCCCTTTCTCCACATCCTCACCAACATTTGTTGTTGTTTGTCTTTTGGATGGTGGCCATCCTTACCGGTATGAGGTGGTATCTCATTGTGGCTTTAATTTGCATTTCTCTGATGATTAGTGATGTGGAGCATCTTTTCATGTGCCTGTTGGCCATCTGAATTTCTTCTTTGGAGAAGTGTCTATTCATGTCCTCTGCCCATTTCTTGATTGGTCTATTTGCTTTTTGTTTGTTGAGGCGTGTGAGTTCTTTATATAATTTGGATGTCAACCCTTTATCAGATATGTCATTTATGAATATATTCTCCCATACTGTAGGATGTCTCTTTGTTCTACTGATGGTGTCCTTTGCTGTACAGAAGCTTTTTAGTTTGATATAGTCCCATGAGTTCATTTTTGCTTTTGTTTCCCTTGCCCGGGGAGATATGTTCATGAAGAAGTTGCTCATGTTTATGTCCAAGAGATTTTTGCCTATGTTTTTTTCTAAGAGTTTTACTGTTTCATGACTTACATTCAGGTCTTTGATTCATTTTGAGTTTACTTTTGTGTATGGAGTTAGACAATAATCCAGTTTCATTCTCTTACATGTAGCAGTCCAGTTTTGCCAACACCAGCTGTTGAAGAAAGAGGCTGTCATTTCCCCATTGTATGTCCATGGCTCCTTTATCAGATATTAATTGACCATATATGCTTGGGTTAATATCTGGACTCTCTATTCTGTTCCACTGGCCTATGCGTCTGTTCTTGTGCCAGTACTAAATTGTCTTGATTACTGTGGCTTTGTAGTAGAGCTTGGAGTTGGGAAGCGAGATTCCCCCCTGCTTTATTTTTCCTTCTCAGGATTGCTTTGGGTCTTCTGTGGTTCCACATGAATTTTAGAACTTGGTTTATGTTCTTTTAACTTGTCCTCAGAGACAAGTACAAAAATCTTTCTGCCAACAAACATTTCACCCAATCATTGTATTACTCATCCCTGCCTCCTCAATTATATATCCCTACTTCCCCCATAAGGCCTTTTTTTTGGTATAAGTAATAAAAGGAAACATTCAACATACAAAAATTAAAAAGCAAAACAAAAAACACACACATAATCAGCCTGTTTTCTCTCTCTCTTCCTATCTTTCTCTCCCTTTCCCTATCTATCTCCTATTTATCTCCCATTTATCTATCAATCTATCTCCTATCTATCTATCTCCTATCTATCTATCTATCTATCTATCTATCTATCTATCTATCTATCATCTATCAGTAAAATGGCAGGCAAAAGGAAAGGCTAAGATGAGTCAATTCATTCTAACCCGAATGGTTGATTTTCTGTTAACACATATTTTCTTAGGTAAGACCTGGCATCTCTTAAGGCCAAGGCATATGACTACGACTGCTGATTTTGAAAGCAGTACCACAATGTACAGAAATTATCAAGTGTTCATGGAGATCTGTCTGAAATCATATGCCATTGATAAATTAAGCAGCACTTTATTATTATCATTCAAGTGTAAAGAGCATACTCCAGCACATAGTGGTGAAGGGTAAAAACACGGATTCAGAGAGACCCATGTGCCTATGTACCCATGAATAATTAGTTCACCTCCCTTAATTATTAATTATTTAGTGGTAGAGACCTCATAAGGTTGTTGTGAGGATTGAATGGGACCATGCATGTAGAGAACACAGCATAATGCCTGACATGCAGTGGTCACTCCAATACTGGTCTTTATGATCATAATTTTCACCTTGGGTGTAGGAAACAGCCACTGCTTATCATTAATTCATATTTTCATCCATCCCTCCCACCACCCCACAATGAGAATTTATTTTCAGGACTTAAAAACAGACCATATCAAAGTCTTTTGCTTCTTGTCTTTCTAACAACTTCAAAATAATGTCTTTTAGAAAGTGATGGGATAATGAAGCAATGAATTGTATGAAAAGTTTACATATATGCCTTTAAGTTAAAACTTGTGAAATGCCATTTTTTCATTACACTTAGATGTGATTTTGTAGACGGGTAGTAGACCTTGATCTGAAACCTAACCCCACTTTTTAGCCACTGTGATTTGAGCTAAACAACGAACTTCTCTAAGTTTCAGCTAGAATGCCTGCCTCTCATATTTTTAGGAAGATTGTATGAATTTACATATGTAAAGTAAAATCTGTCACGCAGGGGTCACACAAGAGAATTTGCTTTCCTTTCCCAGTCCTGTGTGGTTTTTTCATATCCCTGTCCACCAGCAAGGTGCTTGTCTCTACGGGAAGAATGGAAAGGTCTTTCTCATGGAGAAGTCAGAATCTGGTGGATTAAGGAGAAGGAGAAGGAAAGCAGCCAAGAGCCATTGAAAACGCAAACACTGAACTATTCTGCTTTGTTTATCCTACTGTGCCAGTCCCAATGCTAGTTTCAGCCTGGCACCCTACTGCTGTCTGGAGGTAGTACTTGAAAAACCACACCCAGGCCTGGGATCCCATCACAAACCACCACCTCTTACAATAACAGTCCCTATCCCCTTAGTCTTTGTATTTCTTAAACCTCTGACATAGGAAATCATCGGGGACAACACCCCAAATTAACAAAAAATAATCTATAATAAAGGTTTTCAACCCTGTGATTTGGAACATTTGGAATCAAGATAACCCCACCCTCTGTAACATCCAAGGTAATTCTGCAAGTATTTGTATGCTGTGTTTCAAGATGGAAACAAACAAACGAAAAATCGTTCTACATATTTAGGAAATCTCCTTTTCCCTTGGGATAGAGTATCAAGGGCTGTTAGCTCAGTCTTCATGGAGGGAGGTGTCTCCCTAAGAAGAGAAATTGATGAATCAATTTTTGCTCATTGTTCATATTTAGAAATCATGAGAAAGGAGTGGTCCTGATTGACACTCATACTTAAAACTACCCCTCTGATTATTCTGACCTAGAAACCCTAAAGCCATTTCTAAGCTTGAAATTAAGTCTTTACTTTAGAGCCTTGACACTAGTTACTGGGCAAGGCCTAGAAATGAGGGACCCATTTAGCAACTGAGAAAAATGCCTGAACCCATTTTCTGGAATGGGGATTCCAGATTCAAATGCTTATTAGTACTTAAGACAACTGCCATACTATCACCATCTAAGAATGTTCAGTCAAATCCTATTATTGAGTGGTGACAGAGGTGGGCAGTTAAATTCTCAGCAATTTAGAGAAATACCAAAACTATTTATTTTTAATTTTTATTCCACATAGCTTTGGCCAGTACCTTAGTCCCTACATGCTGCATGTAGCCAGAAACACCCACAAAAAACATTGGAATTGCTGTGCACATGACATTCTCTTGGAACTTGCCATTCTCTAAAGCCAATTCTGTGCTACTGGAGAGACAATAAGATCCTGAGTCCAGGAGATGAAGGTTCCTTTTAGGGAGGAAAAAATTGAAAACACAAATGGTCTGCTATTTGGAAGAAGATGACAAATACCTTCTTGGCCTGGAAGGAGTGGTGGCCAGGGCTGAGGTGCCCAGCTCACATGAAGGTCCTCGGCAGCACTGTGCCAGCACTTCATTCTTTACGCAGCCCCCCGGGCCCCGAGTCCAGCGCAAAGCTAAACACCAACCATGTTTCCAGGCTTTGCATGGTCTGGGGTCACAAATGAGCACGTATCACACGATTTCTTTCTGAACTCATGGCTCTGCCTTCATGTCCTAAAAGGTTTGCAAGCTTCAGTGAAACTCTAGACTTCCTCGGCCTTGGCACTGGGCTGGCAGCAGAGCTGTGATGGTAATACCTGGGTGAGCGAATGCTTTCCCTGTCTAAGCAGGTCCTAGCTGGCCAGCACTTTCAGGAGCAGGAGCGGAGGAGAGGACAACGGTGCAGGGGAGAGACGTAGATTGTCAGATAATAAAAATTATATTCTGAGTTGTAAAAATATGATTATACCTTTCCAAAAACACATGCCTTTGAAAATCTGGCTCAAGACTAATTCATAGCCCCCAACAACCAATACCCTAAGAGCTTGGTGATTTTCTGTAAAAAAAAAACAGCAATTGTTTTTGCGACGGTCTGGGATTGTAACCATACATGGGCTGCAGTGCCAGGGAACTGAGCACAAGGTTATTTGCCATGAAAAAGAGAAGGGAAAAAGACACAGCACTTTCTTTATTACTGAATATCAATTAATCACTCAAAGCGCTGGCTTCTGCGGAGGCCAAGTGGCAGTATATGGCAAGGAATGGATTTGGTTTGGGGAAGCTTGAATGGTTCCCAAATGGTTCTGCTAGGACAGTGCCTAAAATCTCTATTTTCCTTAGTGTTAAAGGAAGGATCTCTTTTAGTTTATAGAAATAAGGGTACAAGAAAAAAAAGAAGGAGGAGGGTAAAAAGAGTAAGCATTCTCCATTTTCTTGGCCCTTACCACTATGATTGTTGAAAGCTCTGACTTTAGCTCCAAGTCTACATAGTGTTTATAGTAATATGCAGACATCACCTTTATACTTAAGAGTTACCAGGGCATTTGTTAACATTTTATAGTAATCTATTCTACAGTAGAAGCCTATGGGAAGTGTTGATGGTGAGGATTACATGGGTGGCTGAACTGCCAGATAAATGCAGGTGCCTTGTCCTTGGATTTGTGGAATCTGGCAACACTAGGTAAGAAGTAGTTATTGAGTTAGGAGATGTTTGGAGAAGCAAATGGAAAGAGAAGGGTTGATGCTGAAAGAGTTGGGCTGCATACCAAAGGTTTTTTTTTTTAGTTTTAAACATGTATATATTCCTTGTTTCTTCCATATTCCTCATCAGTCTCTTGGGCCCATCATAGACTCCCTAAAAATGCTAGTTGATTGATTCATTGATAGATGAAAGAAAAAGACCAAGACAAAGCCAAAGTGAATAAGATTTCTGATTTGAATGTTTTATTTCATGGGCCAGATTTGGGCAGGCCTTTCACCATTTGGAACCCATGCTTTGAAAACTGCAAAATATAATGCATTTTAAAACTCAGGTACCCTTTAAAGTCCCACCCTGCTAACTCTCAGGTTATTTTTCATGCTTATATCTTAATGAATTCCACAAATCAGTTTTTCATTTTTCTTGGTGAATATGGCTGATACTTACAAGTGAGTATCATTTACTCCTGCCCACCCCTCCCCCATAATCTCTTATGAAGCCAAAAGCCCAAAGCTATAAATATAGAACACCACGGTTGGGAACCCTCCTTTTCTGTGTTTTCCCCCCAGCATGTAATGGATTTCTCTTCTCACAGCCTTCAAAGGATCCGTAAATCACTGGGTCACCTATTGATATGAAATTCTTTTCATTTGAAATCGTTACTGATTTTGCAAATTGCGAAAGAAAAATAATAATACAAAAGAACAAATAAATCAAGAAAAAATTACAACAGGTTTTTACGAAGCACGGGTGGAGTGGAAAAAGTGATCTTGGCTTAATTAACCACACTTAGTCATCAGATGCAGGAAGCAGAGGTTTTAAAAAGCTCAGTTGGGGCTGTGTTTTACACACACATGCACACACACACACACATTTTAAGGTGTTGATTTCCACCACATTATTCTGTGCCGAGTTACCATGAAAAAAAACTGCTGAATCTGACCTTCATGTGAAATGTTAAAATCACACTCTCTTGGAAGGCCCAACTGTCATGAAACATTTTCTCTGCATAGTCGCAAAGAAGTAACTATACAGGTAACACATGCTCAGATCTAGTGTATACTGCCTGAGGAAAGGAGGGCATGATTGTCTGATAAGTCTGGATTTCCTTTTTATCAGTAACATCTCATTTTTACCTCTACTTGTCGACTCATACCATTACCTGTGCTTTCAACAACTCAGTCCCTACCGTCTCCTATGTTTCTAAACTCTAACCATTCCAGTTTTATGGCTCAAATCAGTCATCCTATCTAGGATGCCTCTATATTGCTCCTTCCCTAATTCAGCGGTTTCAGCACTTACAACTGGTATTATCCACTTGGTTATATTCTTTAACCCTTTATTATTTAATCTTGTGTATTATTATATCTTTTCTGATGCATGCACCTCATTCCCAAAATTACTGAATATGCCCTGAGGACTTACACCTCTCAGGGATGTTTTGGGACCAGTAATCACCCATGCAAAGTAACAGATACCATACTTGAAAAATGATGTAACATACATTTCTTAGTGAACCTAAATATTATTATTTCAATCAACTTATTTTAATGAAACCAATCACACATTAGAATGACAGGAGAGGAAGTCTAAGAGATTACGTAGGGGTGGGCACTGGATCAGTCAGGGTTCTCTAGAGAAACAGAACCAAGAGGATATATATCACACACATTATACACACACACACACACACACATATATATATATGCATATATATGAGAGACTGACTTATTTTTATGGAGTAATTGCAGGGGCTGGCAAGTCTGAAATCTGTAGGGTAGGGTGGCAGGCTAGATACTAAGGAAGAGCTGGTGTTGCAGTCTTGAGTCTGAAATCTGCAGGGCATCCCAGAAGGCTGGAAACTCAAGCAGGGTTTCTATGTCACTGTCTTGAGGCAGAATTCCTTCTTCTTAGGGAAACCTCAGGTTTTGCTCTTAAGGCCTTCAACTGATTGGATAAGGCCCACCCACATTATCAAGGATCATTTCCTTTCCTGAAAGTCAGCTGACTGTAAATGTTAATTACATCTATAAAATACCTTCACAGCAACTCTGAGACTACTGTTTGACCAACTTGGCACCAGAGCCTGGTCATATTGACACATATAATCAACCATGGCAAGCACTTTATCATTTACTAAGGTGTAGGTACTGGTGCCTATATCCATCCACAACCCGCACACCCCCCAAAGCAACTCCTCCTTCTATCCAACAGCTACCTGTTGGTATCCACGATCACCATGAAAATTAGTATTTTTCCTTTAAATATTTTTGTTAAGCTAATCTTGAATATTTTCTCAACCATATAGCCTTGTTTAGAGGGGATGTTGGCATCTAAATGGTCCAGCATATAGAGCACCAGAATCCAGAAAGCAATTTAAGAAATGGTAATAAATATACCCTCACTTTGACCAAGCAAATGCTAAGTTTTCTGTCTAAGATGCAGTTTTCAGCCTGAAGAACCATGCAGGAATAAAAACCAGTGTCTTATTTACAGGTCAACTGATGAAATTTGCTGAAATTACTTAGGCATATGCACAGAGCTTCACCTTGACTTGAATACCTAATAGCAACAACCACATATTATTACCCTTGAATATCTAAAACTAGCACATGGCTAGTAGCTATAGTGCCAGCTAGATGCACGTGCTGAAACTGGAAAATCAGAATAAGTTTGTGGATAGGAAGGCTTGACTCTGTTGTCTAGCAGCAACCACATCTTCAGAGAGCCTGTTAGAAAGGAAGATCAGGCACCACCACAGACCTCTTCCATCAAAATCTACTTCTTAATAAGATCCCAAGGTAATACGCATGCACATTCAAAACTGAGAGGAACTTCTTAAAGCACCCAGACTATTGCCCTAGGAAGATTTCCTGGTACCATTTTTCCCTTTCAGCCTCTAGGATACCTTTCCTTTTATTCCCTTCTCCCCAGGTAAATGGGGAAGCCCGAGAGGATGTCCAAATTTCACAGAACTCAGACCAAAGTTTCTTGACAAAGGTGGTGTGTGTGTGCCTGTGTGTGTGTGTTTAAATCAGTCACTGCGAAGTCTGTGGGAAGATGTTGGGCTTCATGAATATAACATATTTAGATGCTATTTTTCATGCATTGTGGGAAAAAGCAGCAATGAGACATAGTTAATTTAGCATGAATTTTATCAATGTACTTAAGCCATAAGTACCAGTAATAAGCGTAATGGCACTTATGATTGTCCCTGCATGCCTTCAGCAACTGTGAGCCATGGGCCAAGAGGTAAAAAATTGGGATGAAGAGCAAGAGAGTAAGACATGAGTAAAGGGGCAAAATGAAGGTAAAAGAAAAGAATAACAATGAGAGGCAGTCTTATTTTGCACATTACAAGCATAAGTTTTATAAATGCGTGTGTGTGTGTGTGTGTGTGTGTGTGTGTGTATAAGAATGGGGAAATAGTATTTTGTAAAAATGATTTAACAATGACTCAGATTGGCTAACTGTGACATTTGGATTCAAACAGATCAGGATTTGAAATTAACTTCTGTTTGTTGACTATGTGTTGATTAAGTTCTCTTTCTTGGTTTCCTTCTTTGTAAGATGGTGATGATTATATATACAGTTTAGAGTTGATTTAAAAGTTTATGTACAGAAAGCACACGTTACAATGCATAACATATAGTAAGTACTTAATTAAGTGGTGGCTCCAGAATTTGACCCATTAATTTCCTGTGTATTTTATTTAATATTCAGAAATTAATTTATTATAAAGGCATATACAACACACCTGTAATAGGAATAAAGTTGTTTTCAGAGTGTCTGGAAATGCAATCTGTTTATAAAGCTCTTTGGATAAAAGCTAGCATGTGGTAGATGTATAAAATACACAATTTATTGACATTAGCGTTATAGTCTGGAGAATAAATCCAACATTTTTTGGCAACATAAAAAATTTATTATGCAATTTAGTATCTTTGTTATCTAATTAAATGGATTCCTTAATTTAGGCTCCATTGACTGTTTCATTAATGATGAGGAAAGAGATTATACCTGAAGTTGGCTACCACATAGACTAGCAAAATAATCATAATAAAATACCAATGAAGTTAAAAATCTCTCAACTATATTTATGTGTGAACTGTTTTATGAATACAGTTCATAAAGAGATTTTTAAGGTGGTCTTCTGAACCTCATTGTGACACTGGAGGCAGGGACAGACAGGTTATATCTTCCAACTGTGTGGTCAAAATGAAATCATGACCTGGGACATCTTATAAGTGATTTTGATCAGGGATATAGATAGTGATGAAAAACATTTAGCAAACTGCCATCATCAGGGGTAGTTCTCTGCATAAAGGACACTGAGATCATGGGAACTTGAAAGCAGAATAAAAGAGGTAAAAAATAGTTTCAGTGATTGGGAAATTGAATGATATTTTTTCCTCGGATATTGGGCTGCAGAACAGGGGTGTGATTTGGGAGGTGCCATGTCAGAATGAGAGGCATGGTGATGGGGACAAACGGTGCCTTCTTTGGGATTTGCTCTGCACTGGCCAAGGGAGGGTTTTGTTGTTTATCTCGGCGGTGCCCAGAAAACTATGGGGTCTATTAAAGCGAATGCATGCGGAGGTTTCAAGAGGGAGACTATCTTTTTCAAAATAGAATCTCTGTTAACCAAAGAATCATATTCCAAGGTCAAACCACATAAAACCAGTCAACTTTCAAAAATAGATGATGAGGAACCATCTTTGGGGTGATGGCAATGATGTAATAAACAAACACAAATTAAGTTTAACTTTTATAGGCTAACGTAGTGTCTTCTCTCCCAGAGGCTGCTGGACAAATCTCAACAACTTAAGTAAAACATGAAGAGCTATTTCTTTGTCCATGCATTGAAAACAGTTTTTAAATTTTGTATGTAAAAAAAATAAACAAACTCTTTCCAGTTCAAGGATCCAAGGCCCTCTTAGATAAAAAAATATTTCATTATCTCCTCATAAGGTATGTAAATTTTTCTGCAAAGGGCAAAAAAGGCAGAAAAATTGTGAAAATCAACTGCATCGTCTCACCAGAATGTAAATAAAAACCTGATACTGAAAATGACGTGAAAGGGTTTGACAAAGCAAAGTTAATAATTCAGAGAACTTACAATGCTTGTCATCTACTGATGAATAAAATAATGTAATCTACTGATGAACACGTATCTATCTAATTCCTACAAACCTTAGGATCATAAATACAGGCTCCCCAAAATGTTATTTTTACTGTTCTCTCAATTTAAAAAAAACATCATTTAGTCACACAGTTTAAGTTTTCTTATGTTCAAACTAATTTTAAACTAGAGTCTCTGCGATACAGATCCTGAACGATCCGTACTTTAAGATTTTCCTATGTGTGCCAAATATAAATATAATATGTACTATCTACAAATCTGTTTTTAAAAGCAACTGTAAAGAATTTCAAAGATGAGAAAAGGTAAAAGAAGAGTAGAATTCTAGATAAGCAATGAGACAAAGAAATCAACCATCTGCGTTTGTTAAAGAAATTTATATTTCCAAGGGACAGATGGCAGTCTGAAAGATGAAAGGATAAAAAAAGGATAAAAGGAAAACACAGACCCCAAAATCAGACTAAGACTTATATTTGAAAAGAAAAAAGCACTATAATAATATTAAGAGAATTAACTGAAATTTTTCAAATAAAAATAAAAGATTACATCTATCAGTAAAGTCTTTCTGATGTTATATGTTGGTATTTCTCTTTAACCATTTATTTAAGGTATTTTATTTTAAACAGAGGAACTACGTAAGGTTGGTACTTTTTCGAAAGTAAAAGTGAAAAATAACCTTTTAAGGCATCATAGTCAATGGATAAAGAAGATGTGGTACATATACACAGTGGAATATTATTCAGGCATAAGAAGAAAACAAATCCTACCATTTTCAACAACATGGATGGAGCAAGAGGGTATTATGCTCAGTGAAATAAGCCAGGTGGAGAAACACAAGTATCAAATGATTTCACTCATCTGTGGAGTATAAGAACAAAGAAAAAACTGAAGGAACAAAACAGCAGTAGACTCATAGAACCCAAGAATGGACTAACAGTTACCAAAGGGAAAGGGACCAAGGAGGATGGGTGGGAAGAGAGGGATAAGGGGAAAAAGGGGCATTATTATTAGCACACATAATGTAGGGGGGTGCACGGGGAAGGCAGTATAGCACAGAGAAGACAAGTAGTGACTCTATAGCATCTTACTACACTGATGGACAGTGATTGTAATGGGGTATGTGGTGGGGACTTGATAATGGGGGGAATTTAGTAACCACAATGTTGTTCATGTAAGTGTATATTAATGATACCCAAATAAAAATATATTAATTAATTAATTAATTAATTAATAAAGCATCATAGTCCCATTACAGTAGAGAGACAAACAGAAAATTCAAATAAGTGGGAAAATATAATTTTACAAAACGTTAGATTCAAACAGAAGGTTGTGAAAGGTAAGGCCAGTTAGAGCTAAAAGCAAAACAACCTTTAAGTTGAATTTGAATTTCAACTGAAAAGATAGGTTTCCTTGTATTGTGTATTTAGCATCTGGGGAAAACTGGCTTCAACATTATTTTTTCTTTCTATACCCAGAGAAATAAGCTATTAAGCCCCAATGAGTTCTTTTTCTTTTGCTTTCTTTCAGTGTATTTAAATACAATTTTTTCACAATTTAATGAAAGAGCTGTACAATCTATACCCCACCCCTTTTCAAGAATGTCTGGCCAAATGCAGCTGTAAATTATAAAATAATGCCCTGCATTCATAAAACAGTTCACACATAAATATAAAGAATATAACCACTGATCAAATGAGTCTTCCAGATAGGTTGCTTAAGCCATCAAATATATATATATATATATATATATGGTAAGAATGCTTAAGCATATATATATACTTTTAAAAACTAGATTTTACCCTAAAAATCACCTTTAAGCCAGTGCTCATACTCTGAAGAATGACTGCTAAATTAAAAGAACAATTATTAAATGCAGGAGATTTTTCCATCCACCAAGGCTTTTTATTGTTTCCAGAAAAGCGGGTTTGTGCACAGAAACCTCAGTGTCCCAGGTTTGTGATAAACCCATTCCTTAGGACTGATGCCAGGAGAGAGCAGTAATAGCCAAAACTGCCCACTAGCATCATTTTCTGAAATGTACATAGAAATTTATCAAATATAATTTATTCTGAATACAATACAATGTTTTAAGAACTTAATTCTAAAAGACTGAAAGACCAGATTAGAGAATGTCTTTCTTTAGTGTTTTTTTTTTTTGGCCTTTCTGTTAGGTGATCTTATGTCTGTGTTTCCCCAAAATAGCTTCCATTTATGCCTGTTATCCTGGGGTGACTATTAATAGTGCTGCCTTTCACTCTCAAAGGGTCTCAGTTTGGATAATAAATTATATGGTCACCCACCTTTAAGCTATAATATGAGGTGAGGGTTAAGAATTCATGAAGTTGAGTCTTTTATTTGTACAGATCAGTAACTATACACTGAGTGAGCTATTAAATATTATTAAATTTGGTAAAGGATGTTTTGTGTGTGTGTGTGTGTGTGTGTGTGTGTGTGTGTGTACACATCCAATCCATAACTTGTGAGATACATATATTTAAATAAGAAATAAAAGTTAATTATGCCACAATCATACTGCTGCTTATGGATAGGTTTCTTGAAGGAAGCTATTTTTGGGCATTATGCATAAACCCCCAAAATGCCATTCCTACCACAACTCTAAGCGCTTGCTGTGATAAGAGATTCAAGAATAAGTTTCATTACCTGATAGCCACAACTTTTTTTCGATCAGAAACTTCAACACCAGCTTTAAGCCCAATGGCTTTTCTTTGGTTTAAGAAAATATGTATATGCAAAGCATACACATTCTTATTTATTATATTGAAACATTATTTGTTTACTACTTGTCTCCTCTTTGACCTCCTTGAGCACTTAGGGCAACACACTTATTTATCACTGTGTCCCTAAAAATCTAATAAAGTACTTAGGATTTTTTGGGCACTTAGTAAACATTTGTTGAATCGTAATATGAGTGAGTTCTCATCTTTGAATTTTTACAGATACTTTCGAAAGTGGAGTTGGCATACTGTAAAAGCAGCTGGTAATTGTTTTGAAGAGAACAACACTAATATTCATATGGAATTCTATATAATTATTTTTAAGTAAGAGTAACATCCAAGCCTAATAAATCCAAATCTTACCCCAAACAATTACATTCCCTCTCAAGAATGACTCCATTGTCATGATAGAAATTGATCTATGCTAACTGGGGAACCCAGGATGGGGTCCACTGTAGACCTATGCTACTCAAAAAGTGATCCTAGAGGAACAACATCAATGTAACCTTGTTCAAAACAGCACCCCCCCACCCCAACCAGACCTAATGAGTCCAAACGAGCATATCACCAAGATTTCCAGGTAATCAGTATACACATAAAGTTTGGGAAACACTGCTTGCAATGTTTAAATTTGAATGTTTACAGAATGCAAGTCAAGACTATCTGAAAGGCAGAGAATGGGGTGCAAAGGGCTAGACTAAGGGATATAAATATTACAAAGTGACATTTCATCTCTGAGGATTGTATAGTCTAGAGAGGTAGATAGACCTATTAAGACCAAACCTAGCAGATTGAATAAAATAAGAATAAAATTATTTTATGATTGTAAACAGATTAAAGTTAGTGTTAGAATAGGGTAAAAAATACAGAATCCTATCGTGGAGAAAGATCAACAGGTCAAAAATGCAGATGTGTGGTTTTGTGTTCATGAATGTATACACACGTGCATGTTCTCCGCCTCTCTGTCTCTCTCTCTCACACATACATCCATATACTGTGACTCCTGCTTTCCTAAAGATATTTGATGTGGCTGAAGTAGGTATCATGGCTATTCTCCAGGTACTTCTGTTTCTCCTAATAATATACTTAAGCCCTAACTCCAATGCCCTCATTAGGAACTTGAATATCTTAAGGCTATCCATAGGGAAATAAATCTCAAATGAAAATAACTGCTTTTGACATGCACTGACCTTGTTAACCTTGCAGGTAAAAGCTCAGCAAGCAAATAAATGTCATGTCGCTAATCCAAGAATCGACACACAAAACACAGGGTTATGATGAGGTTCAGCTGTTGCTTTTTCTTGTGCAGAAATAATAGCACTGCTACAAACTTCCTCTGCAGAAAAATAAGCTTATCAGAATAACCCCAGGATACCAAAATGACAACACATAATGCCCCCAGGTCTAGAGTTTAGGATTAATCAACAAAGAGCACTTCATTGACAAAAAATAATTGCATGTCCTTTGGTTGGATTTATAAAACACTTTCTTCAATGTATATCTTCAGGTGGCTTGTCTGTTACCCCAAAGTCAATATACTTTTAACAATAAAATCTGATTATATCTTTATTTAAAATCATGTATCCTGAGAATACCCCATTGAACCATTTGCAAAGCTACCGACCCTAAAATACATTTAAAAAATGTTGAACCAGGCAAATCTTGCATATGGACTTTGTTATAACATGGAATTTATACATTTTTAATATTATTCTAGAAAAATATCAATTCAACAAGTACTTAGTGCCTCTGCACTATGTGGAAGGCATTATTACACTATGCATTTGAAATCAACTGTGACACCTCTCTAGGAAGATTTTCCTGGATTCGCCTTTCCAGAAAGAGACATTAGTCCTGTCTTATATGTTACTACCTTGTTTCTAAAATGATCAATAAAACTGAACTGAGCCTACAGTGTAATCATTTCCTTATATATTTCTGAAAACCACTATATTATCAAGTCCTTCCTTATATCAGAAACCATGTTTTGTTCATTTTGTATCCTTAGATCCTAATACAGTTCTCTTCATCAAAAATGTTCAAAAATGTTAAATGAATGAATTCATAATATGTTGATGGAGATAATTAAAACTTATGGTAATTGGTTATTTGATAATTCATGTGAACAATTCCAGGCTATTCTTAATGCTTCTTGGAAATTAGAGACGCACAGTTTACATTAACAATTCAAAGTTCACAAATACAAAAATATTAGATTTGTGTGTTTCCCCTGGAGATGTTTGCTGAATAGGAAGTGTCCTGTAAGATTCCACACAAGTATATTTCCTTTTCTACAACACAAAGATTAGTCTCCCTGCCTCCAAAGGAACCTGTCCTTCTGTAACATCCAAATAGCAAATTCTCCCAACTTCCAGCTGCCATCATTTCATAGGTATTAGAATCCATACTTTGTTAGAATAATACATTAGAATTCTTCTGTAAGTATTTTGCCATGGTACTAAATGCCCTGAAAAACATGTGTATAATACTGAGGTGTTTACAAGATAGGATGATTGGAATTAGGTCCACAATCCTTCATCAAAAATAAATTTGAAAAACCACTGAAACAAGCTTTTTACAAAAATCCTTAAGCTTTTTTTTTTTTTGCCCAAGTCATTCTCACAGATTTCTAGAGATAAGTGCAAGGTTCTCACCCTATCTTTATGGAAGTTAATATCTAAATGAGTCCACTCATCAGATATTTTTTGATTGTGTTAATTTTCAGTTCTCATCTAGATCTACTCTCAGTCTAATGATCAAATGTGAATATTCACACATTAGCCAGTAATTACAAATACATATGACCATGTGTAGAAAGACATGTGCTTGGTCTGCAATGAAGAATAAAGGTGATGACACTTTCTATTCTTTTCTTGTCCACATCCACCCAGAGCCTTGTTTAAATAATGCTGTATTCTTTGTTAAGAAATTAGCCCATGTGCTTTGAAGATTTGTGTCAGATTTGCTAAGGATGAAATGTACTTTAGACAGAGTGACTTAATATAGTAAATTATTCTGATTTTATTCAGAACTTGAATTTGCTGTGGAAGGCTGGCTCTAAATGTCTGGCTGAACATAATGAAGTAATTACAAGGAGTCAAAAATTCATCATTTGCCCTCCTTCAACTCATGAAGTTGATTTTAGTTTTGCAATAGTATATATATTTTTACCTATTAGTACACATATAGGCATGGACTAGACAAACTTGGACATAGAGCCAGCAATGACAAAACATACCTGTGGTTAGAAAAAATATACATGTTCACGTGGCCATTCTTCAACTGAAATGTCTGTCTTCTCCTAATTAATTGCTTTTAAGAACTTTCTGTGTGCATGATTCATACCCAATTTATTTCCTAAAAGAGATGCAGAGTTTTAATACAGACATAAATATATTAGTCTAAAAACAGAGCCTTAAAACTTGTTTGAGTATTCTTATTTTAAAATACTGGACTTCTCTCCATGAATGCCAGTTCTGAAATGGCTTTCTTACCAGGAACTATTACTAGTGTTACTGTTCCAACTTACTTCAAATCAAATTATTGTGTAAAGGATGTAGTGACATTTACTAAATGGGATACCATACCTTTCTACCATAAGATCACTGATGGAAGCAGCAGCTGTTTGAGGACATTTATTCCGTAAAAGAGTGGATGTTTCTTTGGATGGAGCAGACCAGTAGACACAATGTATCCACAGCTTACTCCAATAGGAGGTATTAGGACTTTTCAGTGACAAAAGGCAAAAGCCGTAATTAATACTGATTGCTTTTCATAACAAGACCATGTCTCTATGTGATACAGTTCCGTGCTTTAAGTATGGCTTGTTATTCATATTTTTGTTTCTCTAGAGGTGGAAAACTGATAACCCACCAGCCAATTTTTTTCCACATGTTAATTACATTCTTTCAGGGACGAGGAATGTTCACGAACGTAATGTAATTGTATTTTTTTTCAGCCACTCCAAGGAAAACAACGGTTTACTTGGGTTGGCACCTGTGAGACCAAATATTGTTTTTACTTAAGTGAATTAGCAATTATGGATCAGCAAAGAAAAGTTAGGACCTACTGAGACCTGGGGCCTAGGTGATATTTTCTCAGGTTGGGCCTTATGTGGGCCAATGGAAAGAAACTACATTATATCTACTCTGATATCTTTTTTCCTCCAACCCCAACTATTTTATGAAGGTAATTAGTACTTTCAGTAATTGGACCTCACACTCTCTATGGCGCAAGTCCCAAGTACATGTACTGCCCCAGAATATCCTTGAGGCTTCATGGGGAAACATTCCTCTAACAAGAATGATCACATTTAATAGGATACTTGCATTTCTGAATTAGTAAGTTTCTAGAGGACAGAATGTTCAAGGTGTTGAAATTCATTACAGGGGCTGCCTTCTGGGTCATAAAGTAGGGAGGATCAGGGTGGCATGTTATAGGGAGGAGGACATACCCATCACACCCCACACCTCCTACATACTACAAGTGCCTGGCTGGGAGTTTGGACTTTCCTATATTATCATCAGTCCTCACCTTTTCTACAAGAATCACTCAAGACTTGCCTTGGCTTGTCCTACAGAAAAAATATTCCCACAGACAGAACAACTAGAGAGGTTCAATGGCAGGTTACAGACTTTCAGTCAGCCAGAAACTGACAGCCACCATATCAGATGGATAACATGGCTGGTCCGATTCTAATTTTTTTTTTAACAAAAAAGTTTGCTTTCTCTCATTTTGTTATTTACACCTATTGTAATATTTTAACTATCTAGAAAATCACACAACATGTTTTTACCAACTGCCGAGATTTTGAAAGTATTAACCTTCCTGCCATATTTGTGTCAGATATCTCAAAACTATTCTTTAAAAAAAACACCTTAAAGAAATGTGGATAACATAAATATATGTATTACATATACATATATACTATATAATTTCAGTTATGTAATATTATGTGCAAGACTAAACTGCTTAAACCCAGTTTAGTGTTTTATACAGAAGGGATGCTTAAAAATTACTGTTGACAGAAAAAAGTAAAGTAAAATACCTTATGAACTACCTTGTGCTATTATTATTTTTTAATCATCTGTTTTTATACCGCACCATTCTGTTGGTTTGGCATCAACGCAACAGTCCTTCACATTCTTTTTGTTCGAACCATGGGCTGAGAAAGGTCTTTAAGCCTTCCACAAGCTCTTGAGAGCTGAGCTGAGCTGAGCGATGGGAAAGACAATTGTTCTTTAAAGAACGCTTAACATCACTGAATCAAAAGAGTGACAAAGGACACCAACAGAAATGGAAGTGATAAATTAATTTATGTCATATCATCTTTACCTATTCCCTAAATTAGGGTTTAGGAGCTTTGTTTTTTTCTTTTTTCAAACAGCAGCAAAATCCTTTCTTCAAAGAAATCTTTCATAGAAATTGGATATATTAAGCCAGTAAAAGTGAAGTTGCTCAAGATAAGGTTGGGGTGGGGAGTCCAGAGCCAATTCAGCTCCCTCCCAAGCCCACCCCATGAAACCCACAAGCTGGGAGACACATCCAGAGAACCCTAAAACTCTGAGATGCACTTATCAAAAACCACTGCCCAAGCTTATTTTAATTGCAATAGTTTAACTTCCACTAATCTTCTCAATTAGTGAATTTCCACCCTAGAGTGCTTTGGAATCACCTGGAGTGCTTTTAAAAATAACTGTGTCTGGCCTGACCTATAGAGGTTCTATTTTAATGGTTCTGGGATGGGACCCAGGAATCAGGATTTTTTAAAAGATCTACACATGATTTCATTATATAGCCAGCGAGCTTTGAGAAACAGTGCCAACTCTAAAATATAATGAACTTGGGGCCTCACTGTCACATTTTGATTTCCTTGAAGATAGAGACTTTCATGCATCTTTCCTACAGTAAACATTTGAATACATGAAAAAAGAAAGGAAAGAAATTATCACAGCCAATCAGAATATCCAAAACACTAATTTGTGGCATGTGAAGCATCCTAGACTAGAAATCAGAGGTCTTTCTTCTTCCTTCACCTACTGTACAATTATTTATATATGCCAGGTGCTATACTAATTGTTGTGTCTTCTAAATCTATTGAGGAAGGCAGACATTTAAATAAGTAAATAAATACAGTATCTGGTAGGTACTAAAAATGCAATGGAAAGAAAAATGGCACCAAAGCAGCCTGGAATACTTGGGAGTTACTTCCTAAAAGTGCCCCCCAAGGTTGATTCAGGAATACAATTAAGAGGGTACAGACACAGGCAAGTAATGGAGGGCAGGAGGAGAGAATAAATTGATTAATATATGAAATCAGGTTCTTAAAAATGTTGAGATAGAAAATTTATAGAGTGGTGGTGGAGGATGGGGAAAACAAAAGGCCAATAATTAAGAAGCGCTGTGAGGCTCCTGGATGCTCTGTGGCCGGCTCTCTGCGTCACTCAGTGCTGCCCTGACAGCACCCCCAGGCTCTGGGGCAGTGCTTTGCAGGCCTTCATGTGAGTCGGACGCATGTAGGGCCTTTGTACGCTGTTGATTTTCGCTCAGTAGGTTTGGGGTGGGGCTTGAGATCATGAGGCTGTTGGCCATGGGTCACTCTTTCAGGAGCTAGGATCTAAAGTTTGGCACAAAAATAATGTGAGCTTCCATTCTTTCAGGGGCTATAGTTTATAACGTATTTTTTTGCCTTCTTTCCTAACTTCCTTTATTTTTAGTCTGCCTTTTTTGAGGCGCATGCAAGTCACGGAAGTGTGCTGTGGTACAGAAAGCCTGCATAGACTCCGGTATCTGACAAGCAGGTGGTTCTTTCCATCTAACTGATGGACCCCCCCTTATCTATGGGGCTCCCCTGAAGTTATTAGCGTGGTGCTAGGTAGACCTGGGGACATAACAGAATTCTAAAATATGTTCTTTGCCCTCAGGGAACTAACTACAAACCTATGGGAAAAGAATGGAAGCTCATAGCACACACGTTATGACAAAAGGTTTAGAACGAGGTGTCTGACCAGCAGCACGGATGAGCTTTTGAAGAGAAGGAAGTCAGTATAAATCAGGGACATGTGAGGAAAATATCCTTCGGTGGTGCCCTCTAGCTGTAGCTCTGATACAATACTGTGGAAAACCTTGCCAGCTCGACCGGCTTCCTTTGAGAAATGCACGTGGTTTTTTTTTTGTTTGTTTGTTTTGTTTCGTTTTCTAATTGTTCTGAGAACACAAAGGGAGTGAAATAAATTCACATAAAGATATTGGATGGCTTAATGGACAACCAGAGTTTGTGATAAGATGGGGGTGGGGGGGGTGGAGTGTAGCCACCAGACCTCCTTCCCCCATTTGTACACATTTCTAAGCTATGGCGACTATGGACAAAGGGAGATTCTATTCAGCAGCTCCCTAGGACTGGGCTCCAGACCCGTAAGTAGCTCCTTGGTGTGTTCTTTTAAGCCTGCCAGACAATTAATTAGGCCACAGTTGTTTATTTTGAGACATTTAACTAGAGACCTTCTTGAGAGAGGCCTACCCTTGCGGTTTCTCCTGATCCTCCTCTAAGTGTGGGAACCTTTGTCTAATTGGATTGACTGTAAGGGTACTGATCACGGCCTTCGTTCTCTAAGCGGCGCATAAACCACGGACATTCACATGGAAATGAGGTTAATTACACAGCCTAGACGTGGCTAATGATCGCACCTGCAGTACCACAACACCCTCCCTTTAACTCAGTTTCACAAACAATTACAAAGAGCAGCTGCGTTCGTTTCCACAGTTAGAGTTAAAAAATCTGTAATGGTTCCCGCACAGAATAGAGGTGCAGGGGGTGAGAGTGAGGAAGGAGAGGATTCTTCCGGTTCAGATGTCCTTCCCCAGCCACCTGCTGAGGGCGCTGATCCCTGTGGGGGGGCTGGGCACAGACACGCAGCCACAGAAAGCTGGGGCCAGTCCTGGTCTCTTCCCCTCACTCCCCCCGCCCCCCAACGGCTGATGGAGATTAGAGATTCTCATCTGTCATGATTCATTAATATGGTGATGCAGATGTATGAAGGGCAAGGTCAGCAAAACTCCAGCCTACGAGGTCACGATGAGCAGCCGAAGTGTATTAGTCAGAGTGCTGCAGAGAGACAGAAACAACAGGATATCTAACTATCTCTATCCCCATCTCTATAAAAGGATCTTTATTGTAAGGAACTGGCTCACATGATTATAGAAGCTGACAAGTCCCAAGATCTGCAACCTGCAAGTTGAAGACTTGGGTGGTGTAGTTCCAGCCCAAGCAGGAAGGTCTAAGAACCAGGGGAACTGACGGCTTATGTGCCAATCTGAAGGCCAGTGGGGCTCAAAACCCAGGAAGAGCCAGTGTTCCAGTTTGAGTCCAAAGGCAGGAAATAAAAGATGTCCCAACTTAAGGGCCATCAGCTAGGAGGAGTCCCCTCTTATTCAGGGGATGGTCAACCTTTCTGGTCTATTCAGGCCTTCAACTAATTGGATGAGGGCCACCACGTTACGGAGGGCAATCAGCGTCACTCAGTCCATCAATTTAAATGTTAAACTCATCCTAAAGCACCCTCACAGAGACATCCAGAATTATCTTAACAAATACATGAGCCCCGCTGATCCAGTCAAGTGGACATGAAAGAACCAAACTAACAGCATGACAGGCTTCAAGGAGCCTCAGAAACTAGAAGGCCTAAGTTTCAGTTTCCCTGAAACTATCAGGTAGTTACATATTGCCCAAAGCATGTAACCACCCTCCTGCCATCCAATCAGGAGAAGCCGAAAGCCTCCCTACATTCCTGAGGATGGGGTCTGCGGGCAGGAGATATAGATAAGACCCTGTTGCAAAAAGCAAAAAAGTAACCTGTTAGTCATCAGACAAGACCCTAAGTTCGCTCTGTAATTGGTTAATTTCAAAGATACCTTAAATATTGTGATTGGATCCCGCCAAAAGTAACGAATGCTCTAAATGACATGTTTGGCTAGAACTGTTGTCAATAATGTTGTGTAATTATGATTGGATTGCTGTGTCTATGTCCCAGTTTCCTGTAACCCTCCCTTCCCAACGCCCATAAAAATCCTGCCTGCCTTTGTCCGGGGCTCTCAGCTCACCTCCACTACCTAAGTGGAAATGCTGGGAGTCCGAGCTTAAGCCCGTAATAAACGCCCTTTGCTCTTGCATACATGACTCGGTCTCCCTGGTGGTCTCTGGTCTCTGAGGATACTGCAATCCGGACATAACAGACACATAATTACTCACCCACACGATTAATCACGGAAGGACTGCTTAGAGATGGTGGGACAGTAACAGCCAAAGAACTGTTGCGGAGGCTCCATCCCTTCCCACCATTCCGTGAGAAAAGCTGTCTGGTTTCCTTCCCTCCATTTTCTCCTTTGTGTTGTTTTTCTTTCCTCGTATTATCTATCATAACCTCCATAGGCACTTTTTAAAGAATACCAGGCAGACACTGCACTACAATGGAGGCGGATTTCCACCCCTACCCATAACTGGATCTTCGCATTGCTGACTTGAGCTGACAGGTACCCGTCTGATGTACATTCAGCTCCCAGATGAATCACATAGAGAAGCCATTGATGTCAGTGATGCCACTTGGAAAAAAAAAAGCATAGATATTCATACATCCGCATTCACAACCCTTCTGAAGTTTTAGAAATATTTTATTATAGATGTAAACGATATTGGCCCCATTACTTCCCAGTTACAGTGGTAGTGCTGGGATCCAAATGGGATTCCCTGGCTGGGGCTGTGGAAGATAACTAGCTGTGGCCAAAGTCAAATGTACCCTCAAATATTTAAACATTCAAGGGATGTGCTTCAGGCTGTAAGAGCAATTCTAAAATAAGGATGTCCAAGATGCTTACGAATAACTGTACAAACTTTCCAAAGAACCGGGTCGAAGATGAGAACACCCATGGGGATGAACAACTTGCTATGTGAAAATAACTAGATTTATTTACCTTCTAGTCTTGTCTCCTGTCTCTTTTCATATTATATTGTGCCCAAAAGACAAATAAGGGGAACAAACCAATAAGACACCCTCACTAGTGGCCATCTATAACACAGCCAGAAATTGTTTCTTATTGTTCTGGCCTCTCTGCTCAACATTAAACTAGCTTCAGATGGGTGGGAGGCTAAGTTAGCTGGAATGAAACATATCACAGAGAAAAGCCATCTGAAATCCACCAGTCACTTCTGTAGGTCTCCATGCATTGAGCTCTGCTTAAGGAAACTATGCTCAGGACTCTGTGCTTGTTGGTGTGTGTTGTGGGGCTGGCGGGTGGAAGAGTGGGAATGAAGGTGGAAGGAAAGTGATAGTTTCTTTTTACTTCATTTTGAGGGTCAGTCTCATGGGTGGTAAGCAAGTCAACTTATTTTCCAAGTGTGAAGTAAAAAAGCAGAGACCACTGGTATCATGGATTTCTATAAAAGAGACTATCCTATTCCTTTGACTTTCAAGGCACAATCTGATTTGAGAGCACACTGAAAACAAAACGCTATCTCTATTTTGAATCAATGCATAGAAGACAAAGTGGGCTTTTTCAAAATATTCATGCCTGGGCTCATTACTCATAACTTACCTTCTCAGAGGTTAATGAGAAAATTATGTCCAGCCCAGTGAACCTAATTTTAACATTAGTCGCCATCACTAATAATGATTTGCAAAGAAGTAAAAAGTCACGATGTGTGATGGAAGGCATGATATAGGCACTTAAGTCAAGTGTACTTGGGGTGGGAAAAACACAGGCTTGATTTAATTACTGGTAAACAGATGCTAGGAACTTGCCCATCTTTACTCACACTGCAGCACCCAGCGGGTTTCCGCCAAGTTGTATGTTACCGAAATCAGTTCCCTAGCAATGCTGAAGCACATATAACACATAAGCGCTTTCTGTCATCACTACTGACTGTAGAATCATGTTTGCTGAATGTATGAAAACCATTTATAGTCAGGACAGCTTAAAAACCACAACCTAACTGGAATATTTGGGATAAGAAAGAATTGCAGGAATGTAATATAGTTTTAGCACTTAAGGGGAACACACGTGTACTTGAAAAGGACACCATTTGGTTCAGTTTGGATTCTTAAAAACAGTTCCTCCAAACAAGATTTCTGTTTACACTTGGGGAGGCTCATTTGACGTGTTCTGTTTTGCAAAGAGCAATGTTTCTGTAATGTGTTTTGGTGGCATCATTTCAAATCAAAACAAGGAAAGTGGTTCTCAAAAATAAAACCAGAGGCCAGCTAAATAAGGATTTGCTAACTCAATTGGTTGTTTGCTTATTTATACTACACTTCTTTTCCTCCCTCCTTTGGGAATTTGTGTTAAAACACACACACACAAGCACACATACATACACATGCACACAGAGGCCAATCTTGGTGGGGAGTATGAGGGAAGGGAGCATCACATCCTCTGTTCCTGTGACAACTTGAAAGAGATGATTGTTATATATTATATTATATCATATATATATATGTGTCTGCATGTGTGTGTGTATATATATAAATATGTATATATATGTCAGTGTGTGTATATATATAAATATGCACACACATATATGTATGAGATATATACACTTTTTAATTGATTCAAAGAAAAGAGGGGCAGCTAGAAGCTGAGGGAACGGTTTAGGATATAAAACAAAGAGACTTTCACCAAGTCTCGCCTGTTCAAACACGCTATCTCTTTTTTCTTGTTCTTTAAGAGAAAACCTCTGATGCTGATTTGCAATTGTTAAGCTAATCTGTGGCCTAGGGGAGAAAAAAGCCACTGAAACCTTATAGAAATGAAGGAAATTACACAGACATGCCCACCCCCAGATTTAACGTTCCACTTCCATGTGGTTTTGGAACACATGAGAAGTTTGAGTTGAACTTGGAAAGAGAAAACATGCACCGACAACATCTGGAAGAGGCGGTGCTGTAAATACTGGGATCCTTACAGTAGTTGGGAATGCCACTAATTCAGGTTGGCAGCAGCTGAATTTTATTATTAAAAACATTTTTGCTCCCTTTACCAGAAATTGGAAAGAAAAGAAATACTATGTATCTGTAGGCTGAGGATATCTGTAAACTGAGGATATACTAAATTTGTTGAAGTTCATTCATTCACCCACTGGAGAATCATCTGAGGAGCACCTACTATGTGTAAGTTTTGGGTACCAGCAAGTGACCAGGCTGACGAGCACCTCTGCGCTTGGAGTTCACATTCTAGAAGGTGTCGGCAGACAATAATTACATTAACATATGAGCAAGGCAACCCTAGAACAAAACCAAGCGATATGTACCTAATAGAAGTAATTGAGGGGAGTGAGTGGCTGCCTTAATCTAAGCACCCACAGACGGTCTCACTGAGGAAAGAGCATTTGACCTGAGAGCTGAACACAAAATGGAGCCTGCCAACCCAATACTTGCCAAGAGTCTGCTTAACATATTTTTAATGCCCCAGTGCCCACCAGATGTATTTCCAACTCTCTGTCTTGGCCTCCACAGTTTGCCTATCACATACCCCTCCAGCCTTAGCCCCCACTGTGCTTCTGTAAAATTCTTGGTTCCAGCCCTAACTAGGGCTCTTTGCTCTTGGCCTTATGGCTTTCTTACAAAATTCTAAGTCAATAGATTCCTTTCTCCACCTCACTTTTTTATGTCCAAATTCTCCCATTCTTCTGGAGCCTCGGTAAATGCCACCTTCTCCATGAAGTCTTTTCTAAAACCACTTACGTAATTTCCTCTTTCTTGAATCTGTATTTCTATATGGATTTATCTTTCTCACATTACTTCATAATCTCTTCTTAACCTTATACCTTAGTTATTAACATGTGCCACCTATTTCTCCTTATTGAGTAAAAGCTTTTTGAGAACAGCTCCCTTCCCTTTGTCTTAACTATTAGCATCTCTTCCAGTTCCTTCCTTGCTGAAAGTTTTGTCAAGTCCTCAATAAACATCTATTGCATGAACAAATGAATGAAAGCCAATCTTTAAATACCAAAGGAAAAGCAAGGGAGGAGTGCGTGTGTGGTTTGTGGAGGGCTAGGGCAATGAGTGTGGATAACAGGAAGGGGGAGACAAGCACAGAGAGCAAGATCACTAAATAATCATAATTAAAAAGGAGTAGTTTTCCACTTCTGTTTTATTTGTCATCTTCATTCAATGTTTGAGTCCATCAACTAGAATTCAGTGTTAACATGGCCAAGTTCTCTGGTGCTGATAAAAGCAAGCAAGTTTGCTTATGAGAGAAGAAATCATTTCCAGCCACAACTCCAGCCAGTTACTTACCAGGTGATGTATCTCTACTGATGAAAAAGCTTGAATCACATCTCCTACATACCACAGATCAGAAGCTACAACTTTATAGGGAAAGGCAATGCATGCCGTCATTGGCCTGACTTCTCCCATTGATAACCCTGCTGAAATGGGTACTCTGTTGGCATTGCCATGCCATGATGTGTATTTCTCAACATAATGTGGAGGCATAGAATATAAAAATTAAAAGGGACCTGTGAGAATATTTTTGCTAAGAAGATGACCTTGAACCTCTGAGAGGGAATGAGGCTGGCCCAGAGTCTCATTGGTAGATTCAGAACTAACAAGGAGTCACAACTTTAAGCAGCAGTGTATTCTGAAACCACACTGTCTTAATCTTTCTATCATAACATAACTTTAAAGGGGAGGGTTTTCTCTCTGTCATGCTGTTTTTTAAGGATTTAGACAAATTGCTTCTGGGGTTAAAAACAATCCCTTAATTGCTGAAATATGCAAATACAAAGGATCCTCAAAAAAAAACACCCTATTGATAAAGCTTCACACCAGTTGCATCATTTCTGGCTCTGTGCCACTCAAAACAGAGCAGGTAGGTGGTGTTTATCTCTTTATGTCTCTTTATGTTTCAAAATAACTGACTTTCAGGAAGAACTGTGACTGAAATTGTTCCCAACATCACTCAAAGGGAACTGGGTGCACCGGGGCGCTATGGGAAAGTGAAAAGAAAGAAAGAAAGAGAAAAAAAAACTGCATTGATGCATAGTAAAGCCAGGAGCAGGACAGAGATCTGGAGGGTTTGTCCGTTCCAGCAATAACAAGAGTTGACATTTGTTACATGTTAATTACACGGTATTGTCTTTTGGAGGTTAAATCAATCAGAAATTTCCTGTACAGCTAATAAAATTGGAACCCATCTGTGGTTTGCCAAGTCACGTTAGACACTGTCTCAGGACAGAGTTAGAATGCTCAGGCTTTAATTTGTTCTGGGCAGAAGAAATGGGAAACCACTTCTTCAACTGAGTTAGGCTTGTTAGTACTGCCCTACAGTAGAGGGCTACATGTAATAAGAAGTATTATTATAGCTGCCATTTATTGAAAGGGTATTGTGTACCAGGCACTTTTCTAAGCACTTCACAATAGAATTCTATTTGTTTGAAACTAAACCTGTTGCAGAATTATTATCTCCATTTTAAAGTAACAGAAACTGGATCTCAGAGAAGTGAAGTAAGGGTCCAAGATCACACAGCTGGAAAACACTGCAGTTAAACTTGAATCCAAATCTCAAACTTGCATCTAGTATGTTCCAGTGCACACATTAAGAATTCAGCTCATACTTGGACCACTAGCAGGACATATTTCAAGGGTAAAAATCTTAGGTACCTATGAAAAATGTTGATTTGACTATTTCTGTTATAAACATCATCTGTCCTGGGAGTTGTTTTGAATATTTAAGCCATTAGGTACCTCCCAAAACACTCTACTATTTCCTTTATTGTAATAATTCACAGGCAATTGATAACATGCAACAGATTAGATGAACCTCAAATGCTTTTAGCTAAAGTTGTCTCAATCCTAAGACAGATTTAAGTGAGTTAATCAGAAAATGAATGATGGAGCTTATTGAATAACTCACTTTAGGTTCTTACATACATTGGCTTTTGAGATCTGTCTTATGAAAACCAAGACACAGATCTCCAGATTCAAATTTTTTGGAATCATTCAAAAAACTCTTCCAAGGAGACTGTGCTGATTCTCTGCCCCAGAGGCTCTATGTTTCTTCACTCTGTGATTCTCTAAGCTTAATGTATTCATTATACATTTGTTTGCTTATTGGGGATATATTTCAAAGAGGTAGAGCTTTTTTCTTCTGGTGGGTGTATGGGATCCCTTCACTCAAATAACTTAAATCCCATTCCTATATTCCATCCAATCTCAGATGTCATTGGTTGTAAGACACCCCATTAATTTTTTTAGGACTAAAAAAAATTTAAACCATGAACAATTATTAATTGCACAATGCTTTTACAGCTACATCAATTGTTAGACTTGTCCCAAATTCAGAGGTGTTAAAATGTAAAAAAACAAGCTCATCTTAGAATCTGTGAAATACACATACATATTTTTTTCCTGACATGTCTAGGTACTGAATCAAGGTAGTAGATTAGCTGACTGGCTAAAGTGGGATCACAAAATGTTTAATATCTTTGGATTACAAAAATGATTATAGAGAACTTTCACTGGCCAAGGGCATCACGAGAGTGGAAATCTGTGTCTTAGATAGTTTTGAGGACAGAGAATGGTTCCCATTTCCTGAAAGGCAGAATGTGAAGGTCCCCATGAGCTCTTGCTCCTTCTGCTGACTACTTCAGTTATGGAGAGGGTTAGAGGTGCACAGTAAACCCATGGAGTGTTTGTCCTCATGTGATTTTCATTTATCTATCTATTTATTTTTATTTCATATTTTTAAGACTTTTATATGCTAAACAGACCTCGGAGACCAAGGGGAAATACTCTGAAAACTATCTCAGAGCTAGGAAAACGAGAGCCCCATTTTGGTAAGGTTAGCTGAGCTAGTTTGTTGTCTTTTCATGCCCTATCATCCTAAATAAATTCCTGTCAAGGAGAAATATTAAAACTAGTACCAACTCCTTCTAATATTTTGTAAATCTGGTCCCCCCATGACTCAGCCACAACTGATTTTCTTGAATTCCCTCAAGGCCCATATTGACTTGGCCCCATCCTGTCTCCTTTGTGAGAACTGGCTTCAAGCTCTCCCAGTACTACAGAGGCCCTTTAATTGGCTGCCTGATAAATGACACACTGTATTCTTTTTATTGGGATAATTCCCAGGCAACTGATTGGATACATGGAAATGACAGTTACCAGAGGATTACTGGCTGGGCTGGAGTCTTGCTTATTAACCAACACAGGTGGGACTGGTATTTGTCAGCCTACATTTCCTTCTGCATTCATCTTTGTTGCTGTTAGGCAGACCTCTGGCTCACATCAAGATGTTGAAAGTGAATTCTTAAGCATGAACCAAGCCTGAAACTTGATTTTTCTCTTAGGCAATGTCATTATGGACAATACCAAGGGGAGAATTCAGAACATTATCCAAAGGAACCAAGGCTCCAAAACTGGTAAAGGAGGAAAACTAAGTTTTGAAGACAGGAAAGCGGGAATTTAATTATATAAGCTTTCAGATATCTAGACATGAGAATTCTAAGGTCAAAGTGATTATGTCACTACCTGGACAATTCCAAAGAATCAACCCAATCTTTATGTTTCCTTTTATGTCATATGTTTGCAAAGCGAATTTTTCTTCTTACTGTGTGACAAGAACTTTGCTTATCTGGAGTTAGAGTTTTTGCCCATCTACTTACGCAGATATTAATACAAGCCCATTTCTCTCCATTTCTAGAGATGAAACTGCTTGACACATCTTATTGCTGTATATTATGCTCCATTCTTAGACTTTTTCCAAGCCTGTCATATGCGCTTTGCCTCCAGCAACTGACAATATCAGTTTTACATGCATGCATGAAGGACAGCTAAAATTTGTCAAGGTACCAATGAACTTTTTTATTTTTTCCATTTGGAGGAGGGTAACTCTGAACTATCTCCATAGTTCCTTTTAAGCCATGTGTAACTTGGCCATGACATGAACTACACAAGCCCAATGTGTGCCTTCTAATAATGTGCCTGGCTATCCTGGAATCTGCCTTCTGTTCCTGAGTTGGTCATCATGACACGCTATGCCACCCACGCCTTGTAAAATGTTCTTCCCCTGGTTTATTATTGTTTCATCAGTCCAGGGAGATGAAAAATTATCATGAGGATACATGTTAAAATCATACATTCAAGAAAACATATTCTTAAGTAAAACTGGGGAATGGGCCAAATTTGACTGAAACCCACCAAAAATATTTTTTGTGCTTCAGCGACTCTTTCTTTTCACACTTAATTTCTTCCATTTCCCAGAGTCCCCATAACTTTAACGAGTCAGAGTTCCTAGTTGCAGTGCCTTACTTAGGCTGCCCTCTTTCCATATTCCTTAGATTCAAAAGACTTTCTTGCTATTTTGTCCACTTATCCCACCCCTCCCCTCTAACTGGATCTCAAACCACCTTACAGCATACAGGGAGACGAGCACTTGGGTTAAACTCACCTGCAGTATTTAGAGAAAAATGCTACCTCAGGAGTTAGTGCCTGCTGTTTCACTTTCTCTTTTTCCTGAAATCTTCCTTCTTCCTCTATTCCTACCTAGTTTCCCTAAACACCTTTAAATGTTAATTCGAATTCTCTCTTTTCCTTGACAACTTCTCTGACCCTCCCAGTACGTAGGGAGCTCTCACCTCTGTCTATATTTCATTCTGTCACTTTAATTCGATGGTGCTATAGACTTAAAATTAGCTCTCTCCTCTTTTCCACTGTTCTTCTCTCCCCACATATGACAAATTCAGTCACACATTCTTGGAAGGTGGAGGCTGTGATCATTGGAGAGCATGTAGGAGATGCAGTCAGAAGGACCAAAGATCACATTTTTCTCTGCCATTTAGTAAACGTGTGACCCTGAACATATTCACTTTTCAGAATTACTTTTATATTCTGTAAAAAAAATAAGGGTAACAAAGACGACCTCTTAGGGGTATAGTGGGTAACTAAATAGGCTACTGCATATGTTTGTTAAGTGAACTGCCTGACAGGTAGTTCGGACTGTGTTGACTCTCTTATGCATCGTTTTATTCTCAGGGCCTGGCTCTCTTCTTTATTTTCCACAACCAGTAACTGTTTAGGGATTGCTGCTATAGTCGTGAGTTTCTCCTGCCCTTTATCTCTCCCAAAGAACTTGTCTATCTTCAAAAGATGGTCTGATTCTCAGTAAGTCAAGCTCTTTATAAGAAAACATGTCATGTTAGCTTGCAGGGCCATTTCAAGCATCACACAGGTCAGAAGCAGATCAGGAGAGACGGCTGTATGGAGCTTGCCTCTAAGGTAGAAGTTCATGCTTTAACAGTTATTCTGGAATGTGTAGATCTAAAGAAATAATGTGCAGTTGAAAACTGACAGCATGCTGTAAGCTTTCCCTTTCAATAATAAAATCACTGGGGTTTGGTACCGTGAGAATCTCTGTAAGATCTGATGGAATGGTTCCAAGAATGAGGTGGCGAAGGCACACACTAGAGGCAGGAGGACCCTCTCTCAAGCGTAGGTAGTCCCTCCTGCCCCTTCCTGCGGGGCTAGGGATGAGCGCTCTGTCTTGTTTAGGTTAGTTGTGCTCCGGGAGGTTTTTCTACAAGGCACCCCTAGAGGGCGCGGTAACTCTCTTCCTCTTGTGCTCACAGCTGTTGGTCAGGGGCATAGGCGAAGTTTGAAAGTTAATCTGTTATTTGCAAAGCTGGATTTATGTGGCTCAAAATCTACTTGTTAGTGATTAGACCCAGTGGCCAACTGATAAGCTTCATCACCTGATACTTATAAAGTACCTACTATGTGTATGTATTTTTCTCTTGGCACAATTTTGCAATTATAATCAAAAGCTGACCCCCTATATTCTCAGGTCAACTGGAAGAGTAATTTTAATACCTGTTTTGTTATTTAAAGAAACTGTGTTTTATCACATTAATCAAAGAATTTTTAAAATTCTGTTCCTATTGGGTAACTACACCGTTTTAATTTTAATTGTAATGGCGAGCATCCCAATGTTCTGGGATGAATTCAGTTTTTATATAACTGCTTCATATAGAGAAAAAATTGCATCTTTTTTTAAACTCCGACATCCATTAAAAACATAGATGTTCTTCTAATCATTGCATATTTATACTTACTAAAACTAATATAATGCTAATTTGAGGAAATACCCTCTTGAAGCTCAGCTTTATTATTTATTAAAAAAGCATATTGGTACATCTCTCATACAATTACTTTAATAATAAAATGAGACAACTTATGTCAAGCACTTAGCACAATGTCTATCATATGCTATATGTCCTTAGCTAAAGGATACAAATTTTGTGACATAATATTCTAAAACCCTTAAAAAGGCATAGCTTTTTTTGCAAAGAGGAATCTAATTCTCCTTATTCTAATCTTTTGGGTGTCATTTATTGATAACCAACATATATATACGCAGGTATATACATAGGTATACATATATATACTTACATATGTATATGTAGTACACACAGAAGGATATTTGAGAAATAGATAACAGTGGTTGCCATTAGGAAAACATACACACACAAATCTCACCTAACCAATTTAAATTGTGCCAGTCAATTACTTGGAACTGGGAAATTGTATAGAATTTACTACATTTCAGTAACACCAATGCCAATTTATTTATGTACAACTTTTAAAATTTTTTTATCTTGGCAGTTTTATCAAATCCACAGTGCTTGCTTAACAAAAGAAAGATAAAATCTTTATGACTAAGGGTTTGAAAGACAAAGGAGATTGATATCCTCCACACATCCTCTCTCAATTCCTTCTTCCTTCTATGAAATCAGATTTGTCCTTGAGACATGGTCAACATCAGATAAAAATAATTGCAGTCAATACCTTATTATGCTCACCTCCTCCACTCAATTAGAAAAATAAAGGGTGTCTCACTCCAGTTAAAAAGGGAACTCTGAGCGATTCAGCACGGTTTCCTCAGAGGTAGCACCTGTACCCTCAGAATGTGACCGTGTATGGATTAGGCAGTGACTCAGGGATTTGATTTCAAGTGCTGGAGATCTCCAGGACCAAATAAATCCTGCCCCACCTCTGAACGAATGTTTGAAAGTCCACTTTACCAAACTCTTTCCTTTCTTGCAGGGTTTGGTATGTGTGAGGAATATAACTTTATGCTGTCTTCAGTCATTTGAAACTTGACACAAATGAAGAATTTGATGACATCAGTAAAAGAGTAAGGACAATCAAAGGCACCGGTTGTTCTGATAAAGGGACAAGAGTAAAACAACTTAATAAAAGAGACTCGCAACTCAAAGCTGACATCATGAGGACATAAGACCAGTAATCTTCCAAGTGTGGTCAAAAAATTCCTGGGTGAATGGGGGACCTGCATTTCTAGTTTCTAATTGTGCCTGTCAAATCTACTTCCTGGAAGACCGTCTGGGGTCTTCTTTACTGTCTTGGTCTCCCCCTATCTTCAAAGCCATCATTTTAGCTTTTGATTTACAAATCTATGGCCATAGGCATGGGCGGATGCTGTACTGCTTTCTGTGGGCATTTAGGGCAGGCTTACGTGATGTGTGGCTTTGGCGGCCTGATCTGGGTTTTGCCCTTGAGAAAAACTCTGGTTCTGATGTGTGTATATAGTAAATGAAGCATATTAATGGCATAATTGGTACACGGTGGATCATGCTGTAACCCCAGATTGCACGGATATCTCCCCAGGGAGCTGACTTGGGAACAGCACGTTGTACTTTGCCTCTGGTAACCTCCCTGTGTCTTCCTTTCTAGGCGAGATAAAGTTGGGGGGTGTCTGGGTTCTTGACAGCAGATTTTGTTCCAGGCAAACGTAATACACTTACATAATAAAAACTGTGTGCTGCACCTGAAATAAAAGTTATTTTCCTGGAGATGAACTTTGTCAGTCTCCCCTGCCTTCCACGGATACTGCAACACCAAAGAAAAAAGAGAGGCTGTGAAAGGGGTGAGAATATCTGTTTCATCCACTGAGTACAAAACTCTCTTTGTCAATTGGGATGGCTCGATGACACAGAACCTCATCCCACTTAACAGTAACCCAGAAAGTGACTGATGGAGGATACTTCAGATGTGCAGGTCAAAACCTTAGCTTGAGCTCAGATGAGTAGATAGTCTTTAGGCCCAGGGAATGAGTATTTGAGAGGCAAATAAACTCTGGAGTATTCTACACCAAAATAACTAATCTCAGATACCAAAGGAATTCTGGTATTCTGAAAGCAAGAAGTGCCTTCTGCTTCTCTTAGCCTCAGAGAGACCCTGCTGCAGAAAGGTAGGTGTTCCAAGGTGTTCTGCTTCCAAAGAAGCAAGCTGTTTCCCCAGGGTTAGAGTGAATAGCATCCTAGTTTTCCCAGGATGGAGAGGAATTATGAGTCACAGGACTTTCAGCATTAAAACTGGGAAAGTCCTGGGCACACAGGGGTGAGATGCTCACCCTACATGGCTCCCACAGCCTGATCAGGTCAAAAGGGGCACTAGAAAGACATCGGCAAACATTTGTTCCATTGGATTGGTGTCATAACCCCCGCACCTCTCAGCAGTTAACTACAGCTTCAAGCCTTCCAATAATGACTTTCCAGCCCGGGGAATATGTTATTCCATTTTCTGAGGTCCTTACATTTTTCATCACCACCTGGAAATCCACATTCTAAATATTACTTAATTCCCCAAGTAAAACTGGTGTTGAACTGGACACCTTTCATTTTCCCAATTTAATTTAAATTTTGTTACTGATTACAGACGTTTCGAGTTCAGGTACCCAATTGCCAGAAGGAAATGAAAAAGTGCAGATGTTTAATTCTTTACAGGATTTATAATATTATAGAGGGACTGTTTTATATCCCATCACAGTAAAAATGAGTTGGGTTTATTACATGCTAAACAGCAACAACAAAAAAATAACAAGTTGGATAGTAATTAGCTTGAACAGACATTTATTTTTATCCTTTTACTAGCAAAACAATTATAATTTTATGCTCCGAGAAACTCATTCTTAAATTAATGCCTGAAGCTATTTTGCCAAACTGACACTGCTACTAAGTTGATGGTAAATATGTTTTTGAGGCCTCTGTCCTATAAAGGACTTGGGAAATACAGCTAATATGAGTCTAATGACCACGTTTGCTCCTGTGTAGGTTTCTAAGCTACAGAACAAACTGGCTGGCCATTTCTTTTATGCATGAGCCCATCACCGCTTCCAATCTTTTTACCTGTCCATCCTTTCTCAAAATTTACTCCCAAGTCAGGTTTCATGACACACAGTCCAAGGTAGATAACAAATAAGTTGTTGCATTTGAAAGAGCAATATAGAAGGTTGAGCTTCCAGATCATATCCAGGGCCCACCCAGGAGGCAGAAAATTTCCCTGCGGTCTGCTCCCTCTCCTGAAAGCCTATGACCCCGTGCTTTCCCAATAAAGAGCAGCTGGCCCATTTCTCTTCTCTCCTGTCACTGCTCAGTGAGGCTATTGGAATGCCGAGTTTCCCTTTAAGGATCATGTGTCCCGACAACACTAGATGCTCGTCATTTGCTCCTTCCGTGCACACCAGAATGCCTCCTGGAGGCCCTACCAACAGTTACAATGACACCCACAAATTCTACCACTATGGAAAGACTCTGAATCCAATTCAGTAACATTTGGTACATTTCATCAAACACCTCTCACCTTCATGTATTGGAGAGTATCTGCCCCTGAACAATAGTAAGAAGAAAAAATAGTTTGTTAATAAGTCCAACTGTGGTTAAATTCAAGATATATGCATCTTAAAAGGTGTTAAAAGCACCCCCCCAAATACATACACATACACACACACACACACAGATACAGGGTGGATTTTCTCTAGTATTTTCCTTTTTGTCACATATATCAAGTTTTCCTTATCAAGGAGTGGTAAGCTTTCAAAAAAATTCAGAAACAGTTACAGCACTCCACTATAAATTTTCAGTTTTTTTATTACAAGTACTTTAACCTTGTCTATTACTAATGCATTGTCTGCATGTGTGTGTCATCAGGTGAGGCATCCCTGAAGGAATCTAGCCAATGGCGTTAAGAGATGGGATAAAGTCTGTTTTCTGTGCTCATGGCATATGAGGTATTTTCTGTTTACATATTTTATGGTACGAGGTAGACTATAACTTGCTCAGATTTTACCCATATCTACACATTTTCAATGGCCTCTTCAATTATAAAATTTTATTTCACTAAAGTAAAGCATCTAATAATTCTAGTAAAGATAATTTAGTCAAGAAGCCACCATTTATTAGTAAACAAGCACTCTCGTCCACCCATTCATTTAGTTATCCCCTAACTTCCCCTTGTTAATGAGGCAATTATTCAACATTGATCATCTCCTATTACGTGCTTGATGTTATGAGGTTCAAGGGAGCGGACAGGATTGAAAGGGATCAAGGAAAACTGTAGATAGGGTATCTGGACTGACAGGGTGGGAAGGTATCTCTTTTCCCCGTGAAAGATTAGAAATAAAAGTAAATTAATTCTGAAAAGAATATATACATATCATATGTACAAAGCATATCTGACCGAACACTGAGAGTTGGTAATCAGGCCCAACCCTCCAACTCGTGAGTAACTGGTAAAACTTCGTGACATAACTTATGTTGTTTATATTGAATTAACTTTTGGTATCAAAAGAGTAAGACTTTGATTTCAGAAATTTCACCAAAAACACACATATACCTCTTTAGTTGGAAGATACTAAAATAAAAAAGAGAAAAACCTAACAACATTAATACCATGACTATCTTTTAATCTCTTCAGGATTCCTGAAGCCAAAAGATCAAGCAATTGTTTCTGCTGGCAGCATACAAACATCTTATAACTAGGGATGAATTTAGTCAATTCAGGTGTCCAATTTGTTAAAGATTTGTTATACAAATCTATGTCATGTATAGAAATTGACCGCACAGTTCAAAGAGCTTATCTTGTAGCTCATTATAAGACATGAGACAGGCTGACTGATTACATAAAACATAATACTGTGTAGTCCAATCCTGAAATAGTGGTTGCCTGCTTCCTGTGTGCAAGTTCCAGTCTCTGAGATAGAGTGTATTCTCAATGCTAAAATAACAATCAGAATGATCGACAACCTCCAGGTAGAGGTGTGGACTGCTTTCCACATACACACCCAGTTCGTTAACCTGCACACTTCAAAACCAGTCCAGCAAGCACAAAGAATACATTGAGGGAAGGGAGAGAATCACTGGGAAAAGACATCCACGTGGGAGGTTGGAAGCTGCCTCTGGGGAAATGTTTTATTATAAATACCAAGTTTGAAGGCTGCCATCATGATGCTCTTTCTGGTGGCGTAGCTGTAGTCCTGACAATATTGGCTAGCAGTTGGTCATAGGGTGCAAGTCATACGGGGCTAAGAGATAGAAATCATCCACATAATACCTTTTGTGGTATTCCAGTGAGCTGCCAAGAGGTTTGCATGCTGGTCAGAGGTCTTTTGTTCTCTGGCTCCTTGTAGGGCTACACATAAAGGGCGACTATATCATTTAAAGTAAACCAGCCCTTACAAAATACCCACACCCAAACTCATTCATATAAATTTAAACATGATGTCTAAATCCTTCTTGATATTTTATGCTCAAAATTGATTTATTTACTGAAAACAAACAATGGAAAAGAACCCAATTAACAAGGCCTGGGAAAATATGTTTCAAGTTGATAACTCTCTACTTCTCTTCCTCTTTCTCACATGATGACAATTATAAACCAAAGTACAAGAGCTTTTTTCATTTGTTTATCTGCTTGCTTTGTTTTGTTTTCAAACGGCAAATAAAACTAGGAAAATATCTGAACTTAGGTGTTCCAGAGTTTTGTGATTCAGCCTGTACAGGTAACTCAACAACTGATCTGGTTCCTCTGCCATCAACCATAACAGTTAGAAGTACCTTTTAATGCAAGATTATTGATGGAAGTATGGCACTCATGTGTATATGTGTGAGTATGAGTATGGGTTTACTACAGCTTAGTTCTGATTAGAACACCAATAGCCTCTTTAAACCTTCCAAACATATTCAGACCAGCTTCCTTCATTAACTTGGCAACGGATCCTGAGCGGTCTTAGAATAAACACCATGATGTTTATTGCAAAACAAAATTATATCTTTGGCAATGCAACCGGCAACACTATGGAGTAATTTAAGTATTAATGACTATTATATTTAAAATATTTAAGAGGTACTTAACAAGTCACCCAACAAAATTTCAGTATGTCCACATAATGACAAACATATTTTCTGCACTAAAACTTTGTGACTATCGGCACAGAAAAGACAAATTGGTTGCAAGATTCCCAAGCCTGAGTCTCACTCAGGGCTTCTCACACTGGGCACAAAGAACATGCTGAGCCAAGTTAATTCCTTGTTGTGGAGGGTTGTCTTGTGCATTGTAAAACCCTAGCAGTCACCCCAGTCTCTACCCACCAGACGCCCCTCTCCTCCACCCCAAGCTGTGGCAACCAAAATGTCTGTAGGGGACAGAATATCAGGTGCAAAATATCCCCTAGGGGACAAAATCACTTGCAGTGAAGAACCACTGGTTTAATGTGCAACAAAATAGACGTGATTTTTGTTTGTTTGTTTTTCTCAAAATCTTTAAAGATGGAGTTTATCATTGCCATTCCAAGATTATAGAGGTTAAGCAGAAAATGGCATTGAATTATTTTTCAACTTGGGATATTATTACCAAATCGAGAGAGAAAACACCAGAGTCCCGATACATAGAACAATCTCCTTCAAGTATGCTCAACACATTTTTAAAACAATTGGGTTGGTGGTCTCTTCACAGTTAGCAAGAAATGTGAATTGTAAATTCTAAATTCTGGTTTTCATGGTAGACCTCAAGGTACCCAAGGATAGATAAGCTGCTGCCTTCTTATCCAAACAAATTTTAAGAGTGAAGAGGTGGAATTTGGGTGAAACAAAAACAGACAAATATCCTATCTTGGTTATTCATAGATTCTGAGAGATGGCTTGTAGGGATTTGGAGCTTAGTAGAGGATTTGAGAAGATCCTTTGTCTTTTTATACTTGCTCATTTAATGAATTGAAGGCTGCAGGGAAAGGAACTCATCATGTTCTTGTCTTCCTGTCATGGTGACCACAGCTTAGGAATTCAATGCTTTTGTAGATGCATGTGATCTCCTTTCTGGCCCAGTGCCCAGTGCTCTACATAGGATTCAGTGCTCAATAAATGTTTGGTGATCATAGTAAAAAAGGAGAGGCTAGCTAGGAACCCCTTGATTTCCCAGTTGAAGAGTCCTACCCAAGAAGTGTAATATGCATTTTGGTCAAGAATCAGCTTTTCACCAAAGCCATGTATCACTGATATTTGGAGAAAGGATATAATCTCTGCATTACCAAAAGATAGAAGGGACTCTTCTCATAATTCTCCTCAGGAAGGAGAAACACTCACTTGGCAGCAACGGAATATCACAAGTGATCATCTTCAAATTTCTCAAAGGAGAAATCTTCACTAAACTTTTTTTGTGCCATGAAAAATGGGAAACAAAACGGCAAGCCCATAAGACCTGCCAGGTAAAAAAACTCGTTTCTAAGCTTGCTAAAGCTTTCAGTTATTTGAGGTTGGTTTACATAGAATTAAAAATGGAACACATGGGTGGCAGGCTGGTATCACTACTCAGTATCCATCAGAGACCCACCCAAGCTAGACACAGAATTAAGGGAAAACAGCATGATTCATACCAGCAGATGCATTATGCTGCCGGAGTTACTTCTGATAACCAGTCAACCAGAGATGGTAATTTATAAGCAAAACGTCGAGGACCACACTCAGAGAAGTATCACAGGGTTTCCTATGTGCTTCAGGGATCAATGGTTTCCCACTACATTTGCCAAAATATCTCAAATCCTGGATCTAGAAATCCTGCACCCACTCTCCTATCTCTTTCACCAAAAGCTTTCCACTTCTTTCACTGCTGTTCAGCCACTTTGTTTCTCCTGCCGCTTCTCTTCTAGCTTCAAGACTCTGCTTTCCATTCTTCTCCCTAGAATACCCCTCCCCCCAGACTGTCCACATTTGGTGACCACTTACCATCTAATGCTCTTTCAGCTCAAAGTCACCCCCTCAAGATGCTTCCCTATCTTGTCCATCTAGCAGAACTTTCACCCACCCTCACCCATATTGCCTATTGCTCACTCTCAATCCCATTACCTGGTTTAATTTTTCTTCTAAAAATTACCAACATCTGAAATGACTTCAGTATTCCTTTGCTTACACGTTTATTTGCTGACCTCTACTGGAATGTAATCTCCAGGGAATAAAGATTTAGTCTCACTGACCACTCAGAATTGTTTTTAGTGACTTATGTTCTCGACCCTAAAAAGGAATTAGAAATTCTATCTTTCAGAAAGTCGAGGCTGCTCTCTAGTGTGGGGAGGAGTGAAGATCTCTTATCTTTATTGTTATATTGAACTTTTATCTGGAGTAACAAGGAACAAATACCGTATGAAGAGGAAAGTGTCCCAAATCAAGCAGTACTGGCTTTGGCTAACATTAGAGATAGTTTTAGGATTGCCAAAAGCTAAAGTTTCTGGTGAGGCTCACCCAAGGAAACATGAACATTACCCAGGGCCTTTTTACGAAGGCAGGAGGCATCTGGGGCCCAAGCTCCTGGAAGGTAACCCACCATCAGGAGGTTCTGTGTAACCCACACCAAGAAGTCTCCCCTCTCTGCCTTTGGCCCTGGAAGATATAATTTAACAAGTTACTTCTCTCCATTTTCCTCACAAAGGACGGCTAGCCAAAACCTGTAAGTTTGACCCACTTAGGAGATAAATGGGAAGAAAAGAACTATGGTAAAATTGAGACATTTTTGAAATTTAGATATTAAATGTGAAAGGCTGATCTAGAGGTACTTAATTTCATAGAAATTATCTGCTTTACTGCTAACTTTATAGAAGTGCTACTAGGAAAAAAAGTAGGACTGTGAACCGAACCTTCATCAGCTGGGCCTCTACAACCCAAAGAGGCCAACAGAAAATTTGTTGCAATCGCAGGCAGATAGCCGAGGAATTAGAAGGCCATGTTGGCTTGTGAAGCAGACCACAACAATAAGGACTTTGATAAAACTCTGAAAGGACCTTTCTACTTCAAACTATATGCCTTACAATGGTGCACATGTTTATGCCCAGACAAACATATCTTCGAACAAAAGGGATTCTGGGGCTTGTGGGAGAGTAAGATAGTCAGGGAAAGAGAACCGTATCAGAAAGATGTCGTCGGACTGAAAGGGGAAGCCCTCGTGAACAGCTGTAGGGCCCCCTTTCACACAAGCAGCTGGAAGGGAGTGTAAGGCTGTCTGAGGAGCGTCAGTGTGTTCTAATCAGACATGGGAGAAAGGGAGGCAGCAACACTGTGCTTCCTCCGTGTGAAGAGAGGCTCAGGGCGTGATGAGAGCCGTACCTCACTGAGGGACTTTGGACAAGAGATGAAGAGAATTTAGGCAGACCATTTGAAGATTCAGAGTGGACATTTCAGTTGAATAATTTACTTCCCGCCAACAGGTCATATCCAACGACTCCATTTGTAGCTAAATGACTGGGTTTAAGTCACTGCACTCAAACTTAAACCTTCCCTAAAACATTTGCCCTGTTTCTATATTTTTCAAGCAAAAACTTCATACCTGGAATATACTGAAGTAGTCAAATCAAATTTACAAGCCTTTATTGACTGACTCTAAGTCCCTAAACTCTTGGAAAGCTGAGACCATATCTGGTTTTGTTCGTAGTGTATCCACACAATACATATGATGTAGCAGGCATTTACTATGTAACCATTGAGCGAATGACTAAATGGATTAATTAGTTTTCACTGCCAATCCATGTGTTTTCCATATTTAGATCTCCTTTAATTATATGAATTTCCCCTTCGGGTTCTGAAACTATGACCACAGATGCACACTGAAATCAAGGTAGGTATGTTTTGTAATTTCTGACCCATTTTCAGTAGCATGTTTGTTTCAGCTAAGAAACGAAATTTAAAGGCATCTATCAAGAAAGAGGCAATTATAGAGCATTCAGATACAGCAGTATACACAGCTGCATTTCTAAGAAAGCTCTGATTTTAAAATATGGAGATACTTCCTTACTAAGTTGATTAATGAGAATTTCCTAGGCACATGGGTCTAAGAAATGTATCAGAAGGAAGAGCACAATTGCTCATTTAATTAATTACCTAACTGACCTCTTAGGACCAGAGCTTTTGTTAAGACTGTCATGAAATTTGAAGAACTTTGTTGTTGTTCTGGTTTTCTCAAAATAAAACTGGCTTTCAGCATGTGGTTACTCATAAAGAAAGGGAAAATTTTTAGGATAGCCATGGGTATTTTTTAAAACGGTACCCATTAAAGGCCATAATACTGATGTAATTTTCCAGGGCTGGTTTTGTTTTTCCCACTGCATGGTAATTAGGTCATTGGGCCAGTCTTTCCTGCGACTGACCATTACGATTTCACCAGGTTTGCTTCTAAAAATAGTCTTTTGTAGGAATTGTTACTCACTATCAGCTTTTCCCCCAAGTTAATTTGGTTTTCATTTAAGCTGCCAAAGGCACTTCCCTGGAAACTTAAGTTTTCCATGGGTTCCAGAACAAGTAGATGCCAATTCACCCTACCACAGTCTGAATTTTCTGCAGTTGCTGAACCAGTAGTGGAAGACAATTTATTTTGTAATCCTTCAATTTGCCTCTGGAGGCAACCATTGGCAAGCATTGTTTTGTTTTCGTGTGAACGGCTAGCTCCTGGGAATAGTGTTGGGAAACACCCCTGTGATTCTTAGGGTCTTTGTCCTAAGCCAAGTGACTTGAGTCAGCCCCACCCATGATCTACTGTCTCATCCTTGTCCCCTGTTGTCTTCAAACAGTTACACTTCTTCACTTAAAGTTACAAGAGCTCTTTTCTCAGAACAGCTACCTGTGTTCTCAGTCTGTAGTAAAGAAATTGGTATCCCAGAGATGGTCTACACAGAATGAAGCCGATTCAACTGAAATCACCCCAGGAGGTTTTGAAGCATAACAAGGTAACCATTGACTTGATTCAGAGTTGGGGTGAGGACTGGAGATTGAGGTGTCCTTCCTTCACTCCTAACTGCAAATAGGTGCTTCCTATTCCCTGTATCCATCCAAATCTGGAAGTTAAATCATCAGTAGAAGGAACACAGAGCTGGATGTCAGGAAACCTGCGTCTTAGTTATGTCTAGTTTACTCATTCCTATCACAAAGATTTTTAAGTTTCTAATGTACTAAACCCTGAAATATCCTTTAGCTCTGTGAAATGGCTTTTTGCAATTAAAACAGCAGTTCTCAAACTAGGGTGCACAGGGTCTTAGGGGTCCTAAGACCATTTCAAGTTCTCTGAGAAAGCAAAACTATTTCTTTTGTTAATGTAAAGACATGATTTGCCTTGTTCCTGGTGTTGACATTTATTCTGATGGTGCTAAGCAATGCTGGGCACCTTACTATTAATCAAGGCCAGAAGCATCAAATTATATTTCTCATTGTATTTTTCATTGCCATGAACTCACAACAAAGAATTTAAAAGTTTCATTTAAGAAATATTTGAAGCAATAAAAATTATTAATTTTATAAAATCTAGAATTTTGCATACATGCCTTTTTAATAATGTGTATGATGAAATTGGAAGTAGGTGGTAAAGCATTTTCTCTATTGTCTATGGAGAAAAAAAAAATACCCTGTATGATTCCCTGAGTTGTGAGCTGAACTAGTCACTATTTTTTATAAACACCATTTTGATTTGAAAGAAAGGCTAAGAAATAAGGATTGTTCAGAATTTGGGTACTTGGCAATTTTTCAAAAATGAAAGAAGAAATATCACAAATGATTTGCATTTCCCTGATGGTGAGTGACACTGAGCATATTTTCAAATGCCTGTTGGCCATTTGTACGTCTTTTTTGGAGAAACGTCTACTCAAATCTTTAGCCCATTTGTTGTAAATCACATGATTAAGTTTTTGCTATTGAGTGGTAGAAATTCCTTATACAGTTTGGAAACTAATCCCTTATCATATATAGTGTTTGCAAATATTTTCTTCCCATTGTGTAGGTTGCCTTTTTGCTCTGTGGTTTGTTTCCTTTTCTGTGTAAAAGGGTTTAGCCTGAGGTGGTCCCACTTGTCTAGTTTTGCCTTTGTTGCTTGGGCTTTTGGTGTCATATCCCTAAAATCATTGCCAAGACCAATGTCACAAAGCTTTTCCCCTATGTATTCTTCTGGAGTTTTCAAGTTTGAGGTCTTATGTTTAAGTCTTTAATCCATTTTGAGTTGATTTTTGGGTATAGTGTAAGAAAGGTTCTCATTTCTCCTTGCACCTGTAGGGTGGCTATTAACAAAACACAAAAACAAAAGACAACAAGTGTTGGTAAGAATGTGGAGAAATTGCAACCCCTAAATGTTTCAGCTGGGAATGTAAACTGGTGCAACCACTATGAAAAACAGTATGGAAGCTTCCCAAAAAATTAAAAAGAGAAAAAAACATATGATCCAGCAATTATAGTTCTGGATATTTATCCAAAAGAATTGAAATTGGAATCCCAAAAAGATATTCGCAATCCCATGTTCACTGCACAGCTATTCATAATATCCAAGATGTGGAAGCAACCTAAATGTCTATCGATGGGTGACTGGATAAAGGAAATGTGGTATATACATACAGTGGGATACTAATCATCCTAAAAAATAAAAAGGAAATCCTGCAGTACGTGACAAAACTTATGAACATTATGCTGTAAGTAAGCCATCACAGAAAGAAAAACACTGCTTGATTCCACTACCTAAAATAGTCAAAGCCACAGAAACAAAGGATAGCATGGTAGTTGTCAGGAGCTAGGAAGAGGGTGAAATAGGGAGTTGCTAGTCAATGTTATAAAATTTCAGCTACAGAAGATAAATAAGTTCTACATATCTGCCCCACAACATTGTGCCTACAGATAATACCATAGTGTACGCTTAAAAATCTGCTAAGAATGTGGATCTCGGGTTAATGTTCTCACCATTGTTCTTAAAAGCAAAAATAAATGAAGTGAACCTGTCACTTCAAGGAAAACAATAGGCAGTCTGTGTTATCAATGATAAAATGTAAGCTCACAAGCAAAAATGAGCATTTTGGAAAACTTGTTTCCATCAGCACCAGCACATCGCAAAAGTTTCCCAATATTTCAATACTTTTCTGATGTGACTGGTGATGATAGTAGCAGATGTTGATTGTTTAATATAATGAAATGTGTCAATGTTTAGAAGAGCCACATAACTTAGTGAACCGATATTCTTCATATGACAATGAACAATTTTAAAATTCCCACAGGGCTAGAAAATGTATTCCATAGATTTTTTTTGTATAACAGAAAACAAAAAGTTCATTGGTACTATTTCACAGTCTACATTGCAACTAAACTTCAAGACATTAACTTTCCTAGAGTTTTGGTGTACTATCAAGGATGAAATATCCATAATCATCTAACTAGGTTATTAAAATTATTACTCTTTCCAGATATACATCTTTATGTGGCCAGATTTTTCTTCCTATCCTATAATTCAACCAAAACAAAATGTAGAAAGAGTATGATTGCAGAAGCAGATGTGAGAATTCAGCTGTCTTTCCCTAAGTCAGACATTAAAGACATTTCCAAAAATGTCAAATAATTTTATTTTAACAAAATAAAATGTTTTTCATTAAGAACATATTGCTTAGTCTGACATGTAAATATTTACTATTGCTATTGTAAGTATATTAATAAATATTTTTAAATTTCTCATTTTTAATTTCTAATATAATAAATATTAATAGATACTGCCCAAATAAACAGAAAACTCTTTGGTCTCAGTGGTTTTTAAGTGTGAAGGGGGCCTGGGGCCAAAAGGCTTGGGGAACACTGCTTTAAAAGGGTATGTTTCTGTTTCTTCTCTCTGTCAGTAATAAAACAAAGAACTTAAAAGAAGACTCTGGGGAACCCGGAGACTGCAGTCCCTGCTGCTCTCTGGGACACAGCGGAGGGTGTTTGTCCAGGTTCAGGTGCTCAGTCTTTGCACTAGCTTCAGGTTTATCAGGTTTATCACTGAACCAGATTGGAACTAGTGGTAAAATATTAAAATAAGGTAATCAACTTTCAAGATCTTGTTTTAGCCGATCTCCCTAGTTCCCAATGGCATATCATACTTTTCTCTTTACTCATTTGGCTTCTTAGTAACAATTGCATATTGTTTTGTAAAAGGCAGATGTGCATTGCAATCCATCAGAAACAAAGCCAGTTCATCCTGACAGCTGCTTGAGGTGATCATTGTTTCAAGTACTTTCTTCTACTTCTGAATAGCTCTTGGCCTTCCTCTTTGGGAGCAAATTGTCCATAAGCAATTATGTGTAAATATTAAGCATAAGAGCTTCAGGATGGCCTGAAAATATTGCTATTCAGAGTGTTTCACATACAATAAGTTGAGGATTTTTACAATCCAGCTAATAAATGAACTTGCTTTTATACCTGTATCTATCCTGTGGGCGATTACCTTAGGAATATAACTCATAAGCTTAGTTGAAAAGTTAAAAATTAACCAAAGCATGCCATTGTTTCACATAACAAATGTGTGTGGCTGACCTGCTATAATATAAGCACAAGACCCTATACCGAAGAGTTTCCGTTTCATCCTTACACCTCCCATTATTTTGAAATAGGTACTGTTGTTTCCGTCTTACAGATAGCAAAACAGAGAGCCACTCAGTGAGAAACTTGGAGAGCCAAGATTAGAAATGAAGTAAGAGTGACTTCGAAATTGATGAGCTCCATAGATAATACGGCATGAATAGATTAGAACAGGTTAAGAATTGAGGTCGCGAACCACTAAGGAAGTCATTACATTGTCCCATTGAAAGGAATTACGATGAAATTTTCTTTTTTACTCTTGGACAGAGATTCAACATTTTTCTAAATATTTTCCTGATGAAAATCTCTCAACACATGGTCAACAGAGTTGACAGTATTAGTTCAAAAAGACTCTCAGTTTTCATGTTTCCCATTTATTATTGATTTATCAAAAACCCTTGAATAGTTGCTAGGCAAAAAAGTAATTTGTGCTAGATCAAGTGCTGTGGCTTTGCCTATATAAAAAGTCATCAACTGATATATTCTCACCTGAAACTAATATAGCCAATTAACTTTTATTTTCTTGACTAAAAATATCTCAGTCTACATGGTTTATATCTTCCTTCTTCTTCCTCCTCAGATCCATGAACTGAAGCCTGGGAAGCAAAACGCAAGCCTTTGTTTAAACCTCCATTAAGAGGTGATCTTTGAACACTGGATTCTATTTCTCTAGAGGTAAAAAGTAGGATTTAGTAATTTACTATAGGCCTTATCTTAGGTATGGGAAGGAGATGCTGACCAAATGAAAGATCCTATCACCATTTTCATTTTCACAGTATGATACCATTTGGGTATTATAATTCCCATTCACTGAAAAAAAAATAGCTTAGTAAAAATGCTTATAGGAGAAAAAAAAGTAACTATTTCTAAGTTTCCAAATTCAGACTTTTAAGATCACTAATTTTTTTTTTTATCACATGTTTCTAGTAGTTTTTAAAAATGATCATCTTGCTCTTCTGCATAAAACCTCCCTGGATTTCCCTCATCATGATAAAGTTGCTGTTCTTACGTCTTAGCCAAGTGACTACAAATGTTTCCTTCTGCCCATGTTTACTCCACAGCCTCAGGTACCCCTGAAACCCAGCTTGTCTTTTTCACTCCATGATGCCGTATTTCTAGTTGGCTAAATGTGATGTATTATTTCACATTCCTCTGCTGATGTTTGGCCTGTGTCTTCTTCTTGGAACATTCTCCCTCCTTTTAGCTTTGCCGGCCTGGGAGCAAACATATGTTTCTTGAGACTCAACTCATGTGCCATCTACTGATACGAGGAACCAAGACTAGGATTCTGGGAAGTCTATGAAGACTTTTTCTGATAGGCCTCCTGTCCCCACCCTCTCCCCAGCCAAACCTGATTATATTTCTTCCTGTCTGCTGTAACTCTATCTAAGCATTCTTCCATAGGAGCCCTTCCAACACCGATGTGTTTACATCCATGTTTCTCCCCATAAATCTATAAACCTCTCAATGACAGAGGTCCCTTTTGTTTCCCTTTTTTTTTCCTGGTATGTATTACAACATTAGGCACCTATAAGGCACTCAGTAAATATCTGTTGAACAAATGCATAGATTTCCTTTAGTCCAGAGATTTTTTCACATCTGCTTAAATTTATAAAATACACATTATATCAGAATTCTGACTGATTTAAGAAGGTAGAACAAACACCAAAATGGAACCCAGAAATCCTGGTCTGTGATCACAGGGGGAACTGAGTTTTTTAAGATTAGTTCAGGTTTGGGGCATAAATGTGGTTCAGAAACTAAGCATTGTTACCTCGGTTTTAGTTATATTCAAACTGGAGTCTATTTGTGCTTTCAGTAGCATAGCTTAAAAGCAGCATTGTTAATTCTACTGGTTACACAAATACAAACTTTTTGTATTTGAACTAAAATATGTAGTATTTTATCTAAAAACTATGTTATTTTATGCTTACAAAGTTACTTAGTCCAATGTCTGGGGGCAAAGCAGGTGCTTGGTAATATGTCTTATACAAACTGATGAATGAATAAAAAGTAAATCAAGTCCAACACATTCCTCTGAGTTTTACAGATGATAAAATTTATATCCAAGTAGTCTTGGAACAATGACAAAGAACCCCACATTACATCTCCTGGATAAGTATCTACTAAGTTGTATGTATAAGTATATCACGACTTAGGAAGGATGGAGCAGGGACTTAGGATGGAAAGATGGACACAGGGACATAGAAACTCAGTTCAGGACAAGAAGTATTTATCATAAACCTCATATAGACCTTACATTTTGCTATGTGTTGTGGATAGAAAGAAGGAATGAGTAAGCTGCGGTCTCCCACGAGTACAGTCTTGAAGAGGAGAAAGACGAAACAAATATTTAGTGCAACATGATACATAAAGTGTTAGGAAAACACAATAAAAAATTCCACCTGGGGGTAAGAAAGGAGAAGAGGAGAAGCTACAGGGAATAGATGACATTGATGCAGCCTCTTGAAAAAGGCATTTTCCAACTAGCTGAGATGAGGAATGGCATTTCAAGGAGAAGACATGAATGCCAGTTCATCTGACAGCATTGAGATGATGGACCCATATAACAAAGTGCCACAAGGACAGAACCAAAGCTGACCTTGGGGGAAGGGCACTAATACCACATATTGGAGAGAAACAATTCATTCCTTGTCCAGCTCCAATTCCAGAGTGGGAAGCCAGGAGTCATAAAGAGCCTCGGGAGAATTAGAACAAAGGAAAGCCATCTGCTTGAAGGAGGTGCACCTTTCCCTGTGGCCAGAGCAACACACCTTGATCGGAAATTGCCTGACCTGAGCTGGCAGCAGGAGACAGTCAGTAATACCCTGTAAACTAGGTCAACACAACAGCTCTGCTCACTTGCTACTTCACTCATTTTATTTAATTTGCCTGATTCATTTTTGCATAGGTTCTTTTTCTAAGTTTTTGGATAATATAGTTGAATTCACAGAAAAAATTCTTTACTTTAAGGGATAAAAAGAGGTGTGATTTTAATGGTGTCAATACATGCCCAATGCCAAAATTCATGTTTCATCACAGGCTTAGATGGAGAAGCATCACACTAATGTGGGCTGCTCTCTAGACCTGAACCCATCCAGCCCCAGAAGTTTAAAAATTCTGAGTTGAAGAAGACATCACAGAACCAATATTGTAGATTGACTATAGGTGAGTAAGCTCTTAGTATCCAATCTCAGTGATAACCTCACCCTTACAAGTGGGGGCCTGTAAGTGAATTGTCCAAATGAACAATCACTGAGAAAGGGTTCGCCTCCCCATTTCACCCCAACCAACTCAGTTCCCTAGCAACGATAGGAAATTCATCAACATCGCCATCTTCATCATTGCCACCGCCAACACCATCATGTAGTACTGCACAGTGTTGCAAGCCTACCTCAAGAGTAGTCCTCCAAAGCACCAATCTAGATTTACTGCTGTTACCCCTGAAACTCTCTAATGAACTGACCCTTTGAACCTTAATTTCCTCATCTATAAAATGGGGAAAATAATAGTACCTAAGTCAAGAGATATTTAGGAGAATTAAATAACAGCATCCAAATAAAGATTTAGCACAGTACCTGGTCCCAGAATAGACTCTCAATATATTCCACTGCCGTCATCACCATCAAAAAGATCCCTGATTGCCAGTTTTGTGTAGTCCTAGGCAGCTCAAGGAGAGATGCATGTATCTCAGACCAGACGTCTTGTGATGGTCACCAAACACATAGATGGAAATGAATTAGCGACTGGACTGCTTTTCCATCATGTGGGAATTGCCTTTCAATGAACAGGGATGGTCATATTCTCTGAAGTATTTCTTGAGTTTTGTTTTTTTTTTTTAACAAAATGACAATGAAAGGCATTTTTTTTTTCTTGGTAAAACATTACAACTTTGGTCACTTTGAGAAATTAAAGAACTTGTTTTTATTTTGTCCACTCGGCCTTGCTTGATTTTTTTTTTTAACTCTCATACATCCTTCTTCTTGAACTCCAGCCAGACAGATATTTGCCATTCCATTATTGTTTTAAAGTGTTAGCCCCAGACACATAACCATTGTTGGAATGCAATGGAAAAAAAAATGTTTTAAATCTCAAATGGGGTAATAAACTGCAGCCAGAAGCTAATTGTCCTGAAACTTGAGCTTTTATAACATGTTACTACTGTAGTGGGACCACTCAGCCCTCCTTTGGTGGGGTTGTTGTGTAATTGGTAGTAGATTACGTTGCAGACATATTAAAAAAAAAAGATGTCAAATCAGACATTTCTGATTATTACTGTAGACCTCAGCATAATTCTCAAAGCAATCAATGCATTTCATCCATTAAACTATTGATGGGGGTTATTAATTCATATAATGTTTAACTGCCCACTGTGGACTTTCTCTCTGCCAACTTTCTTCCACCCAAGAAGCCCTGAAATGTTGCCGCTCCTGTCAAAAGAAATGAATCATTAATAAGAACCAGCAAGGCCAGAGGCAAGTTTGAAGCTGGGCCGTGATATATGTAGGTTTCACGTTCTTTTGATTTAGTGTTGAGCTGTATGTGAAAAAGTAACAAACATCCCAGTAAGGTTTTACCAAGATCCTGAAATACAAAGAAGGACATTTCCTTTGAAACTATGTATTGAATATTTAGGGATCTGAGAATACTTTTTGTTTTCAGATAATACATTTGGTAGATGCTTTAGAGTCAGTTGTAACAAGGACTTAAAATTAATATATTCCAGCCAAACTCTAAACCAAGGAGGCCAGAAGAATGACCCCACTCAGCTGCCAAAGTGTGAATGAAATTAGGTCAAGTCTAGGTAAGAAAAAATGTCTATGGCCAAAGAAAATGTTGTGATAACAATGTAAGAAGTATCTCCTCTTCCAAGTCTTCATCTTTGTGTTGTGCTTATTTCTGTTGTTTCTTTTTCTCTTTGCCTCTACTCCTCATTGGTTTTTGAGACTCTCTGCCTTGAGTGGGAGCCCATATGACTGTGGGATTACAAAATGAAGGAGTTTGGCTATTAGAAAAAGAGACTTTGATGATCACAAAAGCATGAACCTTGCAGCAGGATTTGAATCTAAAGTCTGGTTATCTGATAGAGATTTGATAAAACATGAAAAGAATACCAGATATAAATTGCTGAATAGAATTCTTGGCACTAAGATGATAATCAGTGATGGGTAAATGATAATGAAGAAGGAAATAAAGCCCGTTTGATCAGTTTGAAGAGTCACTTTCATTAACTCAAGTTCCATATCAAATTTGAGGTCTAGATCAATATCAATATCCAGAAGACTTTCATTCATCTATAAGTGTTTTTGTTTTAGCCACTTGTTGGTCATTTTCTGGACTAATTTTTTTTTTAAATAGTGGAAGAGAAAGCCTGGACAGTTGAAGAAGGGAGTAGCCTTCATATGACTCAAGAGAATTTGGGAATAATGTTTGGAACCTGAGTATTATTGAAATACCTTCAAACTACCTAAAGGATTTTCTCAAACAGGCTAGAAAAATCCCTTTATTAAGTTCTGAATAAATTTGACAGTAGAGAAAAATTCTGTAGGAAGTGAAAATCACAAAATTAACTTACTAATTTTTATATGTCTTCTCCTACCGTGAAAACAAGGTCCTTATCCTTATATTTGTAGCATGTTTAAAATTTTACAAAACATGTCCAATTGTAGTTGATCCCCTCCACAATCTTGTGAGGGCCTTATTATGTTGTCATCACCAATTTACAGTTTAAATTCAAAGCTGATTAAGCAACTTACCCAGTTATCACATCACTGGTGTGTTGCAAAAACAAAATTACAGTGCTGAATCATGGATACCAAGTCCAGGGATATTTCACTAAAGGATTAGCAGTGGGTTTATAATCACACTGTGGAAGGCACTGATCAACCCGAATAGGTACCCTTTAATCCAGACCTCTTCAGGAGGGACCCTTTCACTCTCAAAATATTTCATATACAAGGTTCTCCTGGTTTTTGTGGATCTTCTGGCTCTGAAATCTTTTTAAATACATAAAACATGACTGGTTTCTTAGTAACCATACTAATTTAAGGTGAGTATTGTTTATCAGAAAAAAGGCTTTGCAAGCATTCCAGACATACTGCCATTCATTCACACACTCAGAAATACTTTAAATAAGCCTTTATTGTGTGTTGGGCACTATTCTCAGTTCTGTAGATATAACAGTGGAAAAAAAGACAAAAAACCTCTGCTCTTTTGAAACTTACAGTCTAAGCAGGGAGAGTTGAAATATACAAACAAGTACACAGTAAAACTGGTCTAATGGTGCAAAGTGTGTAGAAGAAAATAAAATGAGGAATGGAATTTGGGATCCCTCGGGTTTGGGGAGACCTCGCTGATGAGATGTGTGATCAGAAACCTGAAAAAATAGCCAAGCAGGGTGAGCTGTTAGAAAGTTGTTGCAATAATCTGGGTGAGAAATGATAGTGGTTTGGACAAAGCAGGGAGCTCTGTAGAAAGAAGTATCAGAGTCTGAATATATTGGAAGGTAGAGTCAACAGGATTTGCTAACAAATTAAACGTGCAGTGTGAGAAGGCAACATAGTATTTGGCCAAGACTCAGATAGGTGAGTGTCTATCAGATAATACAGTGAGACAGAGGTAGAAGCATGTTTGGGAAGGAAATCAGGCATTCACAATGTTAAGTATGTTAAGTTTTAAGTGTCAACTGGACACCCAAGTAGAAGCGTCTTGTAGGCACGCAGATAATTTCTGGAGTTGTCTGTGTATGGGATATATAAAGCCATGAGACTTAATGACTTCCAGCAAGCTTGAATAGACAGAGACAAGGCCCAGGATGAATCCTGGGATGCTCTTACAGATAGAAGTTGAGGAGATGCAGGGGGACCAGCAAAAAAGACTGAAATGAAAGTTGAGAAGGCTGATGCTCAAACATGTAGGTAGGGCAAACTTTTTTCTCTCCTCAGAGAAAAAAAATATTTAGGTTCTGTTTTTTTTGGAGGTTGGAGTAGAAGCTGAGATGGTTCAATGAGAGGGTGGGCAACTTTGAGAGAGCAGCCACATACCATTTGGAGTCAACTCTAAAGCAACAAAAAATAAACCATATTGGGAATCATGTGATGTGTGATTAAGATGCCTCTGTTGGTTTCCTTACACGGCTCTTAAACTGACTCAGAAGCAAGCAGATTTGCAAATTTGGGAAACATTTAGATTATATATAGAACCCTCATACTTTACTTCTGATCACTCATTTTCTTTGTTCTGTGTGTCCTTCAAAAACAATGATGTATTTCCATGTTCCCTGATCACATTTTAGGTAACTTCTCATTTTGTCCCAAATCTCCTAAGATGAGAATTCCTTGAGTGCCTAGTACAGGTTTCAGTGAGCTCTGTCTACTCATCCCAGGTCTTGGCTCATACAGTCTGTATGAAACATGACCCTAAACTACCGAATGTACACATCAGCTGTAACCGTCAGGGTTCTTCTCTGCATTATGAGTTCATGGGTCCTGCCCGAAACATCAAATATGAATGAGAAAACAGCCAGGCAGTGCCTCAAAAAGTGAAACATAGAAATTCCACATGACCCAGCAATTCCACTCCTGGATATGTACACCAAAGAACTGAAAATTGTTCTCAAACTCTTATACACTAATGTTAACAGCAGCACAATTCACAATAACCAAAAAGTGTAAACAACCCAAATATCTATCAGTGGATGAATGGATAAACCAAATGTGGTGTACGTATACAACAGAATATTATCCAGCCATAAAAAGGAACTAAGTACTAACACATGTTACAGCATGGATGACCCTCAAAAACATGCTTAGTGAAAGAAGCCAGACACAAAAGGCCACACAATGCATGAGTTCATTTATATGAAATATCCAGAATAGGTGAATGCATAGAGACAAAAAGCAGATGGGAGGTGGCCACAGACTGAGAAGTGACAGTTTAATGGGAATAGTGTTTTTTTAGGGGGAGGCTGAGGGGGTCAATGAAAATGTTTTTGAAATTTAATGTGTGTGATGGTCACACAAAATTGCAAATGTACTTAACCACCACTGTGTTTTACACTTTGAAATGCTTAATTTTGGTCTGTGAATTTTACCTCAGTTAAAAAATATTAGTGGAGCCACTCTAGGTCAGAATTATGTGTGTGTGTGTTATATATGTATATATAAATAATACATATAAATGATATGTTACATATTACAATAAATGCATATGTCATATAAATAATATAGTAATATATACTGTACTATAAATATATACATATATCTGTATCTACATATATATTTCTCATTTGGGGTTGCTCAAGGTTCCTTTCCTCTTCTTGTTTACATGCCTTGCACAGAATTGCTGACTGGAACTATAACTGCAACTGGAGTCTCAAAAACACAGTTTTCCTCAACACAAAGCTAACTCCTATGTGGATTCAATCTTCCACTGGTTCTAGAACTCTTGGTATAATGCAGCATTTTTCAGGATCCTTTAAAATGTTTTGATTTTTTATTTTATTTTAAAGTGATTTCAGACATATGGAAAAGCTTCAAAATGGTGCAAAGAATTATTGTACATTATTCATTCACTCAGATTCTCCAAATGTAAACATTTTTACATACAACATAAAAAAATGTAAAACACGTTTTAGTGAAAACACAAATGGATAAAATATGCATATGTATGTGCATTCATATGAATATGTATACTGTCTATACACAGGTACACACATTTTATATTTTCATATATATATTCGTGTATGTTGCATACATGTATATATGCATGAATACAAATGTGCATATATCCATTCACAATATAGATGCGTATATAATCATGGACACATGTGCACATGCAAACACACACTATATGTGTGTGCATATGTGTGCATATTTATGTTTGTATGTATTCACATAATCTTTTTTTCTGAGCCATTTGAAAAGACATGCTGCCCTTTGACTCATACACACAATTTGTTACTTCCTAAAACCAAGGACAGTCTATTATATTACTACGGCACAATTATAAAATCAGGATGCTAATACTGACAGTGCTAAAATCTAATCTGTAGCTCTTTTCAAATTCTATTACTTGTACTAATAATGTACTTTTTAGCAAAAAAAACAAACATAGGAGTTGAAATACATGAAATGGATTGGAATGAAATTGGTAACTAGAAGTTATGAAGACCTTCTCTTGTATCTAGCTCATTGTATTTTTAACACCAAGATAATATAGTATGCAGCATGCATGGGGTGCATGAAGATTGGATTCAGGAATTAATTTCATTCAATTACTTAATCCCAGATGTGGGTGCTTTTACATTGTGAATCTATTAATCACTCTTTTAAGAATAGAAGGAGGGCCAGCAAAAAAAAAAGTCATAAGGGTCTGAATATCTTTCAGCCCAAAAATGTTCTCTGTTTACTTTTTCTTTGATCATGAAAACCCACAGGCAGCCATAAAATTTTTACTGGAGCTATAATTATTTGAAAGTTTCAGGGTGTCTCTGAAGCACTTTATAACAACCTCAAGTATCATAACTTGATATTATTTCTACTTTTCTACTTATAATGAAAACAAGAGTTGTGAGTCCTAGTCATCATTTCCACATGAAAAAACAGTAGAAAAAGGGTGTGTTTATTCACCTAGAAAATGCCCAGCTGGGGTTTATTAACCACATTTTAGTTAGTCATCTTGTGACTCCCAAACATAGATAAGATAAAATCACAAAGACCTCCCAGGTGACAGGTTCAGCAACATCACTGGATTAGAGGGAAGCTGGGGTATTCTGGGCTTGCTTCATAGTCACCAACAAATTACCTGTGTTCAAGGTATCAGTTCTGTGGAATGTTTAGTAACTTAAAAACTTAGTGCCAGTTTCACAACACTGTCCATGATCTAACTGGCATATCCTTTCAATAGAGATGTGCTGAGGATGCCAAGCCTGCTTGCTCATGTTCACATAAGGCGCACACACACACACACACACACACACACACACACACACACAATACCTATGTAATGAGATACAAGACATATATATTTCCTAAAAAGGTTGGTCTTTCCCTATCTATCCATCCATCCATCCATTCATCTATCTAATCATCTGTCTTTAAAAATGGTCTTCTTCAAACAGCTGCAATGAACCCAACCCTCTGTGAAGACAGGGACCCAGAAGAGGACAATGATCTTTGACCAGAAGGAGCTCACAGTCTAGTTGGGAACATCGACCTGCAAAGAGATAAACCACAAGCCAGCCTCCACAGGTCTCTAACATATGGTGGAACTGAGGGCCACAGGATTAGAAAGAAGATCCTGGTTGAGATTTCCTGAGTTTATCTGGGAAAGTTTCACAGAAGAAGTGATACCTGAGCTGTGCATCGTTGATGCCTGAACAGGAACTTCTCAGGGAAAAAAGGTTGCAAAAGACTTTAATATGCATATAAAGAAATAGCTACCCATCTCTATATAACATATATACCTAAAAATATATAGAGGTAGGCACATACATACACACATATGTGTATACCTATATACACACACAACATATTATCTAAGTGAGAGGTGATGGTGGCTAGTCATGAAAAGTCTATATATATAAACTCTTACAGTAAAGGGTAGAGAATACCTAAAAGGTCCAAGGTACAGGATAAGTGAAGTCAAGGGCCCTCGGATCTCATGGATCCTTCTGGGAAACCTTGCACAATGCTAAATATCTAAAGAGAATCTTAGGCACCCGTCGCCATGCTCTATCACGCACCCTGATACACAGCCCAAAGTTGACTGCGACAGGAATATGCATCACACGTAACCAAATCCAATCCATAAACTGGAAGGAATTCTATTAACTGGACTAGCAAAAGAGAATCAGCCCACACTGGGTAGTGATGGATGAATTGCTTTGTATTTTTCAGCTTCCTTTTCTCTGCTATCAGAATTTTACCTCCTTGCTTTAGCATGTGGTCCCAGACAAAACACAAATGAGAAGCCATGAGTCAGGCACAAGTTCTGACTCAAGCTCTGACTTCATCTCCTGTGACTCTTCCCTCACTCACACCAGCAGCACTGTGCCATCCCAGGCTCCGCCTGCCTCAGGGACTCTGCACTTGCTGTTCCGTGGCCTGTGATGCTCCTTCCCCTAGTTGGGCTCAGTCGCTCCTTTTTATTAGTCTTTTTGACAATGTCACCTGTACAGGGAACCCTTCTCCGTGAACGGTGGCACTCCTGACCACCCTATCTAAAACCCTACCCTCCACACATTGCAAAATCCCCTTCGCAGCTTTATTATTTTCTCCATAGTGCTCTTTGCTCTGGCACACACTCTCTCTCCCTTCCACCCATCTTTGTTCTGTTTTGTCTCCATCCTGCATTATAATGGAAGCTCCATGAGTGCAGAATCTGTCTGTGGTGTTCACTGCTCTATCCCAGTGCTTAGATCCGAGCCGGTACCAGGTTAGCACTTGGACAAGTAATTCTTCATCCCCACTGACCTAGATTCATTTCAGCACTTCCGTGCACTGTGGGCTGATCGATCGTTAGTTGGCTTCTGGGTGTTTTTGGCAATGGGAGGCACTGTGAAGATGGGGTAGAGAGACACTGGGGGATTATGATGTCCTCCACCCCCTTGCTGCTTTAGTCCTTCACCTCCAGCAGTGGCCGCATCCCTCCACAACCAGAGCCCCTGCCAGAACTCTGTTCCTCTGGTCAAAGCAATCTCTCCTGTACTCCCTCCACCATGCAGTGTAATGGCTTCCTGCCACTCCTAAGCTCTGGGTGCTGCATCCTCTCTAGGTTCTTTTACTTGTAACCCTGCTCACATATCATTAAGCAGACCACAGCATTTAGGATTTCATTAAAGTCTTTTCACTTGCACCATCTGTGATGAGCTCTCTTTCCTGCCAGGACTCTGCTTGATAAAGAACTCAATCGGCACTGTTGAAAGGCTGTCGAATGAATGAAAAGTCTTGGCATCCTTTGAAAACTTGATTGATTGGCTTTGGCACTAGAACTGCCACTGGAGAGACACTAAAGGAGAGAAGGCTAGAAGTCAGCTGCCTGAAGATAACTCTGGAATGTCTAGCCAAGCCTTGAATGTGTGTATGTAATGCAATAGCCACTGGATGAGGAGTAAAGAATTCAGTCCATGAGCAAACTACTTGTCTTCAGCATGCCAATCATTTTGTCTAGTTATTTTGTAGGTCAGCTGAATGTTTTTGTGCTGGTAAAATATGGGGTTTGAAACAGATCATAATGCTCATAGAATGGGGCGGCAAGAGTGTGAAAGGTAATTAAGTCATTGTTGATTCCAACTCACCATTGGGCTAATTTGCTTAACCTCCCTGAGCTTAGCTTACTCTTCTAAAACATATACAGAAACTTAACAGAGAAGCTGTAAGTAGTAAGATATGACTTCTGTCAACTGCTTATCACAGTGTAGGATATAGTACTTGCTCAATAAATGTTTGTTTCTTCCCTTTTCTCCCTTGTTTCATTTCTCCTTTTCTTTGCCTCTCTTCATTCTGATCAAACTGCCTCAAATAAAATGGGATCAAGGTATCTTCTTCTGCTGAAGCTTTTAAATTCCCTGATTTGAAAGAAATAATCTGGTCAATAATGTTTCTGGTTGGGAAAGAGAAGGAATTTATGACTTGGTGGACATTCAAACATTCAAGTATGGAGGAGGTTACAAAGAAAAGAGAGGGAGTCAAAGAAGAAACTGAATAGTCCCTCTCCTGACATAAGGCCTGCAAAAAGGCTGGCCCTGCTGTACAATCAGCCTGCTGTGCTTGATTGCTTGGCAAGGTAAGCAATATTCCACAAGCACTGAAGTTATATACTACTGGATCAAAATTGAGCTCATTTCAAGATACTGAACAAGAGAAACTTGGCTGTTTTTCTTTGCCATAGAGGAACATAAAAGAGCCTTCCTGGAAGATTACTGGTGTGGAATCATTCATTATAGCTTTAAAATTTAGCACTTTATGTGCATATTAGGTCATATAGACATATTTCCGCTCCAACATATGCCTTCTCCCTTGTCTTTTTTTGTTGTTGTTTATAAAGCAAGCATGCCTCAGAGGTGGGGAAGCATTAGAGATTTTGCTTCCAAAGAATTTGACACACCACGGGATGGAATAACAAGAAATGAATGTGTTTGCAAACAAAATGCTGTGTGTAGGAATACACAGATGCTGCAAGTCCATGAGCGGACACCAGCATTCCCAACAGCCGTGGGCCTGTATGTGCCACGTTGATTTTCTTGTGCTCCTGTGTCCGTGTCCCTTTCATGCAAAAGTGATGGGCATCATCCAACAAAGTATAAGACTGTAACCATAGCTATGACTATGTAGCTGCTAAATGAAGCTGATGTGATGGTACACAGAAAACCAGACCGGAACTGAGAAGACCAAGAGGGAAGCGATGAAGTATATTTTAATCACTTGTGAAACAAAACAAAACTAGAAAACTAGAATGCCCCAGACCACAACCTTCACTTGGCTCCTACAGAAATGTTTGCTGTGCCGACGCAACCTTTCTGTGTAGACCTTTAATCCCGACCTACACGGTCTTCAGCTGTCAAACACACACTCACATTGCAAAAGTCAGCACATTACTTACTCATGACACTAACCCCCAACTCTAGGGAGAATGAACACTCAGATTTTTTTGAATTAAGATATTATTGATATACACTCTTATGAAGGTTTCACATGAAAAAACAATGTGTTTACTACACTTATCCATATTATCAAGTCCCCACGCATACCCCAATACAGTCACTGTCCTTGGGTGAACACACAGATTTATACGTAACCCCTGTAAGCTTTTACGGCACTCAACAGTTTGTGTTACTGTATTTAACCAAATTATAAGCCACGAACCAGGCTGTATTGTCACCAAGCCTCCCATCCCCACTCGTTTTCCCAGGAAAGCCTTCTCAGCTTCTCTCATCAAGACCCAGCTTCCTGCTCTACACTATTATAGGACAGCATGTGTGTCATCCACAGCTTTCATAACCACTGTAACCCTGCCTTTGTGTGATCATTGGACTGTTTCTGCCACGAAAAGTAAGTTCCATGGTGGTGGGTGGGCACCCTTGCTTCCACGACACCTAAAAATCAATAGTTTTAAGTGAATGAATACATACATAAATCCTGAAATATACTAATTATTTCATTTTCTAGTACTTTTGTCAGAAAAATTATTTTGCAATAAAATTTGTGAAATGTCTTTACTATGATCCCTACTTCTCTGAAAAAATGTACCCATTCCTAAAACATACACATACATAGCATTTCAGGATAAAAAAAAAATGATACCATGAAAAAAACAAGAAAATTAAGGTGGCTGTTTTTTATTTCTTAGTGGCATAAAACTATATATACTGGTTTAGGGGACAAGTCATATGGAATGACACATGATCTGACATGTAGTACTGTTGACAAGTGAAGCAGTGTGATGGAAAAATCCACTTATTTTAACAGATAGGTGTCAACACCGCTCTGAAAAAATGCCCGTGTGTTTTATGCACGTCCACACATTTCTTATGTTTTATCCCTATGTTTAGTGTAAGATCTATACAGCCTACTGTGGAATAAAAATTATCTACTCTAGACATTAAAATTGGATCTTTAGGCAACAGCTTTATAAGCGTGTCATTAAACAATAAATATTTGGCATCTATTATGTGTTTTTTTAATATGACTGATAAAGTGATGTTTAAGGTGCGTCCCAACCTCAAACCGTTTAAAACTGGGGGCACAGTAAAAAAAAAAACTAACTTAAAGTACTTAATATATGCAATATACACAAAGTAAAGCTTACAAGGTTAAGAGAGGGGAGCGCTCATTCCTGTAAGGGAATGGGAAGAGCAGGATATTTCATGGAAGAATACAATTTAATTAGGACTTAGGATGCTGACTGGTATTTTGGTGGGTGGAAGTGGAGGAAGGGTGAAGAAAAGGGACAGCGATTTCAACAAGAAAAGTAGTATCCTAATTTAAAACCTAATGATCTGCACGAACTGTGGCATGTTGAGAAACGGGTCATTTTAAAGGCTGGGATTGTGGGGTTCCTCTGTAACTGCAGCACCGCCTACCTCGTCCTGGCTTCCACAAGGGTGGTACTTGGGTGTGAGAATCCTGGTGCTTGAGCCAGGGCTCATCCCTCCCATGTTCTGGCCTCCCTTAGGGACACAGGGACTCTGCCCAGGGGTGTCCTGCACATCTTTGACAGAGGGCTCTCTGTGGCTTCTGGAGGGGCCTTTGCTGCCAGCACAGCAAACTGGAGTTGTCGGAATATTTAAAAACCCTGGGAAGAGTCCCCAAGAGTCCCCAAACTGAGATTTGCCCATAATTTCCCCCATGACTTCTCTCTTCTTGTAAGGTGACTCCAAGTCATCTACTTTGTCCTGAGTCCTAGAGTTTCCCGGTGGGATTAACCTCCTTTGATCCCTGCTTGTAACTGGCTTAGAAACACAGGGCTGACTGGCTGCCTTCCCTTCCTTGTCTGTCTTCCTCACTATCCTGTGAGTGTAGTCTGTCATTCCCCAAATAAAATACTTTCACTCAAATCCTTGAGTTAGGTTCTGGGGAACCCAAACTAAGGTAGTCTGGAACTTGTCATCTGGTCACACTGTTGGCTGTGGCCCAGGAAATGGAGTACATCTTGACTTCAGGTCAACAACCTTCCTAGGAAATGAGAACAGGAAGATAGAAGGTTCATAATTTCACTCACAGGAATTCCCTTCTCTGCTGTTTCAAGGCCACCTGTGCATTGGGTGAGAATGCAGAAGCAGTTGATTTGGGGCTGTTATGGGCATAGTACCTAGATCCTTATGAGAAATAATAGATGATAGAAAGTTGTTAGGCTACTATCAAGAGGTCAAATCCCAGTTTATGTGACACTGGCATGGAAATCATAATTTTTTTTTCTGTCTTAGATATTTTTCAGACGTTGACTAGTTCACTGATTCTGTCTTCTTCAGTTATCACAAACAGTTGTATGGCATCCCTACCTGTAATCTCATCCTTATGGTACTTTAAAATGTATTGCTATAGGAATCAGATGAATCAACTGTGTCCATGGACTCACCTCACTTCATAAGCTTGGAATTAAGCCACACATTTCAGACCTTGAATCTTGTGATCAGCATTAACTGCTAAGGGTATACACCTGACCCAAGACAGACCAACCCAAATCTCTCCTCCATAAATTCTGAGTTGGGACTTACAAAAGCTAGTAATTAAAGTGGGAAGGTCCACTGGGCAACTGAAATGGAAGCTCATCTAAGAAGACTCTGTTTAATTCTATGCATAATTAGGAAAAGAAAGCTAAATCCTAGGAAGCCAAGAGAAAGAACAAAGCCCCGCCTATAAGAGAAAGAAGAGATGCTGCAGCTGGACACTCAGAGGAAGTAATCTTATTTTTAACAGCTTCTCAGCACCTACTTTCCAGGCTTTCATGTGGTCCTGCTGCATTTCTTTCTCTTGGATCTACAGATACCCCTGTACCTAGAATAATTTTCTCCCTTTGGCCTTAAGTTAACTCTAGGGATTTTTCAGTTATATGAAACCAAAAGAACCTGGGTTAAAATTAGCACACTCAACTCTGCACTCAAGGAGAACGGGGACCCTCAACAAGCACTCAGCAGAAGAAAAATGAGTAAAAACTGTTAATAAACTTCAGTAGCAGCACTGAAAGCCTGCATACTTTTCACAACATGAACAACCTTTCCACCAATGGAAAGCAGCTGCCCTGTGTTCAGCGATGGACGGTGCTGGAATGCTCATGCCTTAGGTTTATTTTAATCAGTAATTGCCCACTCATTTAATCCATTTGAAAAACAGTCTTAACCACCGCTCAAATTATTGGTGTGTGTGTTTCTCCAGGATATGTAGTAAGGTATTAATTCACCTTGAAACATTTAGGCCTCTTTATCACTCTCAGATGTTCAGAGTGTCTGGGCAAAGGAGAGGACCGACATGGAGTTTAGAAAGGGTAAACCAGGGAAATGAGGTCTCCATGTCTGGCAAATCCAACAGTTCATCAAACCCAATGGGAAGAGCGGGGTGTTGTGGGCTGTTGTTTCTTAAGATGTGCATTAAGGAAAGACTAAATTTAGCAAATGCTCAAGTCCCTCTTGTAATGTTTTATGATTGTTATAGTATTTGGTAACTTCTGCTCCCCTCTGGCTGTGATGTGAGAGGCTGCCCCCACCCCCACCACGTCCGCCCCCATGACAGCAATCTCAAGTTGTAAAATGGTAAGACCGTCAGCCAGCAATAATTTGCAATCCAAACAGACTTGACGCTCCCTGACATTTATTGAAACCTCAGACCCCGTGCACTGGTTTCAGTTTTCCTCCCTTTGCTCTGTTTTTGCAGACAGACAAGTGCTTAGATTTAGGTTTAATAATGAGGAGAAATTTCTTCTTGGCCTCCTCTTGCTTGTGTTGGCTGCACCAGGGCTTGCAACAGACGGGTGGTTGGAGTTAATTACACTAAATGGTGAGAACATTATTTGACCCCACTGGTTCAGCCCCAGAGGCTGTGTGCCTCCTCACAGACACAGGCAGGCAGAATGCTTCACTGGCCGGACAAGAGGGCAGGAGCCATGCAGAGAGAGCTCTCTGCTCAACACCAGACAGGGGGTTTCCCTCCTTGATGAAACTTGGAACCCTGGGCTCTCTTTTAAGTATAAGCCAGCGAAGCTCAAAGGAACCCAGAGCGACATCAAGCACCAGGCAAACTGCACATTAGCCGACAGAATTGGGAGCAGTCATCTTCATGAATGGTGCACCTTCTTCTTTTTCAGGAAAGAACAATAGGAAAGCTTCCCCGCAAACTTGACTGACAAGCCAAAATGGAAACTGGTATCACATCTGTCCCTAGAGGAGACCTGGTGATATGCTGAAATTTTATTGCAGGTATATTTGAGAGCCAGCGACGACTGTGTATTTAGCTCGGTGCATAATACTAGTGCCTGCAAATGCTCTTGTCATTGCTATTTCTAATGGTGACAGTAATAGTGATAACATTGCACCCAAGTTCTTGTCCTAGAGATAATTTGTCATTCAGGATTCTCAAGGAAAATCCACCAGTAACGCATAGGGGTAGTGGAGACCCATCTGCAACAAACAGTTCGTTGAACCATCACAACGCAGCTTCAGGTGTACTAAAAGTATAACAAGTCCAGAAAAGGACAACACTGAGTTGTTGAATTAATACAGGAATATTTTGTTCCTAGATTTGTGCTTTTCTGTTGCATATCAGTTCTAGCAGATCATTCACAACCTCTCAGAAATCTCGAAGCAGTAATGGCTCACCTGATCTGTCTGGCAATCCTGACTCCATGAAACAGCATTGTGCAATACCATGACTTTAAAAGCCTGATAGAATAATTTCTTAAAGTTGTATTGTCAAATAATTACTATGACACAGTTTATGAAACCCACCAGGATAACAGGAGAGGGAAGAAAGATGAGGCATCCTCAAAGGCATTTCCCACTCTCACCTAACAGGAAGTGGCCCAAACGGTTCTCGATTCTATTCCATACTACAGGCATCCCCCTTTTCTGCACTATGGTGGTAACCATCTTATCCCTTTTTTTCCATGGTCAAAGTGATCAATGGTAAGAGATTCAGTATTATATCCCAGCACATCAAGAATTTCTTGGTAGTAGATCAGTTGGGTAAGGGTCCTGACAGCACCTCCTTCATACCATCATGATTTAGTCTGTGCAGGGATCACATTCCGCTTCCCTAATCCTCCTCAGCTCACATATCCCTAATTGTCACTGCATTATGTGATCAAGCATGTATAGTACAACTCATCTCCTCTGGTGTATAAGCTACTCAAAGCATATGGACTTTGTGAATCAGCAGCATCCTTCTTCCCAGAGGTAACCCATGACCACAAGTATAATGTCCACACCAGGAATGAGATGGGATACAGACATTACCTTGTGGTGCTTAAACCTCATAAAACGATTACTGGAATTCACAAAGGAGTTTGCTTTGCAACATGTTTGTATAAAACAAGCATACAAGACATATTTTCCTCAGTAAAAGATAATTAGGAATGGTAGAGTGTGCTATTAAAGTACAGAAACAATGAGATTTGAGAGTTCAAATATTGTTATATCACATTCAATTATATATAAACAAAGAGCAAACATAGGTATAAACTATACTTAACAAAAGAGGTGACATATGTTTTCAATGAAGAAATGGCATTTATTGGAGTTACTGCTTTCAGAACTAAAATGATGGTAGCTGTCTTCTAGACGTTGTTGCATCAGATGCTGTGAGATAGGATCTAGGCGTAAGAGAAATCCAGGACTGAACAATATGTAAGAAGCCGGGTTAGGCAACAAGAAGACAGGGGCAAAGACAAATTAAGTGCATGATACTTTAAGCACCAGGACAAGGATTTCAGGAAAAAGTCGAGATATCGCTTTCCAGGGCAATTATTTCCTCGTCATCTCTACTGTCATTATGTGTATCTGTGGAGAGAGGGCCAGAACATCTTCCCGAAGACTCAGTGATAAATTCGAATGCTCAAAGTTTTGTTGTTTGTTTCATTTTTGTTGTGGGCTTCCTGTTTTATTTCTATAAAAAAATCATAAAAGAGCATTATTTATAGTAGAGGAAGCGTATGAGAAAGGCTGTAGGCCTGAAGGATCACAGCCTCTTCAGCAAACACAAGCATGGCCCAAGCCTACCGTGTGGGGCTGAGGCCGGCCACAGCCAGAGGCATGAAGGACGCGTTGAGGGGTGGGCGTCTCTCCCGGGTGCAGCGAGGGGCACTAAGTGGGGCCCTCAAGAATGCAGCATGGCCACACTGGTGTTTTAGAGAGGCCACAAAAGGAACATTATAAAGGATGGATCAGTGGTTGATCTGGTGTCCCAGGGACCAGCCAGTGAGAAGGCATCCTTGCAGCATTGCAGAGTCTGAACTAAGACCGTAAGGAGAAGTACAGCAACTCAGAAAACTGGCAGGTTATAACTGCGGAAAGCTCACAGTGGAGTGAGAAAGAAAAAGCCCATCGGGATTTATAGGCTTCTGATTTGAGTGTGAATGGCTGGTGGAGATAAGAAATATGAAAGAAGGAATAGATCCTAAGGAAAAACAGATCTGAGTTCAGACTTGAGTATCATAAGTTTGAGGTTCCTATGGACACCTGAACTCAGGTATCATTCATCTAATAAATATCACAGCCAGGAAACAATCTGAGTCTTACTGGACTCCAGGGTATGTTCTTCTTATATGCTGTTTCTCCCTAGAGAGGTGACCAGGAATAAAACTGTATATTAAGTTTTATAAAACAGATATGAGATATGTGTAAAGGCAAGAGTTGATTTAATATATTCAGGGAAGCAGGTTATCTGTCAATTTATATTTTCCTTTGAAGAGACTTTTTCTTATATTACAGAAATAACTACCTGTGAAGAAACATCTTCACACACGCTTTGCCATCAAGGCGGATTCATTTACACTGTTAGCCATGTGTTGGAATTCCATCCTCTCTGTCCTTCGCCCAGCATGGCACTGAGTGAAGGAAGCTCTAGACAGAGACTCCTGAGGAAATGATGAAAATGATGTTAATAAAAATCAATGAAAATGTCAGGATTCACAAGATTCAAGTGTTCATTTCTCTGGCAGAATTCTCTTTTTACTACTCTCTCATTTTCAAGCAAGTGAGAATAACCCTTTTAGAAAATAATCTGTTGTAATGCAAACTTTCTTATCTTTTCAAAGGTAAGATTTAATGAAGACACAATACTTCAACATTGAAGATTTAAGTGAGATTTCAAGATTTAAATGAGGATGTAGACTTCAGTGTTAGAGGAGAAATATTAAAATTTTAAGAAGCAAAACAGGTTGAAAGATTTATGATAGCACTTAGAGACACAAGCCTTCAGACTGCGTGCCCAAGCATGACCGAAGAGCAGGTAATAACAGATCTCATTAGACACTGTTTATTTAATTTAACATTATTCTGCCAGAGATGTTTTCCCTGCTGGATAGAGCTCTTTTTTTTTTTAGTTTAAATAATGCCCGAATACACAAGAATATTTTTGTAATAACAGTGTATGAATATGCAAATTCAAAAAGTCACCAAATCATTCCAGCTTGGTCTAATGTTCTGGAGCTATCCTTTTACATTTCCTGCATCTTTTTCCTCCTTCTGCAGAGCAAGGAAACACATCATTCATAACAGCTCGGAAAGGACTCTTGAAAGGGAACCTACTATTCAGGACATTAAGCTCTCGTTTTTTCTTTGTCTATCTGTTTTCTTTTTTCCCTTTTTGCTTGCTATCACATGCACACACACTAAATAAATAAAAAATATTAATAATAACCTTCTCTTCTCCTTTTAGTGTCTAAGTAGTATTTCAAAGAATTATATGTTTGGTTTTGAGATTGAAGCAGCCTCTGGATAGAGCTGTACAGAACAAGATATGCCAATATTAATAATGTCATTGAAACAAGTATTCCTCAATATTCAGCTGACAAAAATAAGAGATGACTTTGGAAAGACCACATTCCATGTATGCCCACTTAATTTTCTAGTTATATGTCACTCTCTCTAAACCAAAAACAGGTTTTAAAAAATTGACACATTGCTTAGGTTTATATATATATTTAAAATATAATTCAAACTCACTGCTCATTAGGATAATGTAATTTAAACTTAGTCTCTAACTTTTATTAGGTATTATTAAAGCTAAAATGGTCCAGAAAAGGAATTCAATTTTCCTCCGTGAGGCTGACATTATCTCTGATATAAATACGGAGGTCATTATAATTGCTGAGCAGAAAATACCGCTGTGATTAAAACTTCTGAGTACAATGTTAACAGATTGAGAGTGTTCGTGAAAATCCTTATGAGTTAAGAGACTAGCCTGCCTTCCTCTGTGTTTGACACTGATAAAGTGAGCTAGAATCTCACGGAAGATGTCTTCAGAGATCCAGGACTCACTATCTAGTTGTTCAGGGGGTTCAGAATGATGATGTCACAACCAAGGCATGGCTCCGGAATTAAGTTATCCCACCTGAAGGACCAAAGTTTGGGGAACAGTTGTCGGTGAAGAATGGAAGGGGACCAGGGAAGCCTGAGGAAGTTTTGCCCACCCAGAAAAGGCCTCTAGTTGAACCCTGATTAAACACTAGGACTCCCCTTGATGCTCAACTGCTTATACTTAGAGATGAGATGGCAAGATTTTTTAATTCTCCATTATTTTGTAGGAACTTTCAGCCAACGAGGCATACATCTACTTTTCCTGGAGAGTCTTTTTCTCTTCCCAACTTTGTGATGTCCTCTGATGCTATTTTCCTTCCAGTCACATGGACTGAGACTTCCCACTTGTTTTTGACTCTTCCTTGGCCCAATCCTCTATGTTTTATGAATTTTAGGCTATGGCAATGCTAGCATCTCTGAGTTAGAGCCGGGTAGGGATGCCTTTTTTTTGGCAAACTACCAGAGAGTAAATAATTTAGTTTTTGTGAGCCATACAGTCTCTGTCATAACACTCAACTCTGCTAGTGTGGCACAAAAGTAGCCACAGGCAATATGTAAATGAATGCATGTGGCTTGTTCCAATAAAACTTTATTTACAAAAACAGGCAACAGGCAGATTTGATGAACCAGACGGCTGTGCAAGCTGCTGAGCTAGAGCTCGGGTTCCTTTTTTTCCACAACTGCTGTTACACCCCAGCTCAACTCTCCCCGGTCTCACCTACATCACTCTGCTCCTGCCCCCTTTAATTTCTTGTCTCTCCCCAGTCAGAGCTTCCCTAACAATGTTGTCATAAGAATCTTCCTTACGTGGAACCCACTCATCTTGTTCCCATTGAGAACAGCCTTCTGTAGGCCTCAATTAGCTTTAAAACTAAGTTTTCCTGTCCTTGCAGAAAAAGGACCAATCCAGCTTCTTGTCTTACCCCATCCATAAAGGTGATACCTGTTCTTCAAACAGGCTTGCTCTTTCTTCCAATCATTCTTATTCTTTTACTTTCTCTTCTGCTTGGAATAGTCCTCTCCCTATTTTCACCTAACAAAATGTTATCTGTAATTCAAGTCCTTCACTCCTTTATCAACTACTCATGACTTACCCCTTTGTATTGTCTGCAGGATAGAGCTAAAATCATGTGCATACAGAGAACCACCATGGGGTGGGGGGGGGGGTTGGATTGAGTTTAAAAAAGAGCCAAGAGCACAATCTTGGAGGGGATCAGTGCAAGAGACAAAAAGAGCACTGGGAAAGACAGCGAACCAGGGAAGCACTGTGATAAACTACCACTGTGATAACTGCTGAGTGACGACCATGTGCAAGGCGTTGTACAGCCATCTGGGTGATTGGCAGTTCTTAGTAATTTATTATCCTGGAAACAACCCCTGCAGATGGCTTTCCCTCCAATGCCTAAAGTAAGAGTAACAGTGGGAACATTTTACCGCAGGACTGACTCATGCTGAAGCACTCAGGGGTGAGAACACTGACAGACCTGCGCTGTGGGAAAGTAAGGAATACTAGTTCAAGAAAACGACCCAGCAGATGATAATTTTGTTGTTAATCTTTTGGTTTTAGAGGCTCCAGGGCAGAATTAGAGAATGAATGAATGAATGAATGAATAAATAGTGCACTCAGTATTATTTGTAGAATATAACAAGATAGCATCATCTAGATCACAGAGAAAAATCCAACTCCATAGCTTTTTAGGATTTCATGCTTCAGGAAATGAAACAAGACTGATATGCAAATGGAGATGGTGGATTCATCTTGGAGACATGGCCATGGCTCAGTTTCCCTGATGTCACACAAGGCGTAGTGCCACTGATGAAGGAAAGCATTGGACTTGAGAATCAATCCAGGAATAGTGGAGAGCTCATCTAAATTAAAGAGATAAATTGAATTTATACAGGCAAATGCAGGTCTAAAGTGAATAGGCCCAGAGATAAATTAACAGTAGTAAAATTGACAGCAAAACGCTTTAGAAATGGGAAAATACCTTGATTTCTCCTTGGCGGCTACATGTATCTTCTATTTGCATGTTTTATATCTGGAGTTTGATTGCAAATGGATAGCACTGAGAATAGAAGTCTTTATATTTCTAAAAATGTTAAGTACAACAGGCTGATGTGTTAACTCCTTAATCCAATGACCTCAACTGTCACTAGAAGAAAAGAAATGAATCTAACAACATAAAACAGTATTTCAACGAGTAAAGCTGGTCTGGTGCAGAGCAGCGCAGGCTACAGGTCATAGGTGAAGTCCTGGCCAGCTGAAGGGGCAGCATGTCCTCAGTCCCAATAGCCTGCTCCATGGAAAACTGTAGGATCAGTGTGATGGATCTGACACTCAGAGGAAAGATGAATTGCCATATGAGTCATATCTTATCTAAAGCTTGATAGCTATGAAATACACTTGTAGCTTCTGTGCTAGCGATGTTAAGTCAGCTGAAGTCAAGGGGTTCTGTCATTGACAAAGTTATTTGTACTTAGATGAATGCATTATGATGTTACCTCACCAAATCTCAATATTCTTATTCGTTAAAAAGGATGGAGTTAGGGGCAGGAAAACTTCTGAAACCTCGTCAAACTATATGAGTTTTCAGTCATGCATAAATGACCTGAATGAGAACTGCTTGAATATTAGTCAGCTCAGGCTGCCATAACAAAATACCATAGCCTGCATGGTTTAAACAACAGAAATGTATTTTCTTGTAGTTCTGGAGGCTGGAAGTCTGAGATCAGGCTGGTTCTGGCAAGAGCTCTCTTTCTGTCTTGCGGGTAACTCATGGGGTCTTCCTTTGCCGTGTGCAGTGGAGAGATCTGTCTTCTTACAAGGCCGTCAGTCCTATCATATTAGGACTCTACCCTTACAACCTCGTTTGGCCTAATTACCTCCTGAAAGCCCTACCTACATCTTAAATATAGTCACATGAGGGGTTAGACCTTCAACATGTTACTTTGGTATAGACACAATTTAGTCCATTGTGCCATGTGAGCACCCAAAACCCACTGGACTTGCTTGAGTTTATTAGTGTTTCCCATCTTGGTATAGCTGAGGCACAGAGATGTCAAGGAACCCAGAACAGAGTATATTCACCTATAAAAATATGCAAAAGAGGTGACTCCCCATTTATGAATGGGGGCACTAGGTCATTCAACTTCCCTCTGCTGAAGAAAAAATAAGATGCTAAAAAGTCAGAAAAAAATCTGAAAACTCACCTTTTCAGAGGACTGGAAAACACCCAAAGGCAAGCAAGAACTTGAGTAGAACTTGTTCATGAAAAGCTACTACTGCATTGTGGAAAGAAAAAAAAAAAACAATGAGCTTTTGGGCTTCTTGCCTAGGGAATTTCTCTGCTCCCAAGTTCCAGCAGTAAAACTGTACTGGCCAGAGGTGGTGAACTTAGTTTTGGGTAGGTAGTAAAGCAAGTAGAAATTTAATGAGAAGATTCTGGAAGCAAGAGAAGCAAAGAAAGTCTGATATAATTCACTCTCTGGCTCAGGGCTAAACTACAAGTCCATGTGGGAGACACTAGAGAGTCTGGCAAAAATCAAAAGCCTGGGAGACTTGTAAACTTGTTATGTGCCTTTGAATGTGTTCCTCAGCCCCCACAGACAGCTTGGGTGGCAGAAGATAGAACCCTTAGAGGCTTGAGGAGTTTGAGTATAGCTTCTGCACAAAACCTTGGCTGGCCACTGAAGGGCACAAACACAGAGGCGACTTCTAGAGAACCAAGCATAAAAAAAAAAACAAAAAAATAGTATACACTCCAGGAGTTGCACACCAAAGGGAAGACACATTTTTCACTGTGTATCCATGCATGGTAACAGCGTACTAAAACATAGAAATTTATAACTCTTAGAGGGAAAAAAGTATTACCCAGAGTCATTATAATGCATTACCTAAAATGCCTACTTTTAAAGCAAAAATTACTAGACCCACCCCTTTGTGAAGATGGGAAGAAAAGGAATATTTGTGCACTGCTGGTGGGAACCTAAAATGGTGCAGCCACTATGGAAGAGAGTATGGAGGTTCCTTAAAAATTTTTACATAGAACTAATGTATGATCCCATAATTCCACTTTTGGGTATAGATCCAAAGGAGATGAAAACACAGTATTAAAGAGATATGAGCACCTTCATGTTCACTGAAGCATTATCACAATAGCCAAGACATGGAAACAACCTAAGCGTCCATCCACAGATGAGTGTATAAAGAAGATGTGGTGTATGTCTGTGCAAAGGAATCATATTCTGCCACGAGAAAGAGGAAACCTTGCCATTTGCAACATGAATGGACCTTGAGGGCCTTATGCTAAGTGAAATAAGTCAGGCAGAGAAAGACGAACACTGTACGGTCTCACTATATACGTGGAATTCAAATAAGCCAAACTCATAGACACAGAGTAGAAAAGTGATTGCCCGAGGCTGGCGGTGGGGGTGGGGGAAAAAAGGAAAGTTAGGTAGAAGGGTACAAACTTTTAGCTGGAAGATGAATAAGGCCTTAGGATTTTATGGGGACTGTGGCTGGTAACCCGGTATTACATAATTGAAACATGCTAAGAAAGTAGAACTGACATTTTTCTCACTGAAGAGAAGAGTCATTTGAAACTTAGTCCTAATGGCCCAGATGCCAGATTTAGCAAGGACTTCAAAACAACTGTAAATATGCTCAAAAAAGTAAACAAAACTATCCTAAGAATGCATGAACAAGCAGGGAATCTCAATGGAGAAATGAAAACTATTTTAAAAAATGGATCAAATGGAAAATCTAGGGCTTAAAAAGGCAGTAACTGAAATTTAAAATATTAACGAAGGAGTCTAACCAGCATATCTGAGATGGTATAAAAAAGAATCCCTGAACTTGAAAACTAGACTAATGGGTATTCTCAAGTCTGAAGAACAGAGACAAGGACTTGAAGAAAACTGTCCAGATCTTAGAAGTCTGTGAGACAATGTCAAAACACGTATATAACTGGGGGCGGAGGCATGAGAAGAAGAGAAAAGAGGGTAAAATATAGATATTTCAAGAAATAATGCCTGAAAAATCACCCCAAATTTGTTAAAACCATGATCCTTCATATCCAAGAAGGCTGACAAACCCAATCAGGAAAACATAAAGGAAACCATACAAAGATACGTCATAATCCAGCTGCTGAAAGACAGAAAAGGAGAGAAAGTCTTGAGGGCAGTAAGAGAAACAGAGGAAGAAAATGGTAGGAAAATGGGTAAATTTCTGCAGGAACAATGATGTATAGAAAACACTAGAAGGATAAATGGGTTGAAAGACAAAAACAAAAGTGTTGACCAATAATTGCACATTGAGCAAAACTTATTCAAAAATGTAGGTAGAACAAAAGCATGTCCAAATAAAAACTGAAAGCATTTGTTATGAGCAGGTCTGTGCTCCAAGATATACTAAAGGAAATCCTTCAGAATGAAGATAAATGATACCAGACCATACCCCAGATCAACAAACAATAGTAAATACATGTTTAAATATAAAAATATATATATATATACACACACACACACACACACACACTAATCTTCTCTTGTTTTCTTTAAAACACATATGACTGCCTAAAGAAAAAGTTAATTTTGAAAATTAGAGCAAACACTATTGTTGGGTTTGCAATGTTTATAGATGTGCTATATATGAAAAGAATAGTATAAAGTTAGGTTTGGTGAGCTATTCCATATTTAACTGGAAATACTTCAGTATTAACTTGAAACATATTGCCGTAAGTCAAACATACATACTGCACACCATAAAACAACCATTAAAATAATAACAAGAAATATGGGTGAATATTCAATAGATGAATTAAAATGGTAGAAGACTATTTATCATATGGTTCCACTTATATGAAATTCAAGAAAAGACAAAACATTAGTGACAGAAAGCAAATCAGTGATTTCCCAGGGTCAGCGTCAGTACATAAAAGAATATGAAGGAAATATTGGGAGAAACTATTCCACAACTGGATTTTGGTGCTGGTTTCATGACAGTATTTACTAAAACATAGTATACATTGAAAGCAGATAAATTTCATTTTATAAAAAGTATACCTCAAAGAAGTCTCAAAGAAGGAAGTAGATTGAATTACAAAGTTATTAAGGTCCCTGGTATATATGTGTGTGTGTGTGTGTGTGTGTGTGTGTATAGTTTTTGTGACTTTCATTTCTTTTGTGAAGCAGTATTTTATTCCGCTTCAAAAATCTCTGGAGTTTTGCTTATACTGATGAAAAATTGGCTTAACAATAATTTTCTTACCTACTTCCTAAGTAGCTCAAAATCACAGTGTATTCTTGGACAACTGAGAGTCCCAAGCTGGCATTCATTACTGTCCATGAGTATAACATTTGCTAAACTCTCTGGTCACAGTGAGAGAGTGTGGTATGTATTTTAATCTGAGGAAGGAGCCCACTGTTACATGGTACACTTCCTTATGGAGCAGCGCCGAAGGAACCTAGCCAGGATACTTGTCATTACTATTAGTTTTGATTGTGGCAGTGGTCACTCAAGCATTGTTGATAGTGGTGGTGACACTAGCAGTGGTGTGCATACTGGCAATCAATAGCAGTAGTGGCAAGCATGCAAACAGTGGGAACATTACTATAAAATGACAGCAGACCACCATATAAATACTTCGTATACGTGCCCTTTATACCCTGAGGTCCTTTGCCCAATTCATCACTGCCATTTGCTTTTAGACTTAGTAATCCAGCCACTGTCCATGGCTTTTCTAACAGCAAAAATGGAAAAGGTCATTTCAGCCGACCCCTCGATACAACTCTCCCCTTCACCTTCCGTACTGCACAGAGATCTCCTCCAGTGTGCACAGCTCCTCTGGTACACCAGTTCATTGTGTGCTGACATTTTACTTTGTGAACAGCAAGAAGGTCATGAAAAGGAAACACGAATCTGGCCCTAGTGCTGCTAAATCCCTAAGATTCTCACTGGAAAATACTGCATCAACATGCTTCGCTGTGGGCTTGTGCCATTTTGCTGTGTTTTAGTTTGTTTTTTAGATAGAACAATGCTTTTTTGGTTTGGGCACTGTATTGCCTGGGGAAGAAAGGGAAATGTCTGTTATTGCTTGCTAAACATCTACCTTGTAACCAGCCAAACCACAGGAGCTAATCTCAAATCAGGGAGTTAACTTCTCAAGGAAGGAGTCCTGTGGCTTACATTCCTTTTGAACATGGCCTTCTGAGTCCATGCTTTTTCATCTAACTTTTCTGTGTGTTCTTCAATATGGAAGCCTAGCTTCAGGGTTGGTGTTAGTGCTTGCCCTCGAGGGGTTTTATCTGAATTTTCTTTAAAAGGAGAAATAGCCACCAGTTTTGGACTAGGGTCAGACCACACATTTTCAATGTCTATTTTATAAGTTGTTTTGCCTCTTTCTTTGTGTTACTTCTGCTTAACTCATCCTAAAAGTAGCATTCATTCATTTCATTCTCCAATAAACCTTTTAAAGTACTTCCTATAGACCCTTTTTAAGGAACTAAGGAAAAGGTAAACTACATAAGGTATGATTCTTACCCTTTACCTACAGCCCACATAGACTCTGTCCAGCAGGGTACTAGAAGCAAAGAGATGAAACATTTAAGCAGAACAACTGAGAAGAGTTTAATGGAGACACTATGTACAAAGGATTAATGGAAACCAACAGGGGACGATAAGCACCCTATAGCTAGAAGAGCCAATATCCATTACCGTTGCTAAGTCTGCAGGAACAAGAGCTGTTCATATATTGCACATGGACAGACCTATGGCTATAGGACAGAGGGATGCAGTGGAAGCTCTATCCTTAGCTTAAGACCTACAGCTACTGAAAACCGGTGGCCAGCAGAAAGGGATCTGGCAAATTAACTATTTCACTACATTCATCCCTCCCATCTCTTGTGAGCCCCTCTGGTCAAACCCAACTGGAAGCAACAGGAAGGGAGCATGGTTGATGCAGTCCATAAAGTGAACCTCCTAAAACAAAGGGCAGGAACAAGGAAAATGCAGAGTGAATCTGGAAAGACAAATAGAAAACATTCAGAATACAAACCTACCTGACAATGAAACCATATCATTAAATTTGCTTTAGAAAAGGATGGGAATGGTCAGTTACACATAATCTAATGGACTGATTCATACAACAAAGATGGATTTTTTTATCAGTAGAAAACATATACCAAGGAATAGCCATGCATACTAGGGGGGCTGATTTTTGGATCTTACTATTTTTAGAATAATCATTTCTGTAGAACACGACACATTGGACAATATTTTTCATGCTCCAGCTATACTTCAGTTTTAATTTTACTAAACAACCTAAATACATATAAAAACATATGAAAAGAGAAAGGAGAGGAAAGGCAGAAAGGACGTCACAAGGAGACAGAGAGGAGAGAGATGCAGAGGTTAGAGGCAATGAAAGGGAAACACTTGGTGAAATTACAGATAATTCTGCATAACTCTACACATATCAAAAGTCATTTTCTGTTTAGAAATCTAAAGTTCTGGCACACAGCAATTCTTTCACCACCACTTTTAATTCCTCTGCCTTTTCTTTTCATGGTGCTGTAACTCTGAGCTCTCTCCTACCTGTTCGTCTTCTTGTTCTACATAATACCATCAAACCACATGCTCCCAATGTCATCTTGGCCATTTCCACATCTCTACATTAGATTTGGCCTTCATCCTTTCCCCAAGATCAAGACCTATTTCACCAAGAAATCACTGGACGTCTCCACTAGGATGTCAACCATATACCTGGAATTCAGTGTGTTTAAAATCAAATCAGTCACCTTTATAATCAGACCTTCACCATTTATCCAAACCAGAAACTTGGCATCATCACTGACTAGCCTTTCACCACCACCTTCACCACCACTATCTGTGAATCCAGTCAGGTGTTGAACCCTTTAGGTTCCTACAGGCTCTCTGTCCCCATGCTCCTTGCCTTCCAGCATTCATGAACACTGTTTACACTTCCTTTGTCCTTTCCACGCTCCCTCATGCTTCCCCAGCCTTACACATTACTAAGCCCACTCTGACTCAAAACTCTAGGATTCAGCCTAAACCTTCTCAATCTTGATTTGGATGTCCTTAGGCGATCTTAATTTAGCATCCTAAAATTATTTTATTATAATATTTTCACACTCTTTTAAATGGCCTTGCTTTATATATGTCCGCTGACTAGATTCCATCTCTACGAGGAACCAAGGTATATGTATTTTATTCTTACTAGCATCTCTAATTCCTACCATTATGTCTGTGTCAAAGTAGACTTTCTATAACTATTACTTGAAAGAATGGGTGAGGAATTTTTGCTTTTGTTTTTCATAATTTCATTATTGTATCCAAACTTAGACTCCTAATTCTAATGTACAAAGGGTTTTCCTACTTGAGTCTTTCTGCAAAATAATTTCTAAGTCCCTTTCTAGATGAAAATAAAGCTCCGTTAGAGAATTATAGACTAATGTTTGGCATATTATGTTAAACTTATTCAGAGACATATTTCTTTGCTCACTGTAAGCCTCAAACATGAATATCCATATGGTATAATTATACTTATCAAAGTATACCTAGGCTAATTCACAGTTAATCACCCAAAAAGAGGCCAGACAATATTGATCTCTGCTTTAGAACTAATGTCTGATCTAAACTTCAATGAGGAGGCTGCTAAATGGATGCTATTTTGATTATAGAGGGAACAACAGGAAGAAACAAATTTGTTCGGAAGGCACCTCGGCTGACCCCTGTCACTTGTACTCTGGGTTACAGAGGTGCAAACACAACTACAAATCCTGTCTGACTTCTTAAATAAAACTGATCATCTGAACTAAATAAATTTTGAAATTGGATGGAAGCAGTATTGGGCACCTGGACTGGTGAGCGTACCCTGAAAACTCTCTTGGGGAATAAGGTACAGCTGAACCATGCACTGTATTAACAAGCTGGAACTTGGATGAAGTTTGACTATTGATTCATCCTCTGGCATCACTGCCTGTAAGAATCTTTGCCTCTCTTTAACCTCAGCTGAAGCCACAAACATTGTCTGATCTTGCTGACGCTTCGGCTGCACTCAGAATGATGAATGTAGAAGCTTTAGAAAGGTAATAGTCACAATATCCACAATCTGAAACAGCTCAAGGAATAGCCATGAAACAGTCTGAAGATCTGGTAAGCACAGGGCCAGTTAGCAGTCTAAACATCTAACATCTATTGCTACTCCTAAGGAATCTAAAACTTCCTGCTCCAGTGAAGAGGGGATAAAGAAGACAGATAGAAAATATACACAAAACACATTTTCTTAAGTTATTTTTTTTGGTTGCAGTGGTAGTGGTAAAGGAAGAAAAATGGACTTCAGTCCCTCTTACACTGACCTTATCTCAATGTCTTCTTAATAAGGCATTTAATACATTAGTCAATATCCACTGATACCTAATTGGTAACGAGTACATGCTATGTAATCCTTCCCTTTTTTTGCCTTATCTGACAAGATGATGAAATTAAGGTCAGGAGAAATGATTGCCTTATTTCGGAGATAGCTATATTTACCACTGCTATTCATTAATTGGCTCTTTAATTTTATGATTCTCTTATATACATGCTTTTAATTACATGCCTTTTATATATTCTTTGGAAATGGATGTGACATCAATTATAAGTGCATGAAATATAGGTAGAGGTGAATCAGCCAGCATGAGAGAAATGTTGGAACAGCGAGCCAATTCAGTCATCGCCATACCAGACTAAACTGATTTGTATTTTGATAGTATCTTGAAACTCATAAATAATGGAAAATTTTTATAACTCAACTTTCACTGAGTTCTCTGCCTTCCAGGGACACACTTTCCTTTAATAAATAAATAACAAAAATCTGACATCCCATCCTATATGACCTCAGTGTGTGCAGGGCCTTTGCAAGAACTGCAAAGGGCCGCCAAAAGCTGCTTATATCTTGTTTTTTGCCTTTGACTCCAGACTTCTGTCCTGGGCTTCCCAGCCAATAGTCATCTCAACCCTATTCCATGTAATTGCCACTCTCTTTGGTCGCTTCCCCCACTTCAGCTCCCCAAAGTGTGGCTAACACAAGGGTGTCCCACATAACAGGAATTCATAAAGGTCCAGTCTGCTATAGGAAAATCACAGGACCAAAAACAAGGAAAATATCTCACCATGCCACTTTCCAGGAAGTGTGCTCCTAGCTCCTCTTTCATTAGCCTCTGGCTGGCCATGAAACTATGATGGTACACTTGCCTGCCCAGCATGTCAGCTGTCTCTCACACAAACTGTCCCACCTCCATTCCAAAGCCCCCAACTGAAATGATCAAGTTATAACAACATCAAGCGAGATGTAAATTGTCCCAGTGTGAAAACTCCCTTTTCCATTACTAAACAGAATAATCAGTATCACAATTGGAAGCATCAAAATTTTTATTCAGTGATTCAGCAAGTAGATACTTGTTCATGGACAAAGGAGTTTCTGCTGATGGGTACCTTCTGGGGAAGACTTTTTCTCAATGGAGGATTCTGAGCCACATTTGGAGTCTTACAAAGGTCAACTTTTAACTCCAAATGTTACCTGTTAACTGGCTGTAGTTATTATATATGCAACTCTGAGGGCTTAAAGATGGATGCTTAGAGATGTGCAGAGTAACACAGAGGGGCCAGTGGAGTATTCCTATGTTAGGACCTAGCATCGTTTGTCTACAGGAGACTTTGAGGTCCCAGAAATATCTGGGCATGCATACAGAGCCTGTAAGCAGTACTTTGAGCTCCAGGAATGTCTAGAGCAGGAGTTACACCTGTGTATTGGGGAAACTGATCCGTGAGAAGAATCAGCACTTTGGCAGGTAGATTTTTTTCTCGGAGGCGGCTCCTGAACCTTAAGCAAACTTCTAGAAAAGTGCAGAAGTGTCTGTGGGCACAGCAGCCATGTTAATGGGTTAAGCTGTGACGCACCTTATTGAGCCCCAGACACCTGGACAGCACACATCTTGAAGGGTCTGGTCAGGGAAGGAGGAACAGGGCGACCTAATGTGAAATAGCTAAGATCATTCATGCCCAAAAGCCAGTGAGATCAGCCCTAAGGATTCCTGGAAAGAATTAGAGAGCTTTTATTGGATGTTTGTACAGGGCTTTGCAGGGGATCACTGGTCATATAGTAGGTAGGTCGGCATACATGATTTTTATGTAAATGTGACCCAATTAATATCCCCAGGCTGGTATACTCTGAAGAAACAATGGTTACATAATTTGTACCAACTCTGGCAAAGCCTTAGCCATTGTTTTTTTAGATAGTCATAGATAGGGCCGCAAGAGCTGGTTAACACAAAGTGTAGTCAAACCAACTGGAAAGCTGTGTCTTAAGAATGCTAAGAACTTTTTACCATTCTGTTAAAGAATTTTCTGATAATCTGCTACAAGGTTCTGCTACTTCTAGCTTTTCAACAGCTTTATTATTGATTTGGACTAAATAAATAAACAATGTGTATATGCAAGTGTCTGTGTGTATGTGTGTTATGCTGTTATGACAAATATATATATATATTACATAGATATCACTATAGTACTACATATTATATATTACATATATTTATATAAAATATTTGTTTTTTATAGCAGAATGCAGTACAATTATACAATTTGCTGATGACACAAATATGGCTGGAAAAGCCATTTAATACCATTACTGACCCAATTTTAATACAAGTACACTGACCTAGAATGATGAATCAAAACCTCAAAGAGGAAGTCACTTGGAAATAAGTCCAAAGTAGGTTTTTCTTTTAATCAGTGACACATCCACGATGTGATAGAAGGGGCAGTGTGGAAGGAAGCTGTTTTCCAGTCCTTGCCCTGCCATTAAGTTAGGTCAAGTTAGACAAATCAGCTCTTGAGAGATAATGTAAATCCTTCTATTCTGTAATATGACTAGGCTTTGAATAGGACATCTCTGAAACCCCTACGGACTCTGCATTTGAGTGTGAAGACTGTCTGGCTTTGCTTATTGGTGGAGGGGGGAAGCACACAGTCTGCATTCAACAGATGTCAATCCAAGATCCAATGTCTAGTAACTGGGTAAACATGAGCGACCTATGTAAATTCTCTGAGCCTCAGTTTCCTCATTTGTAGGGTGGAAATCATAAAGAAGTATAAAATAAGATAGCATATGAAGCACCAGAAGGGAGCCCCACACACAGTAGAAAATAATGTAAGTTCATTCTCTTGTCTCATTTTCCTACTTCGTAGTTTTGTTTTTTTTTAAAAAAAAAGAAAGAAAAAGGAAAAAAGGCTTAGGAAGGATTTTCATTGTTCAAAAGTTTACATGAGCCAACAATATGATATTTACTGCCCCCAAACCTAATATTAATTATTGTTTACAGCTCATAAGGAGAGTTCTCTGATTCTCATGTTCAGGTGTGATATGTCCAAATGATGTGCTCATATTTTAAGATGAAACTTTACAAATTAGAGCTTATTAAAAGGAACCTCCTATGAAGAGAAGGAAGAGTTGTGGGAAGCTGTAACATGCAAGAATCATTAAAGAAAATACAGTGTATCATGGGAGACATGCAGGTTACAGAGGAAGACTGAAAATTATATAAAATTATCTTTGGTTTTTGGTAGTCCATGACATCAAATAGGGAATAGTCTGGTATCGGGCCACCTTGCAGAGCCAAACTAGGACCACGTCATGAAACTGAAAGAAGGGTAGATTGCAACTCAACATGAAATAAATATTGCATCAACTAGATAGGTTTAATATTGAAAGGACTGCTTCACAACTCAATGACTTCCCTATCACTACAGAACACAAGCAGATATAGATGACCTTTCATTAACATGGTAGAAAAGAATCTGCACTGGGCTGGAGGCTGAACTATGATATTTAGATTTTCTTGTAAGTTTGAGACTCTATAATTCCAAGAAGGAAGTGGGTTGACAAGGATTACATTCTGCAAACCAGTTTCATCAGAACTGCTGTGTTGTGACCTGAAATGCGAAGGCGTTTTTCACAAACAATAAGACAGCCTTCTTCCCAGTACAAGAATTTCCCCCAAGGAATTCTCTGATGTTGGCACCTTTTGAAATAGTGTTTTGGCAACATGCATGAGCCTGGAGCAAATATACCCATACCCCATCTGGTGTGCTTTCCTCCTCATCACTTTAACAGTTTTCCTTTAGCCAACACATACCACTTGGTTTTATTAATTATTTAGAGTTACTGTATATTTACCCAGATTTCCAACTCCTTGATCGTCTTTCTCTCATCTCTCACTTGGCTGAAGTGCTTGCTTAGTGTGGGTACAATCACGTAAATATAGCTTTTGGCTCTGGCTACAACCACAGATGTAGGGTTATTATTATCATTATGTTTTTATTGCCACGTCTTGAGGGATGACAGAGGAATGTGGAGAGGGCTGAGAAACTTGGGCACACACATTCTGAGATCTCTGTTTCTCTTACCACAGCTAAAGATATAAGCACTGAGGGAAATTGAAAGTTCATGTCCTAGACCGTGATATCTTCCTCTTCTCAACAACTGACTTTTCTCTGCCATCATTGTTCATCTTGGGACTTCCTGGAACGTGAGGTATTCAAATGTGCTTTATTTTTAGAAAACTCCATATAGTGGGCAGTCTCCTAAGATAAGCTCCTCATCTGCCCCACCTCCTGAGAGCAGCTTCTATAATCCTCTCCCCTTCGGTGTGGGCTGGATCTAGCGACTGCTCTGACTGAACACACTATGGCAGAAGGGGTGGGATGTCACCTCTGTAATTAGGCCACAAAATGGATCAGACTCTCTCTCCATGGCTTTTATGATGCAAGCTGCCAGGCTAACATGGCATGAATCTGAGCCAGACTTTATCAAAAAAGCCAACAAGGAATGAAGGCCCTCCATTCAAAAGCTAATGAGCAACTAAATCCTGCCAACAAAATGATCCTAGAAGGGGATATTTCCCCAGTTTAGTCTTGAGATGACACCACAGCCCTTGATGACATTTTGATTACAGCCTATGAACCTGAAGCACAGAATCCAGCTGGCTATGACTAGATTCCTGATCCACAGAAACTGTGATATAATAAAGGTGTGCTGTGATATGTGAATCAATTTGGGGGTAATAAGCTATGCAGAAATAGATAACTGATACACTTGCTAAAGTAGATAAAAAAGCCTAAGCCTAAAATACAAATAATTTAGAAGGGAATTATTCACATTGCTACAAAATTAACTCTAGGGTTCCTTGGAACCTAAGTGCTTTTTAAGAAATGAAATATTATATATCTTTGAATTAGGAGTAAATTTAGAGCTCAAAGAAAACATTCATTATCAATTAAAAATCAAACAGAAGGTACAATACAGCATCTTTATAACCTTCATGTGTATCAGTCAGGATTTCAGTAGAAAAACTAGAACCAACAGAAGGTATGTACTCAGGGACTTTGTGCAAGAAATTAGTTCACACAATTATGGACAGATGGATAGGCAAGTCTGAAACCAGTAGGACAAGCCATCAGGAAGAAAAGGCTGGGACTCTTAGGTGTAAACTGAAGGTATGACCCACAGGCAGAATTTTTTATTCTTCCAGGAAATCTCGGTCCTTGTCTTAAGGCCTTTCAATTTATTGAATCAGGCCCACCTAGATTATCTAGGATAATCTCTCTTAAAGCCAGGTGCCTATGGACTTTAATCATATCTGCAAAAGACCTTCACAGCAGCACCCGGATTTGTGTGCAGTGAAATAACTGGAGAACTATATAAAACTGAACAGCACATCACATAATTCAAAGTTGACACATAAACTGACCATCAAGCCCTTAAATCAAAGGAAAATAGAGAGATGAAATTTATATGAATTTGAAATTCTCATAACATTCTAGTAACCATTTCCTGTGAAAATCAAAGCAAATGCTTTGTTTTAATCTTAATGGAGAAATTTGTATGTTTGAAAAGTGAACACCAGCCAGCTCTACTACTCGGTTTTTAATGTTCTTTTCTCAGAATGTTATTTTATTATATTAAGATCTCTGAGAGCTATACTTGAATTGTTAACTCCAATTACATAAAAGTATTCAAATATTTAACTTGGTACTTAATTATTTTCTAAAGTTTCCACCGCTTACATGGTAAAAATGTCAAGTAAATGTTACATGCATGTTTTATATAATTATTTTATTGATGAAAGAAATAAAGTATGGTTAAAAATCTGCCAAGCTGTCGAAAACAAATTTTCCTTTGACTTGTTTAGTAGGTCTTAAAACTTGTTCTTTATTATCTAGCAATCGAGCCATCTTGGGAGGAAATAGTAAGATACTTTCTTTTCCATTTTCCCAGTTACTGCAGATATTATTACTATAAATAAGAAGCGACTGGGACAATAAATCATAAACTTCGGGTAAATTACCCATCGTCACCAAAAATCAAGGTCATTTTATGTATAGTATATTCATTCTTAGCAAATATTTATTAAATTCAAGGCAGCAGTCTGGGCACTGGAAATAAAAAGATCCTTTTATCTATTTTAGACTGAAAATAAGTAAGTAAAAAACAAGACTTGAATGAACACAGTAAGAAATGTTGATAGAGATAATCAGAAGATTATATTTCCATCAACTGAAGTAAACCTGATTCACCCGGATTCTTGTTCTTCTAAGGGCCCATCTTCAAATATTCCATGTGGACAAATTTTATCAGGTATTTACACTCCCTGGGAGCAGAAGCTACACAAAAAAAAAAAGGCTAGAAAAGGAGCAAGAAGACTCAGCTGGTGGACCACCTCAAACACTGGGAATGAAGTGTAGCAAAACTGGTAAATATCTGACTACATATAATAGACTATTCTTCTTTTGAGTTATTTAAAAATACCCTAGAGAGTTAGAAGCAATAGCTATCTGCCTGCAAGGTCTGGAATGTCTTGAGGTGAATTACTTCTGAATTGGGTACGTTTTGTTCCTGCAGAAACAGCCTTGAGAGGACAGCAACTATGTTACACCAAGTACCATAAGCAGCTGGAAACATATTCAGATACATGGAGTTGGGGGTATTTTGAGACACTTTTGTTTATTAAAGAGACCTTGATTCATTTTAGAGTGTAGAAAGTTCCTTATCAGAGAGATTAGCAGTCCACTGAGTTTCACAATGTGGTGTGTGGTTTCCACATTGTGTAGCATGTGGGTGGGTTACAGGCATACCCCACTCCCTCACTCTTCTCCCCTCTTTCTTTATTTTCTACCTCAAATATATGATGAAATAGCTCGTTTATAGTACACAATCTTGTCTACGAACTGTGGGATACCTGCAAATTCTTCAAGGAGTTCAAGGCTGAAATCATTTTGTTCACTTTAAATGAAATACAGACACGAATAAATCAGTAAAATAAAACAATCTTGATAGCAGCAGAAAATATGAAACAAACTAGAAAACACTTACTTTCTCACAATCATATCTGAGGCATTAAAAAAAAGTATGCTCATTTCTCAGTGATCCACAACCACACAATTTTCTAACAAATTCCCTCCATCTCTTCCTTGAAAATGGAGGCCTAAAACAAGAACATTAGCATTTTAAAAGGAGCAAGTAGAGAAGTGAAGAGGCAAAGGCGTCTGCATGTTAGATGGTTGGCATGGTCACATTTTGTGGGACCCTTGGCCCTTTGCACCCGTCTGTGATGGCTGAGAAAGAGAACAGACCCATTTTCAACATGCTGAACCTCTGCTGGCTGTCAGCCATCTTTGCAGTCTTTGTACCAAATGGTACTTACATTTTCCTTGAAATTAAATGGTCACTTGAAAATAAACCTCTCTATCTTACCATCTCTTTTCTCTCTCCCTCTCCCTCTCTTGATCTGCCTCCCTCTCTCTCTCATCCTAAAATGTCTACCATCTTTGTTCAGTCAGTCTTCGGCTACGTCTGTCAGGTTGAAGATACAAAAAGCCGGCTCTACCCAGCTAGGCTGAGAACACATTTCCTCTCCTAGTCGGTGGCTGTCAGCTTTTGAACAGGATCCAGGAACTTGCCCTTGAAACCCAGTCTAATGTGAATTCATATGTTGAAAGCAATGTCCACACAGCCACCCCGCCCCCATCTGACCCACATTCCGCTCTTTCCTCCCCATTTACTTGAATAGAAATTTTCCTTGACTTTTGCTCAAATGCTGAGTAATTAAGTTCGAGTTGTCATAGCATCTTTCCTCTTTTAGACCATCACATGATCTTTTTAAAGAAAAAGAAGCTTTCAAAATTGTTCTTTAAAATATACTAATATTCCATAGTCATGTCTCTGGATTTTATTGTAAAACCCCAATTATTCAGAAATCGGCTATGATACATGGAATCACTCCATTAAGGACACATGGACACACTCATATAAACTACCATGAGGATTTTTTTAAAAGGTAAAAATAAAAATAACAAAAGCTAAAACCAACAATCGGTTGTCCACCCATCTGAAAAAAGAAAATCTTAAATGATTCTGTGCCCTTTGTACTCACACTTCATTCTTTCCTCTTCTATTTACGGATGAAATTCCTAAAAACAGGTAACCATCATTCTCCCTGATTCCTTGACATTCAGCCCCTCTAAATTTTTGTTGTTATTTTTTAAATGGCTAATTATTTCAAGCATACAGAAAACTGCATGACATAATATATTATACTGTGTGTCTTCCACCAGTCTTGTCAATATTAATCTTTCTCCATTTTCTTTTTTAGTCTTTACAAAAGAAAGAACATTACAGGTACTGTTAAATTCCCTCATTGCCCCTTGTTAAAAGAATATCTGATTCAGCTCTTGCTTCAGAAAGTTGAACTCTCCATCTCTCTTTCATGCTTTGTGTGTGTGTGTGTGTGTGTGTGTGTGTGTGTGTGTGTTTATATTTATCTTTATATAAATAACCCATGATTAAACATCCTCTGTGGCTAATCTACAAAGTAGATAACACATATGCAGGTCAGTAAGAGAGTCAAGCCATTGACAAAAGAATAAAATAAAAATCTGAAGGCCACCCCAGTTTACTTTCCAGCTCAGGGTGAAAATAAAGATTAAAGTGGGGTAAGAAAAACCCCTGAAGCAGTGATCACTGTCTAGAAACATAACCAGAGTTTTGATATTTGGCATTTGCATCTGTTTTCCATACAATCACCACCCAAGTGGGGGCGTCTCGAAATAATGGAAATGCTGACTGACCAAAAATAATGGAAATTCTAATGAAATCTGAGAGCAAAATTCTCCTAGACAGAGTCTACCAGCTAACTTCCCATAGTCATCCTCTTGTTTCTAGAAATGGCATTAAAGCCACCCAGTGAGGGGCAGGAAAACCATGCAGACTCCTGTTCACTGTGGGCACTTAAAACCTTGCCACCAAATGTAGGTTTTGACTCCCTGCCCAGCACAGCTTTGAAAGCTTTGCCATAGACTCCTAATTGCTAAGTAAATGTTCGCTCAATATTTCTCCATAAAGGGGAGAAAGAGAAAAAAATATAGTGAGAGAAGTAAGTGGTAGAGAGTGTATGTCATTTTTTTAGAGAAAACTATATTATATAAAAATATAAAAATTATATTAGGTGCATTTTGGGCTGAAAATTATTACTTCTACATATAAAATTGATTCTTTTTTAATAAAAAAATATAATATTGTCTGTGTTTCTATGTCTTTTTTGTAAAAATATCATCTCCTTCCCATCACACTGCTTGACCTCCTCCGTGCCTACCTCCCACTGTAGAAATGAGATGCCTTTCTACTCAGTAGTATTTGCTAAAAGGCACATTTCCCAAAATCCTCTTGACATTTTACAAACCATGACCGCTTCACCTGATCGGAAATAAGCTTTGTTTCCAGACAGAAGCACTGATTATGGATCTTCTGAGACTCTTAGACTCATGATGGACACATGCAACTAGAATGTTTGGGCCTCTCCCTGAGAGGTTAATGCTAATTGGGGGGCAAAGCTTGGTAATACATATGTTGGTGCCAAACTGATTATAAAATATAACACATACAACATGTTTTATATTCTTGAGGCATTTAGCATAACACAGAGCATAAAGCAGGGATATAATAATAATTCACTCATTTTCTCTAAGTTTTCTGTGATACTTTTCTTACACCAGAGTTGCAAATCTCATCACTACTGACAGTTGCACCTGGAGAGTATTTGTTGTGGGAGACTGTCCTGTGCACAGCAGAATGGTCAATGGCATCCATGGCCTCTACCCAGTAGATGTCAGTAGCATCCCTGCCTCATTGTGACAATCAGAAATGCCCCCAGACATTCCCAAATGTCCCCTGAGCAAGGGGACAAATGCACCCCACTCCCCCAATGGAGAAACACTGATTATGGAGTGATTATTAAGAATATAATTTTTTTTTCCTGTAGAGGATGGAAGAATACAAGTAATGATGTTCTTCCGGTCTCTCATTTCTACATCCAAATTCCTATGTGACCAACTCACACAGAAACTGGGAGGAAGGTAGGAGAGGGGCTAGAAGCATCCACATTCTACTGCTTTCTAACTGTGTGACATTGGGCAAGTTGTTTAATCCCCCTCTAAGCTCCTGTCCCCTCATCTGTGAAATAAAGATAACAACATTTGTGTCCCAAAGATCACTCTTTGGAAAACACTTAGCAAATGCCTAATGCTATGCAAGCACTTCGCAAATGCTAATCGTACTGCTGTGTGTTACTGTATTATTAAGCCAGACAGCTTACCCTGTCACTGCATCCTATACTCAGGAGTTTGGAACGATATTCTAGCATGCCTTACATTATAGTAAGTTTGTTTCTAAACATTTTAACTTATTGATTCACTCTTGTTTCAAAGAATGACATCCAGATTAGTTATAAATGTTTGTTGATCTGCAAGACTGAAAATGTGTAGAAATATCATATCATTTTCCTGTTAGAAAATACATCCTTAAAATTCCAACTGCAGTCTATCACCTTCACTCTATGCAAAGAGATAAATGCCCCCACTACAAGCAGGTCTCTATTTCTGTTCACCCATCTCTATAAGGTCCTTTGTTGGAAGCAAGGGACCCAAAGGAGGGAGCGAGGAGAATGTGTGATGAGGACAAGTAGGGGAGTAGAGGTAGGAGTGCTGGGAAAGCAGAGGCAGGTAGTGTTGGGCTCCATATAACCTCTCCCCTGTAGGGGCCAGGTGAGGTCAAGGGAGCAGGTGGGCTCTTGGTGGTGGTGGTACTGCTGTTTTGGGAGTTCCTATAGGGATAAAACTTCGGGAAACTCACTCTGTGAGAGCGATGATTTAAATATTTATGGGCTTTCACAGCTCCATTGTCAAATAAGCAGCCCAAGGTCTGCTGATATTGTGGACCAGGAAGAGGATCCAGGAGGGGCTGGTTTCCCTGAGTGGCCCCATTTGGACGATTCTCAAGTCCAGTGATTGAGAGCTTATCATGACTTGCTTTAAGTCATCATGCCAGTTCTCTCTGGTGGGCTCACTGCATCAACAAGAATGGAAATGTGATAACTGCTGAGTTGGTAGACAGAGCTTGACTAGGGGGAAGTCCTTCTGTTCTTATTTATAAGTCCCATAAAGGGAGACTGGGTCAGGCAGCAAACTCTGCAGTTAGAATGCACAGACGTAGACAAGAAGGTCTATAGACCTTGGGTGGGGGGAACTGGGGAGAAAGCCCCCAGTCATTTGTGACTTAACTCTTGAATATTCCTAAAATGAAGGAAACAGAAGTTCATGTAAAATCTATAAATAGTTGTATAAGTCAAAGTTTCTTTTCAGATGAGAAAAAAAATTAAAACACTCTCTGGAGAAAACATGATCTTTTCTCCATGTTTTAGTTGTCAGTTTTGACAAGAACGATACAAGCTAATTAAATTTTTGTTAATTTATTTTGTCTGATTCAGTGACTGCCTGTCACACAAATCCCTCAATAAGTAAGATTTCTCTCTGCTATAAACTTTCTACTCTTTCTCTGAAATGCCATTAGGTAAACGCACAAAAAGTAGACCTGTTCTACTCAAATAAACACTAAAAGCACTTAAACTCAATCCGCCCTCAATACTTCAACTCTTCATGTCTGTTTTGGAGAGGACCTAACTATTTCCAGCTTATAAATCTCTAATCGGGACCATTACCGTTTAAAAAATAAAAGCCTTTACGTAGGTAAAATACAAAGATGAAGTTAAGAAATTGATAGTAGATGAAACAGAGGAATATATTGCATTCCAGTTTGCCTTGAAATTCCCAAGGAATATTCTCTCACATCATTTCTCTTTGAATTAAAATTTGAGAATGACCCTGTGGAATCACTTCAATCCTAGTTATCTAAAGTGATGGAAATCATTTTTTGCTTTTTCTTGTCCAGAGTGGCATGATAAAGTCACATTATCACACAAGAACAGAGCTTGACGTTTGAATCGACACCAACATATCCAACAAGTGTGGTTATCTAATGAACTTTTCTTTTCGGCCCCATTTTCATGGAAGGGTCAATTCTTTCTCATCACTTGAGATTTAGCCTACACATCACCTCCTTTGCAAATCTTGCTCTAACTGCTTCACTCTTACACCTACTGTCATGGCCATCCTAGAATATATTGTATGTAAGTTTTTCTTATTCTGTGTGACAATTTCTTGTTTGCATATCTGTTAGATAACTATAGTCCCTTGGAAGCATGTCCTCAAATCCCTCACTTAGATGATAAGAAGAAGAAAAGGAAAGGGACAAGAAGTAGAGCAAAGAGAGGAAAGGGATAGGAAGGAAGAGGGAAGAGCCTTTCTGTAGTTCAGCTATCCTTCAGACAGGAGCCGATCTTGGAACGACATTTCCCTGACTTCCTGGAGTTCATACATTACTTTGTATTCACTGTCACTATGAAGATATATACTTCATCAGTATGTTCACTAGACCCTATTCAGATGTGATAACATTCAGAATCAACCTTTAGAATCTCAACAGTTTTATTGGGTTTAGTTGCTGTTGCCATACTCTCTATATCCAAAACAGGAAAGTATTCATTATACATTGTGTTGAAATGATAATATTGCAATAACTACTAACTCATTAAACATGTCTGTGTCCCAGGCACTCTTATATATCAACCCTCCTAATCCTCAGAGCAAGCCCGTGGGAAAGGCACTGCTATCATCCCCATTTTAAGGATAGGGACACTGAGGCAAAAAGAGATTAAAATAAATTGTCCATGGTCACACAGGAAGTAGTGGAGACCAGACTAAAATCCCACAGAGCTCATGCCCTGAACAGTCTAGTGATCAGTCATATGACTGTTAGAAATAGCATCGACATAATTAATCTATTAGCATTTTATTTGTTGACATTTGATATATCAGTTTTGTGTCACATTTATAGTGACGATTGAAATTAAAACAGAATGTCAATAAATGGTGCTCTAAGCTCTCCTTTGTCTAAGAGTAGATCAACTCTTCTGTCACACCCTATCATCCTCTCTGGACATTTGTACCTCTCTTCTTGATTCTTAGTTTCAGAGGAATTTACTCATGATCACATCTTTCACAACTGTTTTTTGCTGAATAAAAAAGAACTAAGATGAGTAAAAATACTCCCTTCTTCCCACTGCCCACTATAATTCACATATATTTTACACTTTTTAATTTATGTATATTTTGTCTAATTCTATGGACTCCTTTGTTCAGATTTATAATAGTAACTTTAGTTTTTAATCATTACTATAAAACTCTTTTAATCCTATATAGGAATGAAAACTTTGGGATGAGCTTTTTGACCTTTGGAAATACCTTGAAAAAACTGGGTTGCAAATTTTAATCAAGGGAGGTGAACAGAGACTGTAATGCTCACACAGTCAATTGAGTTCTTCAGAAGCACTTAAGAACGTTACTCATTTGGGATTAGTCATTTTATAGGACCTTCCTATTCAAAGAACATTTTAATATCAGTACCGGAGGTTTGCTCTGTTGTCTTGGATAATGTGGTCGCTTCTGCATAAAGGCGTCAGCATGTGTTAATTCTTCTTGGCAGCAGAACACTCAAGTACGTGACTTTACACTCATAGACCCGCTGGCACATTAGCAGCTCTCTCTTCCCCCAATACCCCACTTCTTTTCTTCCTTCTCTGTACCTGGAATCCAATCACAGAACATTCGGCACCCTCCCTCAGCTCAAACTCATTATCCAGAGGCAAGAAATTAAAGCAGTACATTACTAAACAGATGGTGTCATAGATTTGCTGAGTCACCTTGTGATATTAATTGATTTACTAATGTTCTAGGAAGCTGAATCTCAATCTGTACTATTAGTACATCTCAGGTGTATAGCATACCTGTGACGTGATGCTCTCCTTAACTGAGTTCCTTTGATGTTTACATCACTTCACATCTGGAGGTGTTAGCTGATAACCCCCTTACCAGAGTATTTCCCAGAGATAAAAAGCTACTATGTACATAATCATCAAATAAGCATGCCCAGCTTTTTCTAAAATCCTATCTCGATTACTGCAAGCTGCCATTTAACCAAACACAACACCGGGGATGAGAACATATTGGCACATGAAGGTGCAGCAAACATGACTGCCTGCTCTGCATTATTTTCTGGCACTGCAGAGGATGCGAGTGATACCCACACCTCTCCCAAAAGTCCATTTCCTCTTCCAAAGAGGGTCAGGCCCCTTACTTTATGACATAAACTTCCAGAGGAATGTGAATGTTAATAGCTTTCCCTATAACCAAGCTCCTTTCCAAGAGCAGAAAGGGAGCAGGGGAAAGAGATGGCTCAAGAGGTAAGCTCTGAAATGTGAGGAGGCTCCATGTAGGGTTTCGCATTAAGGTCTCCCTGATTTAAGTCACTGGGTTATCCAAATGCAGGAAAATGAATATTACATTACACTTATAATCTTCATTTCCTCTCTGACCTCCAGTGTACCCCAGGGCTCTTACTAATGCTGCCCAGGGAGAAGTTAATATCCATTCCAGACCAGAAAGATCAGGGCTTTTGTATGTCTTAGCCTAAAGATCCTAGTATAATGGCTTCACCCAACCAGGCAGTGATTTCTGAAGTTTGATGGGAGAGGAAAAATGGCCTCGTCTCCTTGGAGAGGATGCCCGGATGAGCCAGACCTGACTCTTCAGCCTTGGGACATAATGGATCATATCCCAGGCTCATAGTCTCCTAATCCCCCCCACCCCAATGGCTTTCAATGTTCAGTAAATTAGCCTCCGATGTCATTAGTCACTTCGTAAGTGGCCTTTTTGGGGGAAATTTGCCAGGACAACTGTTGAGTGATGTCTCAATTTATGGTCCAAGGGGGACAAGGCATCTCTGGTAATGCCATTAAGCGGAGAAAGACGAGTGCAAATGTACCGTTTTCTCCTTTCAGTGGTAACTTTAAAATGTTTTAAAATATTTTTGGCCCTATCATCCTGGTGTTACTGCTGCCCATAGAGGAAGAGATGGGGGCTCCAGAGGGAAACACTTAAATGGGGTTCCTCAGATTTCTTCCCTTTTACTGCATAAGAACCTTCTTTTTTCCTTCCCTCTTGCATGGAAAAAAAAAAACAAAAAAACATTGTGCTTTCAAAACTTGGCTCCACCAGTAAAGGCTGTTAAAGATTTAATAAAGATTAATAAAATTCCTAAAGTGATTCATAAGAGCAAATGCCTGCAGAGGGCACAAGGCAGGGCCCGCTAAGACAACTGATAAAGCAACATTCCTCTGTCCTCACTTCTCTGTTTGTGGCAGGCAAGGAGCTGGCGTCTCCAGGGCCCTCGGGGGCACAAACGAGCCAGGTCTGGTGAGCTTTCAGGCACGATGATGTTGTGAAGAGTATCTGATGGGTTCCTTGTAACCTCTTTCCTCTCTTTCGGCCTCTTCGGCCCTTCACCCATAGGATGGGAATGAGAAGAGAACCACAGGGCTTGTGGTGAGGACCAAAAATAGTCCGGGCTTCCTCGTTCAACAAAATCCTAAAGGTTATGGATTTTTGTCAGAGGCAAAAACAAACTCCTCATTTCCTCCCAGGGTAAAAAAAAAAAAAAAAAGAGCAAAACTGCCAAAGCATTCTCAGATTAATCGGAGGAGAGCACTGGCTTCCCGAGCACCACCCTGTCTAGACGTGAAATCCCAGAGCTCCCTCTGTCACTGTCCATCTCGGCCTTATGGGTCACATCAATCACTAGAACCTGTGGAGGCAGCTCCCATCTGGGGGTGGAGGGGCCCTGGCCCACTGACTTGTGAGGTTCCAGCCCCTCATCTCCAGTAGGAGTGGAGGGGGCCTTTGCTCTCCTCAACCTCCTCCATCAAGCTGGCTTCTCTCCATCCACCGGGAGGCCAGCAGGACTGAATCCTGCCAATCTGACATGGCAAGGTGTAGAGTAATGGATTTAACAGGCTTCACGGGCAAGGTATGGATGGACAGCATGGCCATTACTATTTAATAATAATTACAGATGACTTAATTTTTTACAATATATCAAGTACCCAACCCTTTATTTTTAAATATGGTCCTCATGAGATGGTAGGGATGAGATTCTTTTCTAGGACGTTATTCATTATAAGACCCTATACAGTGAAGCAGGGCAGCTTTGTGTCGGTGACCCAGGCCCATACCTATGTGCAGTGATGTAAAGGCAGGATATTTGCTGTCTGGCCTCATTCAAGAAGATCCACTTTATTCGATCATGTGTGTTTGTGTGTGTATGCTGGGAAGGAGGTTATGGTAAACTCACAATTCTTGCACTGAGCACTGATATATATAATCCTGCATAAATAATTGTTAATGTCGAATCTAAATCATTATCTAACCATTAACAAAACATTTCTGATTTCCACCCCAAAATGGTTCCTTTTTAGAGCAAGTGTCTAGGAATCAACTCGGGACCTGTGCCATAAAGATGGCAAGGAGGGTCCAGAGCTTTGGTACGAGGTACTGGAAGTTCACCCAGCTGGAAGGAAGCAGGAGATGCGCATTCAGCACTGGCCCTGCGGAGAATGGAATGCTGGAAGGCCAGGAAATGCCTGACACACATGGACTTCACACATCAGTGAGATTACCTCCTGTTCCCTGTTATCCAGCTCTTGCTCTTTCTAGATTATATAGAAAATCTCGTATGCTTCCCAGTTGATCCTCACATTCTATTAGATGGGCAGGGCAGATATTATTATCCACATTTTCCCAAGGACATGGATACAGAGCCCAGAGTCACAAAGGCTGCAACATGAACCTGTCTCTGGACACTTAGGAGGCTGGCGCCTTTCTCAACAATCTCTGTTTAGAGCCTTCTAGTCGATACTGTCCAAGGTATTCAAAACAGCCACACAGATCTGAAAGCCTGCCTCTGGAGATCCAAGCATGGGTTTTACAAGAGGCTCCTGACTCCCCTCTGAAATGTCCTGTGAAATGGTGGTATGAGCACATTCGCATTCACCTGTCGGACAGTCCTTCACTTTTGCTAAATGAATTGGAATCCCAGTAAAGTGTAAGAACAATTGTCTGAAGAAATGTGGCAAGTTACCCCATACTGAGTCGCCATAATTTTTCTACCCAGGAGTCCCTAAAGAGGACTTCTAAGACCAGAAGAAAACACAAGTGTTTTTTCTCTATCTACCTTGAAACAACCATGGACACACCTCAGGAACTCCGAATCTACACTGAAGCGCCCTCCTTCCCCCAGCAACCTTTCCTTGTGTGGAAGAATGCATCCTTCAATAGATGAGAAGGAAAATCGTGGCTTTGATTCCTTGATTCATTTTAAGCTGTCTGCAGTGAGATGTTTTTCTCGCTCAAATATTGAGTTCTTGGATAACATGAAGATTGGACTTCACAAAGATTTCAGAGTTTGAGACAGGTTGGGCAGAGGTAGGGAGGTGTACGGAGGCAGTGGGCAGAGAGATCACTCATTGACAGGATGTGGCCAGATGTTTATCTTTCAAGCCACCAGAAATTTGCCAGGGCTGGCAGGAGCTGGCACACTGTATTTCCCCCCTCATGCCTCTGCCAAACCTCCTTAATCCTGACATGGGGAACACATGCTGCCTTAGCACAGGGCCTCCCGGGAGATCAGCGCTGGAGTACTTCCACTCCCAGGTCAGGCCATCCAGACATGGTCTATCAGGGGCCTGGTCTGTCTGTTGGACTCCTTTCCATCCCCAGTCACCAGGGTTCAGAGTCACAAACAAAAATACCCCAGCAGCTCTTTGGTTTTCCTGTGACCCTGCCGTTCAGGAAAAAGGATGTCTACCGCACAATTACTCTGTTGGAGAAGTGATGAAGTCTAGTAGGAAGCCTGCAGGGCTGGAAACTTGGAGCCTCTTCTCCAAAATTGGTCTCTATTATTAGTTCTGTGACCTTGGGCACATAATCTATACTAGTAATTACAGGAAAGCTTAACTGATATAGCAGCCTGACCTTGTGAAAGCTTCATAAACAGAGACATAAGAGGCACTGGACTATGAGTGGATAGAAAACTAAGAGCCAAATTGTGGCTGAGCTCCAGCAAATGCCCTTCATGTTCTAGTTCGTATTTTGTGTACTGACCTCACCCCGGCTTCCCCTTATCCTCCCAAGCTTCTATTCCCTTTGCCTCCACTTTCTATATGATTCTTTTTATTTCTTGTATATTGCTATGTCATATATATCTTAAAGCCATCTTGAATCATTCTGGAAACATATATTAAAGAAAGGAGAGAGGGAAGGGGAAACGGAAGACAGCTGGATGCCATTCAGCAATATGCACCGTCATGCCATTGCTGTGCCCACTGAAATCTCAGTCAACACTTTTTCCTCTAAAGAGCTGTAACTCATGGCTCAGCTTCACCTCAAATCCTGGTATTAGCAGGGTTGACCAGGACAGCCTTCAACATTCTGACCTTTCAAATGCTCAACCTCTTCATCTCCACTGACCTCCCACTCTCCAGTTCACCGTCACTCCATGCCACAATCTAGATTTCAAATCCTGTAATTTTCCCATCTCTGAAATTGCACATCCAGACATACCACTTACATCAGTTAAACTTCTGTATATTGCACATAACAAAAGTTGACTTAAACTCTAAAGGGGATTTATTGGTTGCCGAAATAGAAAAGCCTGTATGTAGGACAGACTTTAGGGCTAGACAGATTCAATGCCTTGATATGGTTTTATCTGACTCACTTTCTCTATATTAACAGTCCCCTGCCTTCCTAAGTAGCATTGTCAACAATGCAAAAACTGTTCTGGGCTTCCCACTGTGTGCCACACCATCGAAGCGGAGATAACAATTCATTCCCAGAAACTTCCAGAAAGGGTCTTCTTCACTCTCCCTGATGCAGACCGTGTCCTATATTTACCCAGAACTAAGAACATGGGCTCACGATTGTATTACTGTGTACTGATTAGCAGAAGTCTAAGACATATGTCTAAACGCCTAGAGCCAGGAGTAGAATTAGCCCCCCCCCTCTCATGTACAGGCTACATGAGAAAGGTGTAGGTATCAAAATAAAAGCTGATCTGGTTAAAAAGAAGAGGGAAACAGATGTTGGACAGGTAACAACAGTGTTTGTGTATCACATTCTGAACAGTCTCTCTTTCTATTTCTCCATTAATTCATTCTAATACACTTATTCTTCGTCTTCATCAGAATCTCTAGTCTTAAATAGTCCAAGAGGGTAACCACTAACCACATGTATCTATTTAGATTTACATTCATTAAAAATGGAATTAAAAATACAGCTTCTCAGTCTCACTAGCCACACTTCAAGTGTTCAATAGCCATGGGGTTATTAGCCACCACATTGGGCAGAACAGACCCGCAACATTTCTACCATTGAAGAAAGTAGTGCTCCAGTTCTTACCCCTCTTATTCTTCCTACTTAGCAGCATCCTGCTACCTTTACTTCCCTCTCTTCCCCACTTGAGACCCTGGACCTCCTACCAGTATTGCAACTTCCTTTTCCCAATTTTCCTTTTGCTTTGCCTATCATGGAAACCCCATTTCTACAAGAGTCCAACTGTCAAGATTCTTCCTATATATATATCTGGGCTGCCAAGGGCAACTGGAACTCATCGCAAATCTGCATGGAGGGTGTCCCTCAAGATTTAACCTCCAATCTCATCTACATCCTCAGCACTGCTGAAAGGTCTATTTTCCTAGTCGACTGTCTCTGCTCTTTCCTTGTAGTCCCTTATAAACCTTTCCTCTGTGCCTTAAACATTTTCCCTGGCCATGAGAAGACAGCGTTACTTTCTCCGAGGGAAGTCACCTGGTATGCCCCACTAACAAACAAACTGCAGCTACCCCTGGTATTTTCTCCTACTTTCCGGTTAGTATGAAAGAGAGTCCCCTTCTCTCTCCCCATTGGATGTCAGCCCCTACTACCAGTGTGCTCCAAATCCCTCCACTCTTGCCTAAATTATTTCCCCTGTTACTTGTTTCTTAAAACCCTCCCTATTTACCAGCTTCTTCTCATTTTCCTTCACACTTACTTATATCATTTCCATAATTTTCAGAATTTCTCACAACCTCGAATTCCTCTCCACCAAAGGTTGTGACTCTTTTTTTCTCCCCCAAAAACCAAACTTCTTGAAAGAGATGCCTATGCCTTCTCTTCTTTGTTTTTCATCTTCTATGTCCCAAATGTCTGTAATCTGACTTTGACCTTGAATACTAGATTAAAACAACTTTTACCGAGATTACTAATAAGTCTTGTGACTCCACATCCAATCCACATTCTTTAGGTCTTACATAACTCAGCCTCCCAGCAACACCTGGCTCTGTGCCCTACATATATTCTTTTTTCCCATGCCACTCTCTTCCTTTGACTTTCACTGTAACAGCCTTTTAGAGCACCATGTTGATGGTTCCCCTCCCTTCCTCCCCTCAGTGTTTACAGTCACCAAGATTCTAAGCCCACTTGTCATGCCATTCAGTCACTCCAGGCTTTGATGGTTATCTATACACATTAACCAACAAGTCTGTGTTTTAGCTCAGATCTACTGGACTTCAGACCTACATAAGCAAGCACTTACATGAATGGCTCCACTTGAAAGTCTCTAGGCTCTCAAGCTCCCCAAGAATAAAACTTGCCCCACTTGTGCTTCTTTGTCTGTGTTCCCAGCTTCTATGACACCATCTCTCTACTCCCTCAAGCCAGGAACCTAGGCACGAGCTTGACATCACCTCACAAAATTCTGGCCATTTTACCATCTCAACAGCTCCTTAATGCTGTCAAATTTTCTGTTTCCACTGCCGTTCCCCTAGTCATGCTAAAATCTTTGCTAACCCACTTCTGACTGATGTCTTGGGCTTACTACTTCTTAGATTCGTTTTCCAAAATACAGTCAGAATGACCTTTTTAAATGACTGTTCTTCATCTACATCTCTTAGGATAGGCTCTAAGATGGAAAATTATACATGTTTGTTATCTGGACACTGCCCATTTTGGTAACCTCTTTTCTTTCTCCCGCTTTCCACATATCGTAATTTACGGGATGGGAAAAAGCACAGTACAGAACCTAGGTTCTTGTCCTCATGACCTGGGTCCAAATCCTAGTTCTCCTTTCACTGGTTTCTTCCTCTTTAAAGTGCTGGTAATAATAGCATCTACAATTGAGATTTGAAAGTGAATCAAAGCACAAGTATACTGTCTTGCATATAGTAGACGTTTAATAAACATTTTTAAAATTAAGGAATAAACTATTGTTCTAGAAAATACCTTATTAACAATCCTTACGTGCTAGATCTCTTGTGCATTAATTAGAATTAGCATGGTAGTAATATATGGAAAGCTCATGTACCGGCCTTGCTTTAAAAGGTGATATATATTTGGATAACAGAACATTTCTTCTACCTGAAGGATATTATTTTTTGAAGCTCATTTTACTATTAAAACAGATAAATCTAGTATACATGGAATATACAAATAAGACTATGAACAAACATAACTACTTTATGGTACTTTCTTCTCAGTGGGGAAAGAAGACAAGAAAATATGAAATAAAGATGAAAAAAGTGTCAGGAAATGATAAGTGCTATGTACAGTTTATGGAGAAACAAATCAAGGAGACAAAGAGCAGTGGTGGGCGAGTAGGGTGCTCCTGTGTACAGGTGCTTAGAAAGCCTATTTGAGAAGGTGACCTCTGAAACCAAGGAGTGAAGGGAGAGAGGCGGAAGCCCCACCGGGCACTCAGGCAGAATGCAAATGTGTGCAAAGGCTTTAAGCTGGAACGGGCCTGGGTCAGGCAAAGAACATTACGGAAACCTATGTGGCTGCACGGCAGTGCGCAAGGGGCTCTGGGAAGGAAATGGGGGCACAGCAGTTGTCAGGAGCCAGGTTACACATGATGCTGTAAATCATGGCAAAGACTCAGATATTATTCTAATTCCAAAAGAAAGCCATAGAGCTCCATAACGCACATGTAAACAACAAAACCAAACTGTCCACTGTTGTTTTTCTGTTTCCTTACTTATTGTTCAGTGTTTAGCTATATCAGATTAACCACGACAGTTAAACCACCTGAGCTGAATTGCCCCATCACTTCTATTTAAACTAGTTCATATGTGAACAAGAGTTCTACACTTGGATTAGCTATCCTATAATGTAGATTCTGAATAAATTCACCCAGTGGAATGCTCAGAACATAGCATTATGATCATACATTACCAGCCACCTGCCTCTCAAATTGTGTTTTCTCTACCAACAGTAACAAGCAGATTTGTAAGAACCTAATTCCCCAAATAAAAACCACAATGTCTCATGCAGTAGTAGAGGAGATGAGGGGGACTCACATCTTCCTTATACAATTCACTTTTCTTTCACTGTCCATACTTGGTGTCACTTAATGCCCCATTTTCTTCTTTTAACATATGATGCTAATGACATGAATATATAAAAGCAGTAAGAAAGGCAAATTAGGTTTAGTATAGAAACTGTGAATATCAACTGCAGGATTTCTCTTGTAAACAAAAACCAAAAAGTCATAATGAACAGAAGTGCTTGAACTTGGACTTTTAGTATAACTATCTTGCTATTTGTCAAGGAGGGAATAGCTCTATTTCAATAAACATAAAACAGAACACCACTAACATTGCCTCAAGAGATCTTTTTTTTTTATAAACGACTTTATCAAAAGAAAGAAGAGACTGCATGTCTCTACACTTCTCTCGATCTTCATCATATTCCAGGTGCCCTGTGGAGTGATGCTGGCTGTCAAGTAGAGCCATCAAGTAAAGGCAGGGATCAACCAGGATTCAAAATTACTAATTGAATGATCTGACCTACTGACATGCAAGGATTACAGTATGTTTTCAAAGGGCTGTTTTGTACTTTAAGGAAAAAAAAATTGCATAGGAGTTTTCATGTCAATTACAGAGACTTAATTGTCTTAAAGCAAAGCATATAATTTATCAAGACACATCGAAAGTATCACAAAGTCAACCTTAAAAGTAAGGCTGTAACTGGTACCCAGCTGACCTAGCCTTTCCCCAGCCTCTAAAAAAGAAAGACAGTACTCATAAATGTTTTCATGTATAATATTTACATTGAGATCAGAAAGAAACAAATGGGCAACTTGGCCCCAAATGTCTGCAATATGTGGGCAGATGTCAGCTTATGGGGTCACTTGAGTGGCATTTTATGGCCGAGGACACACGGTTCAGCTTGTTTCAGTCGGTTTGAGCAGCATGTCAGTCCATCACTCTTTGCCCTTGGGCATATGGCGGGATGTCATCAACCCAGGACACCGACACAACCACGAAAGTGGAACCATATGTGTTTGTAGCCAGAAAAAATTTATTTTCCTCATTATTACATCACGAGCATAAATACATAATTTCTTCCAATGCTTCCTCTACATAGTAAATATTACGTTAATGTGCTGATACGTGTTCGCTAATTAATGTAGCATTTGGGTACTCAAACTTAGCACTGGGATAGGTCAGGGATGAAACCTCCTGAGTCTGAACCATGGGCCTCAGAGATGAAATACCGGGGCAGATGGGCCAACAAGCCCCAGGTGTGTCTTTCATCAGCATGTTTAACTAATGCCCGGCAACGAAGGAAAAGCTCTCGGTCTGTCATTACAGGGGTCATATCTACCAGGACCTTAGATACTTGGCACCATCTGGAGCCACTCCTAGCTACTATTAAACAGGCGACTTAATGAGGAGAGTTTGAATTTGCTAGTAAATGTTGTAAGTTATTCTTTTGCCATTTAGATTCATACAGGCTTCATTTTCAGTTGAATGTAGGAAGTTATCGTGGTGAGATGAGTTCTTCTGTCGGTACTCTTGACTGTCTCCTAACTTCAGTGGACACTGTTTCATCCAAATGAAAGTGTATTTTGTCAGAAATGCCTTGAAGGTTGTTTCTTTCTAAAATGTATTGTACTTTGTAAGCTTCAGGCATTACAACTTACATTTGTGAAGACCTTCAGGGCCTCTCTAGGAAGCTGGCCACATATCACAAATGATCTGAACAGTGTCTTTTAAGGTGAAGTCATTTAAACCATCTGTATTGATGGAGAGCCTCTTCTCTAGACAGAAGCTCTAAGAGTTACAAAGATGGAATTCAGAGTCAGTGTGAAGTAATTACCAGGGTATTTTTGTACAAACACTACTTTTGTCCTTGTCAGTCTATTTCATATTCCAAAGGCCGTGTTTCTGTTGTACCACAGGACCCACAGACCGGCCTCCCTATAAAGGGTATGTGCTGTACGTTTGGCAAACTTGTGAATAGCATTCCAATGCAACTCTATAGGGTGTGTGTATGTATGAATTCTGCTTAATCTTCTTTGTGTTGTTGGTGCTTCAGTATGTTGTAAATAAGACAACAGGACCATTCTCCATGCTGAATTTTTCTAACATCCCTGAGTTCACCTTTTGAAAATGACACCTATACTCAATCCTATATAGCTTTTGTTAAATTTCAAATGAGAAAATCTCTTTGTATCATGGTGATTCCATTTTCCACCCCTTTAAAAAGGTGAAGGCTAGACACAGAGAACATATATGATTCCATTTATGTGAAATGCCTCAAAAGCAAGTATTTGGAGACCAAAAGTAGATTGGTAGCTGCCTAGGGCTGGGGATAGAAATAGAGAATGACTCCAAATGGACATACGGTTTCTTTTTAGGGGTATGAAAACGTTCTAAAATTGTGATGATGGCCCTACAACTCTGTAAATATACTAAAATTTATTAAGCTGTACACATAAAACAGATGAATTTATGGTATTTCAGTTATATCTTAATCAAACTATTAAAATATAGGAAGGGTTAAAAGCCAGAGGATATCTTGGAACCTTTTCTCTCCTGTCACAAAATAGAAAATGTATGTATTTTCCTGACTATTTTTTATTTGAATATTTGAAAATATCATATTCTCTGGGATTATGCACATTGTTCATTTTGTCTTTCTACATGATGATCCATGAAAGAGTATCGGTGGGCTGGTATCATTTCTTACGCATTCTGGACTATTTGGAGTCTATCGATACAAGTTGTACTCAGCTAGAGTGTATCTGCATTATTTGAACCAGGTGGTAGCCAAGGCAGTTCTTCCCTTGGTAGCAGCAGAGGAAGAAGAGAAGGCATGGAAACAGGCAAGGTGACTTGGGTGAAGTACTCAGTCATGCTCACTTACTTCTATTGACTGGCCAATGCACGATACATGACTGACCCCAAAATCAGGGAATGCAGACATATATACTCTACCATCCCTTTGTGGGAGGAACTGAAAAGTCAAATGTCAAGGGGCATGCCAAATGTCAATGGATGCTAGAGAAATTGTGGGTGCTTTCACAGTATTTCATAAGTGGGAGGGATGCAATGTAATCTAACAGAAAAGCTAGAGTCCTTAGGAGAGCTCGGTTCATTTGATTCACTCTGAGACCCTAGTGGAAGACCATTTGCCTCCTCTCTTTGGAGTATAGGTTTCCCATCTGTAAAACAGGAAACAATATCTTTGCCCTTCATTCTGCATCCTCCAGGAACACATCAGCAAATGTGCTACCGCTAGAGCAGAGGAAGCACCCCAGTTCCCCTCTGCATCTGTTGACTGCTAGACAGGGACAAAGAGCTGTGGCTCATGGCTCCCATTTTGTTACTCATAATAGTAGGTAATCAAAATTTGGTTTCCTTGACTCAGGGGCTCACAGAAGTTCGAAGCATCATTTTACCCTTTAGAGAGTTAAAATGTCCTGCTTATATGTCCTCTGGTCCTTTACCCACATCCAAAACACTAAGGTGTTTCCCCATAGTGTAAGGGTGTTAGTCCAAAGGAATATAGCAGGGTCTGGCAATTAAACAGAAAAGATAAGGGACGGGTGGGGAGGACAGCTTGCATGTGAATGCTTGTATTATCTGACTATTATGGTAATCCATAATTACCAAGGATACAGGATATGAAGAGTCTTGGGCCTGAATGGGGTATATTAATATCACAGACTCATATTTTCCTGATTTCTACCCTTGCCTCCCACCTGGTCGCTATGACATTCTCCTAATTATTTCTAGGAGTCCCATCTTCAAAGAAGATGCTACAGCATCCAGCATGCTCATCCTCTCCTGATCAGTGTGCCTGCTCCTGTGTCTCCTGTAGAGGCCTCTGACGGTGTGAAGGACCTGGAAGACATTTGTCATTGTCCTTGATGCTGACCTACCTTGGGGTACCCTCCTCCTCCCCCACCACACAACTGCTACTGCCTTTTCCTGTTATTTCTGCTACTTCTGCTCTCCGTGCCGTAGTGCAGCTCTGGAGGGCTGGTGTACCCAGTGCTCTCTGCAGCCATACCTTGCTGCATGTAGAAAGGAAAGGATGCTTTTCATGCCCTTGCATGTTAGTATACTAGCTGAACATCAAAATAGTACTACTACTGCTCCAATTACTTAGAGTATTTTCTATGAAATATCTCCTTTTATTTTCTGCTTTCTGCAGCTCTCTCCTTAGGGTTTAACTATATCATAGGCTTGGACAATTTTAGTCTTAATAAATACTTTGAAGTTATTCTCCAAAGTGGATTACCAACTCAGACCCCACCAACACTGACAGCAATGACCACTTCCCTGTATCTTCCTAGCTCCAGTGTGCCCTTGCTGCTGGGGTCTGGCACCAGGCCTCCGACTTGGTGAAGGAACTTCTAAGTCAGGAGAAGAAAGAGTCTTAGGCCACTGAGCTTTTCTTAGCCAGGTATATTAGGCAGCAATCTCCAAAAAATTAATAATAGGGTATGTGAGTGTGCATACACATACAGATACACACACACACACAGACACACACATATATATATAGAGAGAGAGAGAGACAGAGACAGAGAGAGATTTATTTTAAGGGATTGACTCATGCAGTTACAAAGGTTGACAAGTCCAAAATCCACACAGTGGGCTGACAGGCTGACCTAGGGAAAAACTGATGGTGCAATTTTTAAGTCCAAAGGCCATGTACTGACAGAAGTCCCTCTTGCTCAGAGAAAATAGTTGTTCTATTCAGTCCTTCAACTGATTGGATGTGGTCTACCCACTTCATGGAGGGTAATCCACTTTATTGATTCAAATGTTAATCTCATCCAAAAAAACACCCTCACAGAAACATCCACAATAATGTTTGAGCAAATACCTGAGCACCGTGGTCCAGCCAAGTGGACCCATAAGATTAAACCACACCAGATGTGGCTTGAATGAATTTCTTGCGCTTATGAGGGGCACAGAAGTAAGAAGAAAAACCATTACAGCTGAAGGGGCCTCACAACCTGGAAGTTAATATTTCAGCGGCAAACAGTGGATGGTCAACTGAAACCTAGTAAAAATGACCTTCTTCTCAATAGATGCCCAGTTGGACTAAAGACATCTAAAGAATGGCCCTCATCATCTTCAAGTTATAAAATCCTATTAGTAGTTTACTAACTCAAGAGCAAAGCTAGTTAGAGGGACCCTGACTTCACTGAGATGAAGTCTCTCCAACCTAAAATACAGAATCACTAAATCAGAGCTTTTTTTTTTTTTTTCAAGCAATTCAAGTTAAGTTGGAGTCATAGGAAGACTATGTCGCCCTGTCCTGGTTTTGGTAACCCCGTCATGGTCTGACTAGCTAAAGTTACCCGGTCTAGGTAACACTTGACTTCTCCTTCCGTACATATGCTGGAATGCCATTTGCAGATTTACCCCCTTTATGAGTGTTGATATCAGCTATCCAACAGCAGAAATGATCTAGTAATACTGAACATGCATTCTTCACAGAATATCTTATTACACCTCTGGCTGTTGTTTTTGTGACTTGACCACGGCCCAAATTGGTTGGAGATTCATTAAGACCTCCAAAGCAGCTGCCCAGGGGCCCCAAAGGAAGGTGTGAAGATTAACAGCCTTGAGTCGAGGCTGTTAGAGGATATACTTAATTAATAGTGACAAGGGATTACTGGCTCCATCGCCTTTCTAGGCATTCTTGAACCATGCGTACTGACACTGGTTTATTTTTGTTTGCATTATTGAGTAAACTCTAGAAACTTGGTAGATTTACAGTCTTTCCTTCCTTAATTCAGCAGGACTAGAGGCCCCAGTCCTCCTATAAAGTATGCCGCTGGTGTCTCCTGAAGTAAACTGCTGCTTCTAGGGGTGTGTGTTGGGGGGGGGCAGGAGTCTTGCCCATTCCACATGTTTTTTGACCTGCTTTCCTTGTGCAGATAGTACATGCTACCCTTCCCTTGCCTATGCTCCCTTATTAATATCTTAATAAATGTCTTACCAATGATACCTACAAGTCCTACGGGTGGCATTAAAGCTAAGTTTCTGTATGGGAATCTGTGTGCAGATCAGCAATGGTAAACCACCTGGATGTTCCAGGAAGGGTTGCCTTTTGGGAATTCTGGAAGTATGTTCAAACACACATGGACAACCATAGAAAAGAACTGCTGGTCACAAATCGATTTTTCATTAAAAACAAGCAACTACAGTCTCCTCTAAACAGCTTTGTCATGGATTCCCAGCTACTTTCTTACTTTCATTAGCCTGTGGTATATTCTGGAACATATTTGTGAATGATTATTTTTTATTATACATGTTTTTCTTTCTTGATTTATAAAATTTATAGAAAAAATGGAAGTCGATCTATTTAAAATATTTTTTACATCATTTACATTCAGACTATAGTAGTGTTTTGCAGAAAACAGAGTTTGAATGCTTAATTATTAAGAATTTTATAAATGGCTTGACATGCTGTTACTCATTAGTGCTTTTTAATATAACTAAAAAAAAAAAAGAAGAACCCAATAAGAGTGATGACTCCATGCATCTTGTACCTTTAGGCTGGAGCCTAATTCTTAGAATAGCTAGCGAAGTAGTGAAGGCCTTGATTACTACACCCATTTTATTAGCTGGAGAAGCTGTTCAAGATGTTTAGGAATACTGCTATGGGAAAATCCTCTCTTCTATTATGTAACTGAGAGGTCTTTTTACTAAAACAATTGTTTGTAAATAGAGTTGCCAGATTTCACAAATAAAAACACAGATTGCCAGTTGATTTTAATCTCAGATACACAATGGGTAATGTTTTAGTACAAGTATATCTCATTCCCTGGTTTGAAGGCAGACAAGGCTTAGGGTTTCCTTGTCCCTTCCCCCATTCAGTCAGAAAGGTTATAAGATTCAAATAAGTTTTTGCGTAAAAGTTCTGTGTCCAAAAACAAACAAAGAAAATGAGCTTAAGAAACATTTCGTTTAATGCTGGAAGACTTCTCTCCCTTGATGTGTGACAAAAGGTTTGATATGAAAGAAGAACTTCAGCAAAAATGGATACATAAATTTGCTGAGAATCCAATGAAACCTTCATTTTATAATTTTAAAGCAATTATTTTAATCTGCAGATTTGAAAAAACAAAGACATAATTGTAACCAGAAGGAATATGTTATATGTTTATATGTTTACTTATAACCAAGAATAAACATATTTCATAACAACTCTACTAGCATCAGGAAATATGGGTATATATAAATACACATATGTATTGTATGTCACATGCATTTAAACATGTTATCCATAGATATTGATATAGATTCTTGTGTGTATGATATAGGATATACCTAAATAAGGATAAAAAATAAGTGACCACATTACATCCTTTATCTAGAAATATGGCCACTTGAATAATCTATTTTCCTTTATTTCTAGCCGAAATTTTATAATAGAATCCTCAAAACAAAACTTGAGTTACCTACAGTTTTTAAAATAAATCTCTTTATTTTAAATTAGCAGTATAAACCATATGATGGCATCTATTTACTTCTAAGACCTTAAGAGATTTATTTTTAATTCTTAGAGAAACAGCCTAAGTAGTGAGGATTTTATCTGAAATCAGAGCAGATTACCCAGGTGGTTTGCGTGGACTGTAAGCATGGCCTTCCCTTTGGGCTTGTCAGGTTGGCCTATGCACCAACAGTAACACCTTTAAAATAGATCATTTCCAGTGTATAAAATACATGCATTGACACCTGTTTATATTACTATAGCAGCACTAATTTATCCATATTCACAAAACAATACTATGTCAGGTTAGAATAGGAAACAGAGATTAAAAAGCCATCATGACTTGACCAAGTCCACATCCTGACATTAGGGGTTAATATGAGGTACCTGTGCTTATATTTGCACTAATACTTATAGGTATTTATGAGGAAGAGAGATTAAAAAGAAGCTTGTGGAGGACAGGAGACTGAGAATGGTCCTGTATATCACCCAGGAGGGTCTGTTTCCACAAGTCATGCTGGATCATAGAACAGTTTCTTCCCAGGACAGCGTCTGAACAGCTGCACTGCTGAGGCTGAGAACCCAGTTCCTGAAGTTCCTGTTCTAATGCTTGATTTTCAGAAAACACATTCTTGCTGTAGGCACAAAAATGTTCATGCACACAGTTCATAAACGTCTTCCTAAACAATGCTGGAAGGGGAGAGGGAAATGGGGGTGGGAAGCCCCAGGTGGGAATGAATGGTCCCTTAGAACTGGGGAAATGCTGTCAGCGCCCAAAGCCTGCTGGTGGCCACCTCGGAGCACCCGCGGGGCACCTTTCAGTGAAGTGCTCTGCATAAATATTTGAGCACCTTTCCTCCTCAGAACTTCGAACAATACACTGCTCATTGGCAAACTTGTCTGTAGTGATGCGTGTACCAGATCTTCCACATCTCCCTATAACTTTCCTGTAAAGGGAAAAGAGTGAGTGATATTTTCAGCACAGATTTTAAATAAGGTAGATGATTTTTGTTTTCCCTCCATTAGCCTCCAGGCAATCATCCCACCAGGAATCAGAGCTTTATTCTATTTTCTCACCATTCCAGGGATGAATCATTCTGGGAGGGAAGCAAAGAGGTGGCATTGCATGGGACTGACCACCAGGAAATTTCCTCTCAGGGAAGAAATTACCTGAATTCACAATCACACATGAAGCACAGGGTGTGTGTGTGTGTGTGTGTGTGTGTGTGTGTGTGTGTGTGTTTGCGTGTGTGTGTGTGTGTATGTGTGTGTGTGTGTGTTGGGTATTTCCCATTTGAATAACAATCAACCTTTTTTTTTTTGGTCATCAACTCTGACTTTTCTCTAGGTATCTAGAATTTGGTCTACAAGAGGGAGTTCAAACTCTAAATTGTGAATTCAGAAGGCCAAAGATAGAGCAAAATTAATTTCTGCATGGCATCAGTCCTGCTTCCTTCTAACTACACAAAAGCAAAATAGATTGCTGCCTACATAGCATGTTTCAAGAAGTCTTCAATGGTCACAAATGACCCTTGGCTTCAATGGCTTGCTTCGATGTCTCAAAACACTGGCATCAGAGTTATCTGGGGGGATAAGTAACACAATGCCTAAAGAATGAACCTGAAAACAGGTAAAGATACAATGAAAACATTACATTGACTAGTTTCCTTCCAGTTTGCATCCCTGTGTTTTGATGGTGTTTTATCTTGCACAGGCCTGAAAGCCTGGATATCTGCTCTGGATGCCTAGTTTGTGTAACCAGTGGCTACAAGATACCACTCACCAATGTTCAATTCACAGCACTGAACTACATCAGTCCCCTAGGAGGAGTTCTTCCCCAAGGAAATAGAAGAGTTAATAAGAACTAACGATACCAGTTAGTTTCTGCATGCCAGATACTTGTATGATTATTAATGCACCTACCTTATTCATTTATTTATTATAATGCTGCTATGAGGTAGGTATCACTATTATCAACCCCATTTTACAGCTGAGAAAACTGAGCCTCAGTGATTTGTCCAAGGTCATCTAGGAATTGTCAGCACCAGAATTCCTACCCAGGCCAACAGAGAAGGAAACTGGATGGCAAGTTAACAGCTAGTCCATGCTCCCTCCCTCCAACCTGTGAGACAAAGGCTGGATGACGCAGCAATAAAGAACCATTTTCCCAGTGTGGCCCAGCCTGAATGGAAGAAGCAGAAGAGCATTCCAGGGGCAGTGGAAGCCAACTGGATTCTTTGAAGGACGCTGTGGTGCCAGAGATGAACCTTATTCTTTGACATGCTGTCCTCGGTAGGCCTGAGCCTTCAGTAATCCAAACATAATTTGTTCCTTTAGGTGGAATCCCTTGATGCTAAAGAAGAATGATAGGCTTTTTATGCATGAATGGACTGTGCAAGAAGTACCCTGTGTGACAGTCATGACCAAGTGGCGTTTCCCAAGCCGCAGGCCTCTGTTAATGCAGCAGCAGGTACACGGGGCATTCCTATTGTGTTACATTAAGCAATAACCCTGTTGCTCTTAACCTCCAAAGATACAACAGGAAAATCTACCAACCCAGTGGGTAATTCCACATCATCAGCAGTTCCTTTGTCTTTGTGTAATGGCTCTAGGAAGGCAAAGTGTTCTTGCCGGTTAGCAGTAAAAAAACATGTTTGTTTTATAGTCTCCTGCAGCACCATTAGCAACCCTGGTGAATGTGTTTTCTTCTTCAGCTTTTCAGTGACTCAGGTATGGGACTGACTCCCATGCAGAAGGATGCCGAAGGATGGTTACAACACTGGAACATTTATTATTCAAAACATTTTTCATTCATTTTCCTTTGGAGTTTAAAGACAAATCCTAAGAAAAGTTGAAATCTCATTCCCTTGTTTATAAGGGCCAACGGGCCAAACTCAAGTGTTGCCAATTTTTATTAGGTAGTTGAAACAATTGTACGGACTGTACCAGCATTCAACTGACTGAACACTGATAGGGAAAAGAATTCATGGAATCACACAAAATTGCTAATATGATGAATTTTGGGTAATAAAATTCAGGTCATCTTTATAATGGAAATTTTCCAGTGTGTCTCAAACGTAGACAAAATATTATAAAGAACTCCTATGCAGTCATCACCTTATGGGAGATATTTTATGTTCTGACTTAATGCTTTTTACTCTCAAATTTTCTAAATAAACACTATTTTTAACAAGAAGAAAATTAAAATGATAGTTTTAAAAAATGGATTCAAATTAATATTTTTCTGTTCTAAGGCTATGCTTTCCATACAGACACCAACACAGAGGCACCAGAAGTGGCCCATCCTGTTCTTCCCACCAGAAGATTAGTTTCACAAATTAAGGAAATGAAAATTGGCAGGCAGAAAAAAAAAAAAAACTGAGTTGCTATTCTCCTGGTTTAGGAAGGGTCAAAGTTTGGCAAGCTCAATATTCTAAACAAACAGCTAGAGCCCTCAACCCCATTCAGCAGTTCACCCCTTGGCTTTGCATAAGAAACTGACATTTGGAATTTGGACCCGGGCATGTGGCTTTTGAGAAGTAAGCATGGAGCCCCTACCTTGGGTCCTCTGCCCACAGGGAAAATGCCAACATGAATCATAACTGGACTCCATTTAGAAGACAGTTAATTTAGAAATGTGCAATATGTTGAAAAGGCTCAGAACCAAACCAAATGTTTGCAGTAATAGAAATTTCCATATGCTGTACAACATTTAAAATATGTTATTTGCCTACACTAACGTTGAACAGCGGGACCTTTCTCTAGGCCTAAAATGACAACCTCTATCTAGCCTCCAGGACTAACAGTGATGTTACAAACTGTACACTGTGTGCCCTCATGGCTTCCAGGCAAGACGCCTCCTTCCAGAACTACCCATTGCTAAGAACTCCCCACGCAGCCCTCCCATAGCAGGGCTCCATGAAGGGGAGTGAGCATAAAGAACGGACAGAAAATGATTTTTCAGTGGAGAGCTATAAAGAGAGGACTTTGAAAAGTTTTGCTTGGGGGTCGCATGATTTCACACTAAATCAATTTTCTAGAGTTATTATTAGTAGTAGAATTTGATGTTAATAAGTATAGTAGTAACAAGCATAAACAGAGCCTTTACCTTTAATACTATTCTCATCCCCCTTTTACAAGAAAATCGAAACAGAAAGAAAATAAAGGAATTTGCTAGCAGCACATAGCTAGCCACACAAAATGCAAAACAACTAACTGATACTCAATGCCATTTGGCTGCTAGGGATAAAAACATAAAATACGCAAGAATTGAGCCTGTTTTCAAAGTGTGGCCATGGTTTCCACGGCCATCATGAGAAGGAGAGAGAGAGAGAGAAACACTAAGGTCAGGCAAGAACAAAAGTGACACAAGCCGACTTTCGACAACTGCCTTCTTAGCACCACTCTCTCTAAACCCTCCTTACTCTTGTCCAGGGAAGCTACAGGCTACTCTAGATGCCAGCCATCTCGGTCTCCCTGGACTCAGTGCTGACCAGTGAGCATGTCTTTCCTAAGCACCGACTCTGAAATTGCCGTTCGATTATTCACTTGTTCGTGAGTATTCCCCTTGGGTGAATTCCTCCATCTGCGCCCCAGGCGGCCTCCTGCTGAATCAAGGAACCTAGAGAGTAAGCTTCCACTCCAGCCCTCTTTTCTAGCCTCAGTGCTACACCCTGGGCATTTTAAGGTGCCTTTGGACAAATCTACATTAAAATGGAAAGAAAAGAACTAGCAGAAATATCCAAAGCCTGACTGGCCTTTCCAGAGCATCAGCTGCACATTTAAAAATTTTTATCGAAGAATAATACATACACAGAAAAGTGTACATATCGAAATCAAGCAGCACGGTGACCTTTCACGTGTGAACACACTGTCTAACCAACACCCGGGCCAAAAAAAACAGATGATCAGCCCTCAAGGTCTTCCACATATTTCTTTCCAGTCACTACCTCTCAGCCCAGCTTGATCGCATCCTGACTTCTCACAGCATAGATTAGTTTTACCCATTTTGTAGTTTATATAAATAGAATCCTATGTGGTTTCCTGTGTGTCTGCCTTCTCTCACTCAACATTATTTTTGTGAGATTCAACCACCTTACTGTGTGGAGTTATAAGCCTTTTATTCTTTTTTGTTCTATAGTGCCTAATCGTGTGAATATACAACAATTTACTTACCCGTTCTACAATTAAAGGGCATTTGGGTTGTTTCCAGTTTGGGGAAACTTCAAATAATGCTGCAATGAATATTCCAGTTCTTGCTTTTGAGGAACATATGTGCATGTTTCTGATAGGTATACACTTAGGAGGGGAATTGCTGGATCATAGGGTATGCATATGTTCAGCTTTATTAGATACCACTAAACAGCTCTTTAAAGTGGTTTTATTGATTTACTGTCCCACCAGCCATATATGAAAGTTCAGATGGCTACAGAGCTTTGCTGTCTTTCTTTCCTTTCCTCCCTTTTACTAGGTGTGGAGTGGCATCATATTGTGAGTTTTATTTGCATTTCCCGGGTGTGTGCTGTACGAGATGCTTGTAGAGATACCTACTCTAACTCAGCGGTCCTTTCCCACGAACTGACTTTAAAGTAAGAATTAGAGGTATTCTAGGGCAAGATTCGCCAGCAGTGGAACTGATGGCATTTTGGATGGTAGGCTCCTTTAGGCTGGAAGGCTAGCTTGTGCACGGTAGGATGTCTAGCAGCACCACCCACAGCTGGGATGACCCAAAGTGTCTTCAGCCATTGCCAAATGTCTGTGGTTGGAAGGGAGGGGAAGGATGGGAATCTGCCTTGGTTGAGAACTATTGCTCAAGATCTATTTGGCACATTCTTGGGGATGTGTCAGTCTCTGCAAGGTCTCAGAGGTTACACCATGATGGGAAACATCTACATAGCACCAGCACAGCGACAAAGCGGGGCACAACCCCACGGAGCAGAGGGCAAAGGAGGAAAGTCCTTCAGGACCTCTGTGTTTGTCTCATAATTAAGGGGGCAAAAGTTCATTCACAATACTCGAAGAATGTGCGGTTGCCCTGCTACCACCATTCCAACAGAAAATCTCTGAGATTCTTCTGCATGCCATCAGACCACATTGAATGGAAACACAGTCATTCAGAAAGCTTCTAGCCAGCCACGACCTGCAGATCAGTAAAAAGTGGGAAACTAAGCAGTTGTGTTGGATTCCTTTTATTTTGTAAATCTACAGTATGAAAGGAAAGGCAAGTTGCCAGAATGTTTTTCTTATTCATCTGGCTTAAAAGCAAATATACTTTGAAGCCAACATTTTTTTAAGTCAGCAAGGACATGCATGTGTGTGTGTGTGTGTGTGTGTGTGTGTGTGTGTGTAACAAGGGGACAAATAGGTACTGAAGTCTCGAGGCTAAACAGAATGAGTGTGCAAGTCTGTACATTAATAACGTTGTTTACCAGTGCACCTGAGGCCTTCAAGCCAGAAACCTAGATTTGAATTCTGACTCTACCACAAAATGCTGAGTCATTTCATTTTGTTTATTTCCTTGTGCCCCAGTTTCCTCATCTGTAAAATAGGGTTTATAGGACTCACCTATCTCACAGGGTTTTTTTTGAGGATTAATAGGATAATTGTTATGAGGCACGTAGAAGAGTGCCTAACAATATTAATGCTTCATAAAACCTAACTGCAGCATATTACAAGGGGGTTCTTCAGCAACTCTGGTGTTATTGCCTCACCTTAAAACAAGGACCTGGATTCAGAAAGGTGCAGTTAATTGCCTGATGTTGCCGATTTCGTTTCAGAAGGGTTATGTCTCAGACCCGGGCAGTTCCCTCGAGCTACCAACTGGTCAAGATCCTCAGTCCTCAGGCATAGGGCCCCTGGCCATCAAGGCTGCATACCTCCCAAGAGTCTTGCAGGGACTCTAACAAGAAATCCCATTGATATTTGCCAACTAAAAGCCCCCAAACACCACGTTCCTATTTTCAATTTAAATTTTTTCAATGACATAAAAGAACTGTATCAAACTTGAGGAGTTGCATTTTGTTCTATAAGCAGCGCATACAAGTCATGTCATAAAATCTAAAAAAAAAAAAAATCAGGTAGGCTTAACGGAAATGAAGATTCAGGCCCTATTACATGAATTAAATATTTCCTTCTTCCATTCCCTCTTAGGATTTCTTTTTATGGTTGTTTTCTTGAGCTAATTAAGCTATGTAAAACAACATTTCAGCAGGCAGATCTTTCTGCGTTATTTTAGCAGTGACATGGTCCAGGTGGAGTGGGGACTGCAGGATTTGAAAGTAGCTGAGGATCAGGAGGGCGCAATGGCATAAATAAGTACAATTTTATTCCATGTGATTTTTGCAAGATAAATGGAATCTCTGGACCTGATGATTTTTTTAAAACCATTTGTAAGACATAATTATACTCCCATGGAAAGTATTTGACTTGGGCCAAATTTTCCACTACAGAAAATCAAAGGAGAAAATCAGCTGGTCTTCGGGCTCAATGAAGTCTGATAATAAAGCCTTATAAGTTAATTAAAGTCAGATTTATACCCCCAAAGCCCCAGATCATCCTGTAGACTTCCTAGGGTAATTTAAGCTTTGTTACCCACAGACTTGGCCACACCAATGGTCTTTTGCTTAACACTAAATCTTAGTTGCTGAAAAACAAAATTAAACACGTGGAGTCTTTTGTGCTGGACCTCTTTTCAAAACCATGACAACACTCCCCCATACAGGGACCCCATCCGGGTCAGGAAGAGTTTTTGGCTACCCCAGGACTGCCTGAGTTTGGGTTCCTAATCTGGATCTCTTGCTTTTCAGAGTCTCCACGTTTACCCCCACATAGGTTTTACCAACTTGTTTTATAAGAAAGAAGCCAACAGTTGGTTCCAGGCAGGATACATGAAAAGCTGAGCATTCCCTGTAAGGATACTGCCATCCTACAAGCCCAGCACCCGGGGCAGGTACTGAGGTCTCAGGTCAGCCCTCTCTGTGAATGGACATCTGTCTTTTGATTCTAGGCTACCGTCGTTCCCATATGCCCATACCCATACCTAACCCACATGATTCTTAAGGTTTCTACAAACCTACCACTGTGCCTACAGTAAAAAGCATTTCACAAACCACTGTTCCTGCCGATCTGCTCAGGTTATAGGGCAGAGACATACCCAAGATTCCCCACCTCTCAGCTTTATAAAGGAAAGAAAGAGAAAAAGGAGGTAAGGAACATAGTCCAAAAGCCCATTTCTTCTTCTTCCTTCCTGGACCCACCCAATATAAGCCAGCATGTCAGATGGGACTAAAGAGAACTAAAGTGGCCACAACTCCAAGAGCTCTTGTGGCATCTTCCATCAGTCCCTCTGGAAACGCTGATGCAGATCATCTGTCCCTGAAGCATTTATCTCATGGATTAGGGCAGTGACTCCAGATCCTGGCTCTGCAATGGGATCTCCTGGAGACCTAAAAATCCTGACCCTCAGTGCTGCCCCAAGACCAAATAAATCTCTGAGGGTGAGACTTAAGAAAGACATTTTGGGTTTTGCTGCTATTATTGTTTATAATTTTCCCAAGAAATCCCAATGCATAATCAAGACTGTGAACCCCCAGCTTTGTGCACAATCTCAGAGACACCAAACAGTCTCATCTAAAGCACTATACACTGGAGATCTTATTATTTACAGTATAATTTAAAAAAATACTTATCTTGGAAGCCCTTTAAGCAACCCTCACTAGATAAACATTTTCTCCTTGGTAATGTGACTTAACTTTCTTTCTCTAAATGCTTGTCTTCCACAAAAACTGATTTGATATAAACTCTGACTGCTCAGGGAAACACAAGCACTTTATCAAAGCACCACAAATATTTGCAAGACTTTTCCCTTGAGGAAGAAGAGGATGATGACAGAAATCAAAAGTTTCTTAAGTCTCTCAAATTCATGACGCTCTGGAATACATATTTCTCTTCTTCATGGATAGTGCAATATGTACATAAAAATGAAAATGTCACTATAAAATAATATTTCCCAGATGGAAACATGAGACTTGACAGTGGGGGCAAAACTATTTTTTTTTCTGTCTATTACCATATATTAATTGCATGTTTAAAAAAGCCCAGATATGTGAATCTAATCATTCCATTTTGCTGATTCTGGTCAAAATTTCTTGATTTAAAAAAGATTTCTAAATTAAACACATTTTATGGATATGGGCTGTCCAGCCTGCTTGACTGTGTCATGGGTACTTCATAGGTACAGCTTGCTTACAAATGTTTAATATTTGTTTCAGAGTCCAGTTAACTTTTTCCAGTTGCTCCCAAAGCCATATATGGAAAAGACTGCCCAGGAGTAAAATTGGCACCTACCTAGTCCTTAGGGATTATATCCTTGAAAATATCAGTAGTGGTGATAATAATTACCAAATAGCATTATAACATTCCGTAAACTTCAGTAAGTCCTTGACATATGCCAGTGAAGATTCTAATTAATTTGTTTACTCTTCATATGACCGGATGAGGCTTACCTGTGCGGCACACTATTACTAGTACCATATTCCAAAGGTGGAAACTGAGAGTAAATAACTTACAAAAAAGGCACAAAGCTAGTAAGTAACAGAACCAGGTTAAAACTCCCACTATCCAACCCTCGAATCAACAGGCTTGACAATTGCCATTAGCTATGGAAGATTTTTCTTTTTTACCTGAGTGAAAGTCCAGTGGCCTCTGAAGTTAATTTCTGCCTACAGCTCACACTTCCCTCATTGTCTTGGAAAGTTGCTGATGAATTCCCTCAGGTTACATCTTAAACTTGATGGAATCTATCCCTCAACGACCTCCCAGTTTTCTCTCTCTGGACTAATATTACGAATTCTATCTGGAGCGAATAAAAGTCATCCTGACGTTCTCAAATATGCGCAGAATTTCTATTCCTTTATTTGTTCATATTATTTCCTTTGAAAAGAATGCACCTCTTCTTTCTTTCATCTATAAAAAAACAGATCTTTCTAGATTCAGCTCAAAAGTTGCTGCTCCTATGAAACTTAACCTGAGTTTCTTTTGTTATTGAAATATATTTGACATATACTATTACATAACTTCAAGGTGTACAACATGTTAATACATTTATATATTGTAATATCACTGCCATTTTAGCAACAGTACCTCTATTACATCATTTATTATTTCTTTTTTTGTAGTTGGAATAATTTTGATTAACAAGTTTGATTATAATACAACATTGTCTATTTTCAAAATACTGTGGATTAAGTTCTAGAACCTCTTTACTACTCATTGCAAGTTTATATATATCCTTAAACACCTCTCCTATCCCACACCCTCCCACCCCTGGTAACTACCATCTTACTCCCTGTTTTTATGAGTTTGGCTTTTTAGATTACACATATAAGTGATAACATACAGTATATGTCTTTCTCTGTCTGACTTATCTCTTAGCATAATGACCTCAAGATCCATCCATGCTCTTGCAGATGGGAGGATTTCCTTCTCTCTCACCTTTGAATAATTTTCCACTATATGTATCTGAGCTTCTTTCTGGAACAAATTTCCTCTTCTTTTATTTTATTGCATAGCTTCTTCTATTCTTCTACTAAAAAACTTCTTCTACCTTGTATATTAATCATGCACTGGCCCATCTCTCCCACTGCTCTATAAGCTCCTTGAAAGCCATTATATATACACTACTCATATTTTGGTACCTTCAGCAGGACCTAGTAACATGGATTGTACATGTTTGTGTGTTTAAATATTTTTAATTAAAGTATAACTGAGATACAGAAAAATGCAAAGTGCACAGTGATGAATTTTCACACAATGAATACATCAACTAGCGATGCACAAGATTGTCATCAGCTTTCCAGAAGCCTTTATCATACCCCTGTCCCTCCAGGAGGTGACCTTCCGGACTTCTACCCATTTATATTTTTCCCACTTTTGAACTCTGCAGGCATAGAAACATATAGTATGTGCTTTTTGTGTCTGATTTCTTTCATTTAACATATTTATGAGAACCACCATTTTTTGTGTAGCAGTATTTTGTTAACATTTATATAGTTATTGTATTTCACTTTATGAATTTTCCGCCAAGTATTGATCCATTCACCTGTTGATGGGCATTTAGATTGCTGCCAATTTGGAGTCATTATGAATAGTGGTGCTCCTGACATTCTTTTACATGTCTTTGCTATATATGTGTAAGCGTTTCTACTGGGTATATACCTAGGATTGGAATTGGGTTATATGGTATACATATGCCCAGTTTTAGTAGATACTGACAGGTTCCCAAAATGACTGTTCTAGTTTTAAACTCTCAGCAACAATGGGAGTTAAATTTGCTCAACATCATTATAAAATCTTGATATTCTTAACTCTTCTTGTGGTGTAGAGTGGTGTCACATCATGGTTTTTATTTGTATTTCCTGATGAACAGGGAGACTGAACATCTTTTCATGTGTTCATTGACTACCTGGGTACCCACTTTTTGAAGTGCCTATTCAAGTCGCTTGCCCATATTTGTACTGTATTGTCTTTCTTCTTTTTATTGACTTTTAGAAATTCCTTATACATTTAAAACCAAACATGCTGCATGTTTTATGTGTTGCAAAGACTTTCTCCCAGTCTGCGGTCTAATGATTTTTTTTATGAACAGAAGTTCCTAATTTTAGTGCCGTTACTGTATCAATCTTTTCATTTATGTTTAGTGTTTGCTTCCTATACAAGAAAGCTTTTCCAACCACAGCTATAACATAGTTCTCTAGTTTCCTACCAGTAATCAAAGAAAGGTACAATATATATTTTTTATTTTTCATATGCGTCATTCTTTGACCAAACACTCCCTACTGATCTGCAGTGCTACCTTTGTAAAAAATCAAGTGTCCACATATGGACGTGTCTGTTTCACACTCTTCTCTGCTCAATTAGCTTCTTTTTCCTTCTATGCTCTTTTCAATCCTGTCATTTTGATTAAGTTTTGCTGCTCAGTAGTGTATGATCTCCATCTTTACACCTTTTCAAGATGTTTAGGACTATTCCTGAGATTCTTCACTTCCATATATATTTTAGAATTGGGATTTTTTTAATAGGTATGTATTGAATCTCCAGATCACTTTGAGGAAAATCAACATTTTTAAATTATTAACCCAGTACATCCTTAATATGTGCAGATTTTCTTTAATTTTTCCCAATAATATCTTATACTGTTTTGTGTAATAATATTTTTCCATTTCCATTAAATGTATTCCTAAATATTTGATGTGTTTTTGATGCTAATATAAATGTTATTTTTAAAAATTTTAATGTTAAGTTTTTTGTTACTAGTGTATGCAAACAATTTTTTATAATGACATTATATCCAATGACCTTACTAAACTCAGTTATTGACTGTGAATATTTATTTGCCATCTTTCAATTTTGACACCTGGGGAGTTTACCAAAGCTTCAAATTGTATTATGGCTAAGCTTTGCTGGGGATGTTGCAATTACCATTTCTGTGTGTGTGTGTGTGTGTGTGTGTGTGTGTGTGTGTGTGTGTGTGACTGGATGAGAGAGGTGGAAAGAATTTTGTGTTATAAATATTAAGGCTAATTGACAGCTCCTTAAAAATTTAAATTATGCCTGAAGTGACAGAAGCAACATTCAATATATTTTTTTTTACTAATACATATTCTTTATTTAACCCATACATACAGTTAAGAGGAATGTATACACGTAGTCATGGGACATGCAAATTCATTAAAATTTGCTAGTGTCCATTTCCTTTTATACAAAATACCATACATAGGCTTATAAAACAGGGACAGTAGAAGCCTCAGAGTGGGTAGATGATTTGCTTAATGTATATGGTTTTCTAAAGGCTAAATCTTTGAATTATTCTAAGGCATTATATACTTTTAGAAATACATTAGTATGTCCAATAATTTATCAAATGGAAATGATCAAACTCTGGACAAGAATTAATAAATTGAGGTCTTCTTCACAGCTTAACAATAAAAATATTATGAAACATTAGGTATCTAACACCAGTTACAAGTAAATAAAGTAATAACTATGTTTTCCATAAAATATTAAATTATTTTTTTAATGTGGGTTAATTATTATCACTACTAAAATGTTAAATGAAAAATCTAAAGCACCAGAACTTTCTGTACTGTGTGATTTCAATAGGAAGAAAGAAAAAAAAATGTAAAGAGTAGTTATCTTCAAGTTTAGAGGTAATTTTTATATTCTTTATTTTTATATTTTAAATTAACTTTAATTAGTTAAAAAAACATATCATGCCAAAATAATTAATCAGCTTGGGAGTGAAAAACATAACCAAGGAACGAAAGGATTGTTTAACATTATGAAACGTATTAATATCCCATTAAATGGCCGAATATCAGCAATCACAAATACTATGATTATCCAAATAAAAGACAAAATGGTATCTGATCACATTTAACTCATTCTGGATGAGAACTCTTAAAAACAAAAAATGGAAGGATATTATATAACATGGTAAAGAATTTCTACCATAAGCCAATAAATACCATCATGCTTAAACACATCTAAGTATGTCAAGCCAGTACAGAGACAAATTCAAAGAGCCAACTGCTATCATTTAATCTTAGTTTGGAAGTTTTGGGCAATGAAAGACAACATGAAATATAAATACAAGCCAAATATAATACAAAGGAAAAAATACAAAATTTATTATTATGTTCAAATAATGTGTTGGTTTTATTAGAAGTTCCAAGAGGATCTATTGAAAAGATTTTAGGATTAATTAAAGGATTCAGTAACTCAGATGGTTAGCTTATATAAATCTCGATCAATAACCATTAAGTAGATGGATAAAAAAATTTCATTCATAACAGTACTGAACAAAACAAACACCCTCAAATATCTAGGAATGACATTAACAATAAATATCTTGCTATAATTGTATGTAGATAATTACAGTATGTTTCTGAAACGAAGCTATATTTATTATATAAAGAGAAATATCAAGTTTCTAAATGATACAGTCATATTAAAAACAGTATGGTAACTGCTGGTTTTAAAATATTTCCAATAAAAATTTCAATGAGTTTTGGAAAAAGGTCTAGAGAGCATAAGAAAAACTTAACCTAAAAAAGGAGAGAAATAGAAAATAATTGTTTTTAATGTGAAAAGAACTTAAAATAGCAGATTTCTCCAGGTTTAAAATATATTACAGTACTTCAGTAATTAAAATAGTATTAAATTAATATTAAAACCTAATCAGAAAGATTAAAAGAACTGAACAGATCAACAAGGAACAGACTATATATATATGTATAAAACGAATGCATATAATATTCATAGATAAAATGCTAATCTATGCTCAACATGGAATCAAAAAACAAAACCAAACAAAAATCACAGAGGAAGAGAAGAACAGCTTAATGGAAATTTTTGGAATACTGGTTTAGTTATTTCGGGGAAAATCTAGTTTGATAATGGCTCCATGCTGTATGTCAAAATAGGTTCAAAAGGATTAAAAATCAAACATTAAAAAATAATCATGTAAAACTAGAAAAAATTAAAACAAAGACTGACAAATCTATGGTGGTAAACTTTCTCACTATGTCAAAATAAATGGAAGAAATAAAAAAGGAAAATATTTAACTCCTGAAATTTGTCCATATGTAAGAATAATTAACAATAATATATTAAAACTAATTGCAGCTAATGTGCAACAAATGCTATTCATGAATATCTTTATCACACATACAAGTCAGAGAAATCAATGAGAACATTTCAATAGGTAAGTGAGAAAAGACAGGAATACCATCTATAAAAGGGAATACAAAACTCTCACAAAATTACCATGTACTTTTTAAAATGAGAATGTCCAATATTGGTAAGAATGTGTTTACATTGAAATTAATTATTTTTCTTCAGTCCTTAGAAAATTCCTGAATGATTAACTTCCATCAAGTATTTTTCCAGCAGCTGAAAAATACGATGTTTAATACCACAAAGTCCTCATCTTCCTCAAATTTATATTCTAGCAGAAGAAATAGACAAATACTAAGTAAAGATCAACAGTATCATTCATATAATGATAAGCACTATGGAGAAAATCAAAGGAAAGGTGGAGATCTGCCAGCTTCTCAGGGAACATGTCAAGGGATGTCCCTCCAAAGGGGATAACTGGGCTCTGATCAGAGAGGAGAGTAAGAATAAAGCCTCGTGCTGGGAATAAAGGTGCAGGCTGCAGGAAGCACAAAGAGGGCTGGGCGAGAGTCAGTGAGAGAGAGTGAGTGAAAGGACGGTGGGGAAAAGCAAGCGACAAATCACACGGGGCTTCTCAGGTAATCCCAGCTCATTCTAATGCTGGGCGCTGAACAAAACAGCAAAACTTTATGGGACTGCAAAACCAGCAATGCTTATAAAATCATAAAGTACCTTCTATTTAACTCAGTAATCTCATTGATGGAAATATATTTCAGGAAATGTATTCTCCCCATGTGCTACTGTTCAACATTGTGCTACTACAATTTCAAACATTGCCAGTATTTGGAAATTCCTCATCCCGCCTCCATACTCCATCACACTCCTTCTACCTAGAGGATGAAATAACCCACTTTGCTTCAGAAAAAAAAAAAATCTGTTAGGTACTGAACTCCTTTAAGGTCTGCGTTTTGACCCAGCATCTCATCTTTACCCCCATCGTGCATCACCCCTGCCTTCCTCTCGGGGCGGGGTGGGGGAACTGCCCTCCTGCCCTCTCCGGCGGCTCCCTCCAGCACCCTTTGAGCCTTGTAGCAACCTTCCCCCTCGGGAATCCTGTTCAGTTATTTCTCCTCAACAATCATCTCCTGATGATCTCTCATTCCTCCTCCTCTACTAACGCCTTCCCTTTGACAATTGAACTCACTCAAAAATCATCTACCATTGAAGAAACAAACCCAAAACCTTCCCCTTCCCTTCTCTCTCCTGGCTCACGGAGGCAACTTCTCTCAAAAAATGATTACTTTTCACTGACTGCGCTTCCTCACCTTCCTTCATTCCCACGGCTTCCACCACCGCTCTTGCTCCCTTCGCTGCCCTGGAAACTGCTCTGGAAAATACTCCCGGGGTTCTCTCTGTTACCACATCCTTTCTTGCAGCCAACCTTTTACAGTAAGTTTCAGGGGTGGCCTTGTTCACAGGGAACACATAAAGCCACCAAGGAAGTATGAAATGTGGGTCCTAAATGTTTTATTATCCTCCCTATAATGAGGCTTTACTTTACTTTGCACTATTCTTGGTGATGGTATTATAAGCCACTTTTTAAAAAAGTGTTTGCAGTCAATATCTTAGCGTGGATTAATTCCATGTGCAAATCCTAGAGGGGGTAGCAATGAACACACAGGAGTCCAGGTAATGGGTCAGCAAGCAAGCAGCCTGGGATTAGAAAAGAAAGGCTTCTCACTCCAAGTCCTTGATTTCAATGTGAGATGGTTGAAAACCTCTAGGATATAGCTCCTCACTGGGCGCTGTGACGGGGAAGGTGGTGCACACCCACCGAGAGGAGAGAGCATGTACAAGAAAATAGGGGATGCGTGTGCCTGACATTTTCTTGGGGGAAGAACTATCTTTGTTCTTGTCTAACTGAGGGCTCCATCCTCCTGGATCTGATACTGAAAATAGACTGTTTTATAAAATGAAAAACCAAAGAAAAGCATTCACTTAGGCAAGAGATGTCGCCTTCTATTCATTTCTGATGCATCTAGTTTCCTAACACATCAAGCCAGCCAAACTGCAGGATAAAGTACATACAGTAAAATTATACAGACTTGCAAAAATTCTGATTTGAATTCAGGGTATTAATAGCAGAAGGAATGTTCTTCTGGGAGTAATCTAAGTGTTATGTTTACCTTTTGGCTGGAGAATATTTGCAGTGAGGAATTTCAAATGCAAATATTTTAAAAGCATAGCATGTTGGTAGAGAGACACTGTGGGCACTTCTGTTTTCCTTCAAAAAAAGGTTTTTTTCGTGACTTTTTATTGGAATCCTAATGAGACCATAATTACAACAGCAAAAGAGGAAAAATGTAGCTGTTAAAAGCTTGGTGTTACTGTAGATAGAGTCCCTGCACTAAATTTTTAAAAATCTGAAGCCATGAAAGGAAAAAAAAAGGATGATTTAGAAAAGTAAATTGTGAACAATTCTATCCTTGGGATGCATGGATTTTTTTAAGGAAGATTTTTTGAAATTTTGGCAGTCATGTTTCCTCTTATCTCTTCATTTTAACTGGATTGTAGTACAAAACACTTAAAAGACTCGTCTTTGTTTTTGTCCCTTCCGCACACACCCAGCCTCCCTACACCTGTTAAGTGTAATGGCTATGAAATTAGACATCAATAAAGGCTAAAGTTCAATTATTTTATTGGCTACACCGCTGTTTGGAAGTTCTGGATGTCTGTGAGTGGACAAAGGTATATCTTTTAACACGTAACAGGCAAGGGAGAAGGTATAGCTTTAACACTGTCTTTGTGATTACAGGGCCATTCACCTTCTGGTTCAAAGTAGATATTTGTATTTCTGCTACACTGGACCAAAGGAAGCATTATGTCTCTTGAGTAAATGAGCATGATAAATTGGATAAAATTTAATTGAATTTTTAACTAAACAGTTCCAAAATGGCACCCTGATATTTTTGGTTATGTCCTAGACCTTGACTCAAGCAAATAAATTCTTTTTTACAGAATAAAGAGGATGCTCCGGATAGATCCTAAGCAAAAATGTACTCAGATTGACTCATCCCTAAAGGTACTTGTTAACTTGACAGACATGGGTAACTGACAATTCAGGTACCGATCATCTGATCCAAATCTGCCTTCTTTTCCCTTCTCTGGTTGAGAAAATGAAGCCCTGTGTATTAACCAAACAGTGGAAGAAATACAGACTAGCAAGGAAGAATGAGTTTCTGAGGACTGAAAGGGAGGTGTTAACTGACCCCCAATTTGTGCATGAGCCAACACCCAGCTCTTTCTCAAGGGTGTCTCAAGGGCATTTCCTCAAGTTCCACTCCTTCTCCCCTGGGAGCCTTCAGCAAGCAGTAAAGACAAGAGCGCTGGAGCCCTCCCCACACCTCACTGTGCCCTAGAAGGGGAGGGTGTGTCACTCCGTCTGATCAAATGCATTTAGGTCTCAAACCCTGAGCAGTAAGAATCTCCACAACCAGCAAAACAGAAACCTTTCAGGTTGATTTTAGAAGCCTAAATTTTTCAGCTCTTGAGAGTTGCCCTGTTATTACTTCCGGAGTTTACAAAGTCCTGTACAACACCGTGTTCTTCATTTGGTGGCTGTGTCAGCTTATCTTACAGATGAATAATGCATGTCTGAACTAGCTGTTGTCAGAGAGCTGTTATCTTGTCACAAATAACACAACGCAAGTGTCTTCAAAATATGCTGAGGTTAGGTTAGACAGAGTACTGGGATTAAATGAAGAGGATAAAAGCTGCTTTTCATGTATTTATTAATTTTAGACAGCAGTATTTATTTCAGGGTCTTCGAATAAGTCAGTTGCTACATTTGATCCATGTAGCATATGCATTTTTAATCTATGTCATTGCCATTTTTTCTCCAGATCTGGATACACCTGCCCTCTCTGCTCACCCCACAAGGACTCCTAACACTGGCATCCATTTCTTTCCCACTCCAACTTTTCACAAAAGGAATATCAACTACTAGACAAAAGGAATTTAAACCATCGCTCCCTTTTCCTTAAAGATTTGTAAGTGATTAGCCCTTCCTGAAAGGGAGATGATAATTACTGCCCTGCTCCTGCCCAGGGCTATGAGAATAGGGCCAAATGGGAGGTGTGTGTTTGCCTCGGCCTCTCAGATGGGGTTACCCTGCCTTCATTGCCTTGCTCTGTTTTTTACTCCAACCTCTTTGAAATACGGAAAAACAGTTGTATGTCACACAGAATCATGAGATATTGAAACAAAAGGGTTACAGAATCCAATTTTGCAGGACAAAGTGGGATGGAAAAACGCCTTCCTTTTGGCCTCACCCTACCTATATCCCTTCATCTATGCATAGGAACTCAAAAATACACAAAAATGCAAAAGAAGCAGTAGTGAGATGGACAGTTTCTTCTATGCTAATAACCCTCCTACTGGCTCATTCTTGGTGCCTTTAAAATTTTTCTTTTTTTAATAGTTTTTTTTTTTCTGATTTCAAAGTAAGATATATATGCATTCTGGAAAGGAAATAGTATCATAAAAAGAATATTAGAATAACCCCAACATCCAGAGATAACTACTGTTTTCTTTGGGGAGGTGGGAGTTTTCATCATTTGTGTGTGTGTGTATGAGTGTGTGTACGTGTGAGCGCACCCACGTGCACTTTTAAAAATAATTTTGATCACACTTAACACACTCATGTGGATATTTCTTAGGTTACATGTCATCACCTAATAAATATCAATCTTATTTTTTTTATTTTGCTATTATTAATATACAATGAGCAACAGTATGGTTACTAGACTCCCCCCATTATCAAGTCCCCACCACATACCCCACTGCAGTCACTGTCCATCAGCGTAGTAAGATGCTATAGAATCACTACTTGTCTTCTCTGTGTTATACTGCCTTCCTCGTATCCTCCCACCCCACATCAATCTGATTTTTAAAGACATGAATTTCTGTACCATCATTTACTTAGTCATTACCCAAGTTTTGGGGCATTGTTTCCCACACCAGCACCTCTGACAACCTCTGGTTGTCTTTCACAACCCCCTCATCTCTGAATGCACTGAGTCCCCGCGGCCTAAGGTTACCCACATCCACGGGGAGAATAACACCTTGCAGAGATGAAAAGGCTTGGGGACGATATTCATCAGACTTGCTCCTTAATGCTTTAAATTGGGGAGGCTATAACCTCCCATCTTTGTGGCCTTATCTCTCTAGAACTATGCCCACATTCCCCTTTCTCAGCTTACCTCCCTTCTTTAGACTCTTGCTTTCTTGGACCTCAGCATCCATCAAACTCTGGCTTAAATCCCAGTCCTTCCTAGCTAAGCCTGCTCTGTGGTGGCCTGTCACACCTTGCTACAATCACATTACTTTGTTTTATCTCTAATTACCTTTTGCTCGCCTTCCATGGACCTCTTTGTCTTAGTCAGCTCGAGTTGCCACAATAAGAATACCATACACTGAGAGGCTTAAAAAATAGAAATCTATTTTCTGATAGTTCTGGAGGCTGGGAAGTCCAAGATGAGGGTGGCAGATGGGTCTGTGTCGGGTGACCTCTTTCTTTGGGGCCTTCTCACTGTAACCTCCATGACCTTTCCTTGGTGCAAGTATAGAAAAAGATCTCTCTTCCTCTTTTTACAAAACCACCAATCCTTACGACCTCATTTAACCTTCACTTGGTCCTAAAAGCCCTGCCCCCAAATTCAGGTGCATTACAGGTTAGGGCTCCAACATATGAATTTAGGGGGTCCACAATTCGCTCTAAAAAGTCCTCTCCAAATAGCATGAAGCTTTCACCAATACCTTTACTATTCCAGATACCTTCCTAGAGAAAATGCTCATACTCCTCCAGTGATGGAAGCACCACTCTGAAAGCAGATCAAAATCCCAGAGCAGTTATGATCTGGCTGCACAGACAAACCACGTTCGACTCTGACAAAACACACTGTCATGAGCATCCAGTGACCCTTCAGCTGACTGTCCCCAGCTCATTTCTCTGCCTTAAAAATGACACACCTCCGATGCGGCCTCTGATGACAGACCCGTCTGGATCCCAAGTCACAAAACAGCAGCAAATATTGACTAATCAATGTTTTATAGCTGTAATTAAACGGTGCACTTACAAGTAAAATGTTAACACGTAAAATCAGGTCCCGACTTCTCAAAGCTGCTTTACTATTTATACAATGGTTACTGCAGACAGGCACATTCTTTTGCTGCTTATTAGGGCACACAGTTTGCCCTGAGGGACCAGTACATTCTTAATCACCATTGAAGGTGGACACTGTGGTTCCTCAGTTCTTCAGTCTTGTCCTAACTTCCAACCTTCTGAGGCCTCTTTTATGGATGGGCTTCTGGTCTTTTTCACTTCCCTGCCCTCCTAATCCCAAGAGATGATACATTTAATTATCCTCTGAGAGCAAACTGGAGGAATTATGACTTTGCCTTATGGTCCCATGGAATAAGTGGAGCAAGCAGTCCATCCGCAGCTTCTGTCTCTCCTATGTCTGCAGCCCAAGTGATGACAACTGCTCTCCCCCAAATCCCACCTATCGCTGTTCCCACCAGACCACCACCATTGTCTACTATTGGCCAATATAAGACCTGCAAATACTCTATGGACTTTTTGTAGGGGTAAAAATCACATACCTAAATAACAGAGGTGGGAATTGATTTACATTGCGATAGCATGAGCTTTAAAGCAATACAATATTTTAGAAATATTCATTAGCCCGAAGGAAACTTTAAATGGTAAAACTGAACTAACCCCACCAGCTCTCAGCGTCACAGAGCAGACAGGGGATAACACATTTGGCTAAGTTCACATCCATCTGAGCCTTGAGACTTGACAATCTCAACCCCTTTTGGAAGCTCAGGTTCCTTTTATACTTGGCAGAATGTTATTTCCTGATGCACAGAGGGCAAGAAAATGGGTTTTGGGAAGTCCTCCTAGGGCTCCAACTGTATCAAATAGCTTCTTACAAAACATTTGAGGAACTACCTTGAAATTCATCAGAAATGTACAGATTATAGTTACTTCACGGAAATGTTCTTTTCATAGAGTTATATACTAAGAAAGGGACCTTTGGGATTATCAGGTCTAACCCTCTTATTTTACGGATGAAGGTACTTAGGCAAAGTGAAATTAGTTGTCTGTGATTGATCAATTATACACTCAGAAAAAAAGTTGACTGGAAAAGTATTATTGCCTCTGTGTAGCACGGATTCAGCCACAACTTGCAGGCATGAGCACTTGGCAGAAACTGTTGATAATGGCAACAGTAGAAGCAGAAGTATCAAGCCTGCCAATTATGTATTATGAATTCAGAGCACAGAAATGCACATCCACTCCATAATATCCTCACAGTCTGCAAGGAGGGATCCAATTCCCACACTGGAATCATCTCATGGAATTTAGATTTTTATCACTATGGAAACTTTCAGTTATATGCAAATCTTGTCTATGCAGAATGAAAGCTATAACGTGTTAGCTCATTCTTACATTGGCATGAATTGTATTATCAACATACACAAGAAAGAGACAGGACAAGTAGATGCACTGACTGGGAAAAAAAACAGCAGGAGGATTGAAGAGCTCTGGCATTTACTCCATTTGCCTAAGAAAACAAAATGGTGCAAAGGAGGAGATGTGCTTGGGAGTTAGGACATCTGAGGATTCTGTGGCAGAAATAGAAGGGATTAGATGGCAATAAAAGTCAGAGATACTAAAAGAGAACTTTGCTTTCTTGGTCATTCATTTATATTCATAGGCACCTATTTGATTGATGAGAAATACGGAACTCGTCTTAAGCATGCAGACATGAAAGGACACCAGTGATGAATTAAACAGCAAGCTGTTTAAGGAAAAGAACATAAAACTTGGAGTCAGGTAGATGTGGCTTTAAAGTACATATCCTTCATCTAGTAGTTACGTGATCTTAGCAAACCACTTAAATTTGAGCACTGGTCTCTTTATATGCAAAGCAAGAATAACAGTACCTTTCAAGAGTTGTTAAAAGAATTGTCTGGCATATAGTAGACATTCACGACCTAGCAGCAACAAAATAGAAGGGGAAATTTTATGTTGCTGGAAATTTACAGTTGTAAATAAAGAACGCCCAATTACCAAATTCCAGCCACACTATTCTATAATCGCTCAAAGGACGACTTCCACCCTCTTACTCCTCATCCCCCATTTCTGTCCCGTCCTTCCAGGTTCTTCTACATAATCCTAAAATTAAGAGTCAGTTTCTCAGCCAATGAGAAGCCTAATGAGGGTCAAGGAGGACCACTGTTTGCAGAATAAGTAGATCACAAAGCCTGGGGGAATTGGGGGAATTGAGGGATCTTTCACTTCATTTCCTGTCTTCCAGCCACAGTGCTTTATCTCCTTCACAATAGCAAAGGGCTTGATACAGAGGAGAGACGAAATAGAGAATGTAGGAGTCTCAGCCTGGCACTTGCTTGTTCCGCTTTATACAGTTCTGAGTTTCACGGGTGCATCAATGTTCACCTTCATATTTATTACCTTCTTATTACTTTAGCGCTATAGTCACACTTATCACTCCACTATGTCATCTGTAAAATGTACTCAGCTAAGTTCTTGCCACTGAGAATTTGAAATTCAAATGTAGGAACAGAAATGCCAGGAGACCAGCACCCTGTAGTGCCTGGCTTTCAGAAGGGAATTACTTGGTAATTGTACATCCACTTTGCAAAGTTATCCAAAGCCCACAAAGTATCTGGAGGAATGCATGCAATTTGGATGTTGCAGTTTGGCAGATAATGTGGCTAAGGATACAGACTCACCGGTTCTAGAAACAAAAATAAGCCAATAATGAAAAATTTTTAAATACTTTACCTATTCATTTTCTAGCACTGTGATTCTGTAGTCCTGAAAATGGTGATTGATGTGATCAGCAATGAAATGCATATTACATTTTACTTAACAAAGGAAAAATTCATAAATTCCCTGACTGTCAAATCTGATCCCTCCATTTGTGTTCCTAATACACCCCAAAGCAATCTTTATGGCACTGAACACTGTACACAGCAGCTTGATCGAAGCAAGAGATTTTTAGTGCTGTCAAATATCGCTAGTGAGTACTTTTAGGGTCTTTAGATCCCCAGGCCCCCAAATCTACCACATGATATGAAAAATAGCTTATGGACATCCTAAGTAGTTCCTGAGAACAAGGAAAGGACTATCTACCTATGACTAGGCTCCTGTCCCTGCCAGTAGAGAAGACTCTTACCTGTTTGGGCATCCGCAGTGGTTCCGACCAATCCCACTGGGGTGACTGTAGACCCAGCCCCTGTAGAACTCTCACCAGGAACCAGCCTAAACCAGCTTAAACCAGCCTGTGCTTCTGAGCTTGTCCCAGTCATCTGGCTGCTCACCTTTCACCTCAGACTCAGCTTCCATCACTCAGCCGGTCGCTGTGATTTTTGTTCTCATCTGAATACCTATGTCTGTATCCATCTATCCATCTATATCCATCTATATTTCACTACATAAAATAACTTTCCAATAGTAAAAGTATTTTATTTATTGTAAAATGTTGAGAAGATAAAGAGCATAAAACGAATTTATTATTTGTAATTCTGTGGCCCCCAAAATAACCATTGTTAACATTTTTGAGTGTATAATTGGGCTTTGGGGCTTTTATATGTATGTAAAAACATGTATTTACAAAGTTAAGATCATAGTATGCATAATATTCTAAATTTTTTCCCAACAAATAGCACACTATGGTGATTCCATCTACATGCCAGTACATGTTTGTATCTTTGTTTTGATTGTCTCAGTCCTTCGCTTGGATGCTTATATAAACAATTTGTTTAGCTTCTGACTCCACCTTCCCTTTTTTGATGTCCTGCAATTTTTTCACCCTTGGCCTCAAGCCTGCAGGTTAAGGCTATTAAGGCTGGGTCCTAATGCAGCAGAACAGGTTGAAATGTGCTGTCTTGGACTGAATCTAGAACTGGTAAAAATTTCTATCAGGACTGTACTGGAATAGATGAAATGTGAATAAGCTTTGTAGAAAAAGTATCAATGGTTTTAAAAAGTTCTGATTTAGGTCAGCATTTTTTAATTATGGTGCTGAATGTTCTTACCCTCAGGAAGCACACAGGAATTTAGAGGAAAAGGAGCAGGATTTGTGTAACTCATTCTCAAATGATTAAAAAAATTAGAGATGAAGCATATGTGGTAAAATGTTAACAACTAATGTATTTGAGTAAAAAGGTATAGATTTTCTTCTTGAAATTCTGTGAGCTTAAATCATTTGAAAAAAAAATTAAAAATTAAATTCCAAATCCCTGAAGAATTCAAGCAAAACAAGTGAGCAAACAAATAGAAAGAGAGCAAGAGAGAGAGAGAATGAGTATTTCTAATTGCCCATTTCTCCCCCTTAAACTAAGCATATTATCTTAAGATAAAAATCCCTCAGAAATCACCAATGCAGTTTACCTGACTAAAAAAAAAAAAATCAAGTCTAAAACAAAACAATGTATTTTCACTTCCCTGTCTTACACACTACATAGGCCTTAATCTCTATTATTGGGAAACATATGAAATGGGATTTCTTGAGATTTATCCACTAAAATTTACTAGAAAGACAATAAGCAAGCTCTTCACTTCTTTTAACTGAAACAAGAGAGGACAGAAAGTTCAGGTTCCAGACATCAAAAATCTACTCTAAAAATAAATGGTGGGTAGATTAAAACATAAACACACATATACACACAGACACCTATGCCCCTATCTTTCAGCCCAAGACTACAAACAGTTTCACTTTTGGAAGGACTAATATGTCTGCAGTTTATGGTTTTCAGTAAGAGAGCAACATTTGCTATAACAGCATCTAAAATAACAATAAGAAAAGAATTATCTGCGATTAGTAGTGAACGTTCAAATTACTCTGGTCAGTCCCAAAAATCAAGGGGGTTTATTGGTATTTCAGTAGCTGCAGGGAAAACGCCCTCTGGGTGCCTAGAAACCCACGCCCTTGAGTTTTCCACCCACTCTCCTCACTGACATGGTAATGGTCTTTGTTAAATTCAAAGACAGTTACGTCAGCAATTTGTGGCCTCCCGTGGGTTTTCCAGGCCCATAAAGCACACAAATTATACTCAAATATTGGCCTGAAAAATTAGTAAGCTATAGGGTTTGTGTTATTTTAGCCAAGCTTTACTGGAGTGAAAGAAACCGAGGGACCCTAAAACTCAGTAGTTTCTTTGCTGCTTCATTATTTTTCTTTAATGTGGACCAACTCTGACATGTTGATACTGTTTTTTTTTTCTTTTTCGCTTATTACATTTTTTTGGTCTTCTGGTTTTTTTAGCACCCAAGGGAAATTTTGGCAGATGTTAATTAACATTACATTTCTAGTACCTTTATTTGTTGATTTTTCTTAGAATGAAGTGATTTAAAAAATACTTAGAATTATCTTCGTCTTTTAGAACTTTCCAGGATAAACCTGAAAATGATGATGTCCTTTGTTACAAGTCGCAAATCCCTGGTGGGCATTATGGCCATACGATCCGATATATCAGTAGGGTGCATACAGTAGCTGCATGGAGTTACACAGCTTTGGCTGGGCCGGGTATGGACGCTCTGGGGAATGAAACCACCAAGGCATATCAGAATCAAGCCCTGCACTGACTGAATGAGGAGAAGCACCGGATTTGGGGTCCTAACACTTGAATCCAATACCACATGCACACTTCCTAGCTTTGAACGGCTGTGGCCAAATTTCTTTCTTTTTCTAAGTTTGATGATATAGCATTTATTTTACAGTAAAATGCAAACATGGAAAGTCACATGAAATACATATTTCTGAATGAGTTACATTTTCATTCTTGTGAATAGCCACCCAGGAAGCCTCCATGCGCCCCAACCCAGTGAACGACTCCTCCATCTCTGTAAACAAGTGCTATTCTGACTTTTCTAGCAAGGTGGATACAAAGAAGTGCTTCCTATAAAAGACAGAAGAATGATTATTTGTGACCAAATCTGTAACCCTTATTTTCCTACATGGGAGTAATACAGAGAAAACTAGTGGCACTAACTAATTCACAGTGGTGTTTGGAAAAACAAAGCATAGAAAACAAACACACAAGGTGACATGTTCCAGGGCTCTGCAAGCTATAAAGCTCTCTACCAGGAGAAACAGTTCCTATTTGACTTAGTGATTCTCAGGTGGGGGGGTCTGGAAACCAACCTGACTACAACCCATGACTCTGAGATGTATTGCTAATAGTTCTTATCATTCATATTTATGTGCTGTGAGCTGTGGGGAGTTAGACTCTGAAGTTTTCAATAATATTATTTATCAAGCAGGAAGATAATTATGAGTAGCAATTGGGAAATATAATTGTTAATAAAAATATGTTTATTTTAGACTACTTCTACTTTAATACAACATTTTCCACTAGACCTTGACATATTCTCCAAACCTCTGATATTTAATGTTCAGAGTTTACTTCCCCCAAACATTAGTTCGGAGCTCCAGAGGTCAAAATCCAAGGGGGGAAAAGGAGGCTTTGTGGAATAAAGTTATTTACATAGTTAATCAGGAGCTAAAGCCCAGGAGAAATGCAAATCGCCTTGCTTCCAGAGAGGGAACAGTAGTAGTCTTTGGCCAGCATTCACACCCCAGAGACAAACAAAAGCTTTGACTTTCTTCCCTTGAACTTCTTTTGTGTATGTGATCTTACTTGGTTTCAGTTTTCAAGTTTATAGAAATAATCTTCTGGGTGAACCAAGGTCAAAACAGCAACCTGGGGTTTAACTGCTGATCAAGCGAACAGGATGTCCAAATATTTTCCCGAAGCAATAAACCATCAGTTAATGGTGTCATTCCCACCCATAATGCCCTCTTGGATCAACAGGAAATGTACCTTCATTTGCTGGCCATGTGTAGTAGTATGCATTTTAAATTCTATATAAAAATGACCCCATCAGGATTTCTAACTCCATCCAAGGGAGGAAATTTTGAGTGAATACAGGCTCAGTGCCTTCCCAGCTCCCTCTCTAACTCGCCTTTACTCATCTGTGACATGATCTGGGTGGCTCTTTATTCTGAAAAGACAGTAAGGAACACTAGAGAAGGACATAAGCTAGAACCTGGAGGGACCTTGATTGAGTCCTGTTTCTGCCTCTCTGTGATATCAGACAAGCCCCTTTAAAAATAATGCGGAAAATTCTCAAGGGCTGATTTAAACTCGGCGCTCTATTATTATTTATAACCTCCCCACCTGAGAAAGGGTCCGCTGTAAATGAAAAGGGGATATAGCATCAAAACAAACCATGGCGAGGACAGGGGGGAAGCAAAAGAAGTGAAAAACAAAAATGGGTTGAGGAGATGGATAAAATCTTAGTGGCTAGGCATGAAGACACATTTAAGAAAAGGGTGACAGTCCTTTTTAGGGCTCGCACAACCACAAGGCTTCGTGAGTTGCCTGGACGGTATTTGTGGGTCAAAAGGCAGTATTTCCGGAATCTCTTGCCAGGCTTTAGGGCATCTCCACACAATAGGTGTTTCCAAGGGGTGGAGAGAAGTAGTCCATCTCCATAATAATAGGTGATTACTAGGGCCAGCCAGGGTTTATCTGGACCTGAGAGGTTGGGTGGGGGTCTCTTCTTCTGCATCCCGGTCGTGAGAGACACAGGAGAGCGGAGGTGGACTGCTTATAAGAAATAAATGGGTTTCTCCCACTTTATTTGTCTCTCTCTTTGACTGCTTTCGGTTTCCAAGGTATTTTGCCTGAGATTTTTTCCCCCCAGAGTTACAGTATTATTCACCTAACTCAACTCCCTTTGGATCTCTCCCAAAAGAGATCTTTTGTCAAAAGTTATCTTTGGTTCCTGTCACAAACTAGAAGCTTTTATTTTCAGATTATAATGTAGAATGAAGCTACCCTTTCACTAGTCTTTTCTCTGCACCTGATAAAACTGCTTACCTTGTACTCTGCTCTTGCTATGTCCTTAAGTCCAGGGTCATCTTATTTTCCTGGACCTTACATGGAGTGTGTGTGTGTGTGTGTGTTTAACCCCTTACTAGCCTGAAACCCATAGTTACCTGTTTTGATGCTTTCTTCTCTAGAAATTTTCAAATTTATCACCCTTTGTTCTTCTTAATCAAACCCTAGCACTTTTACAGTTAGTTTAAAATCCATTTTTTAAGGTAATACATAATAGAGAAAAATTAGGCTCTCTGTGGATTTTTTCCCAGTCCAATTTCCTTCTTTCTCAATTCAGAGGTAACCAATATCCTCAGTTTGGTACTAATTTCCCCAGACATGTTTTCATAATTGTATTACATATGTATTTGTTTATGAAAAATACATAGTGTGGTATGAGGGGATATAGTCCCTTAAGATATCCATGACCCAATCCTCAGAACCTGTGACTATCTTATCTTACCAAGAAAAAGAGCACTTAACAGTTGTGATTAAAGTTAAGGACTTAGTAGACGTGATTAGGGTGAAAGACAAGCTTGAAGTGGAGAGATTATCATAGGTTATATGGATTGGCCCAGTCGAGTAACATGGGTCCTTAAAAGTGGAAGAGGAAGGGGAAAGACTGGATCAGAGAGATGCAACATAAAGGACTCAGTCTGCCATTGTTGGCTGTGAAGATGGAGAAAGGGGTCCAAGAACCACAGAAGGAAGTGGCATCTAGAAACTGAGAATGGCCCTCAGTTTACGGTTAACCAAAAAACAGGGGCCTCAGTCCTACAACCTCAAGGAACAGAAAGGTACTAACAGGAGCAAGAAAGGAAACAGATTATCCAGTAGAGCTTCCAGAAAGAAAAACAGCTTGCCAACACCTTGATTTTAGTTTAGTAAAACTTATAATGGACTTCTGATTTTTAAAAATTAAAATAATTAATCTGTGTTGTTTTAAGCCACTAAATTTGTGGTAATTTGTGACAATAGCATAGAAAGTAAACATATGGCATTGTTTTGTGGTCTAATGATGTAAAAAAAGTATACATGCATCCTTCTGTTTCTACTGTTTTGGGGATTAACCCATGTTAATATATGTAGCTGTAATTCATCTATTGTATCATCTGTGATTTTTATAAATGCTCCACAACTTATTTACCATCCTCTTTATTGATAAGGGATTTTTTTTTCTGAATATTTTACTCTTAATAATTGTTTTTTAGCTTTTTCCCAGCTTTATTGAGGCATGATTGGTGAATAAAAATTGTACATATTTAGATTGTACAATGTGATTTTCTAAGGTGCACATGATGATTTAATACATATAGACATTGTGAAATAACTACTGCCACAAAGTTAATTGACATATCTACTATTTCTATTTTTGTGGTGAGAACTCTTTACCATCTACTCTCTCAGAAAATTTCAAGTATGCAATACAGTATTGTCAACTATAAAATAATACCCAGAATTTATTCATTTATAAGTGTAAGTTTGTACCCTTTGACCAACATCACCCCACTTCCCCCACCCTCAGCCCCTGCTAACTACTAATCTCTGGTCCTATGAATCTGTTTTAGATTCCACAGTTAAATGAAATCAGGCAGTATTTATCTTTCTGTGTCTGGTTTATTCCATTACCATAATGGCCTCTGATCCATTCATGTTGTCGTAAATGGTAGGATTTCCTTCTTTTTTATGGCCCAATAAATTCCATTGGATGTACGTAACACATTTTCTTCATGCACTCATCCATCAATAGCTATCTCGGTTACCAAATCTCGGCTATTGTGAATAATGCTGCAATGAACATGGGTGTTCAGGTATCTTCCAGATACTGATTTCATTTCCTTCATATATATGTCCAGAAGGGGGATGGCTGGATTATTTGTTAGTTCTACTTTTTAATTTTTTGAGGACTCTCCATACTGTTGTCCATACTGGATTTTTTTACTACTAGTAATTTTGAAATAAACTATTAAAATCTATTTCTCCTTGCATACTTATGCATGATCTTCTCCCAATTATACCTACAAGTAGAATTTCTGAGTCACAGAATATACATATATGACAAGCTTCACTGGTCATTGCTACACTGCTCTTCAAAGTGATTGTACCAGTTCATATTCCCCCTGTTGATAGGTGAGAGTTCATGATAGTCTTCCTATTTGTCAACATTTGATTTTCATCAACTTCTGAATTATTAACCATCTGATGAATGTGAAATCTTGTATTTTTCATTTGTAATACTCTGACTACTGGTGGGATTAAGTTAAGAAGAATTGTGGGTTCCTTTTCAGTTAATTTCTTGTTTACATGCTCATTTTTCTATTTGGTTGTTTTCTATTTTCTTATTGAATTACAATTATTTATAAATTCTGGATATTGACTCATTGCTACTTATAACTTCTAATTGTATGGATTTTCTTTTTGATAATGGTGTCTTTTCATAAAATTATCATTTAGGTTTCAAATAGTCATATTTATCAATTTTTTAAAATTATGATTTGTATTTTTTTTTCTTGTTTAAGAAATCCTAACATGAGATTATAGATATTCTCTTCTGATGTTTTAAAAATTACATGAACAAGTGTTTAATCTCTCTGGAAGTGGCTCTTATGTTAAGTATATGTATTTTTTCCTAGATCAATCAACCTACTTACTAAACAGTTTACTTTTCCCCCCAACCAATTATAATGCCACCTCTTTGACACATCAAGTTTCCATATATGTGCTGGCTCTTTTTTGGAACCCTATTGTGCTTCACTGGTTTACTTGTTTTCACTCACATGCAAATATCAATTAGCTTACACACATACTGTTAGATATCTAGATACCCGTTGTGTTCTTCCTCTTTGTTATTCTTTTTCAAAACTACCTTTGCTATTTTTGGCCTTTTGGTGTTTCATGTGAATTCTAGGAACTGCTTGTCAAGTTATGTAACAAATCAAGTTGGGATTTTAATTAGAATTGCAATTAATTTATTGGTTAATTTAGAGAAATGACACATTTTTATTACATGTTTGAGTTTTTCCATGCATGAACATAGGTACATGTTGTCATTTAGTTAGTGCTTATTTTGATACATTTATTCATAGATACTTTCTGCACCTATTTTCTCATTGCTTATTGCAGGTGTATGAAAATGGTAATGATTTCTTTTTGAGCATCACCTGGCAACCTTCCTGAATTTGTATAAATTCCAACACTATTGATTCTCTGCATATTTTTCTAGTAGACAATCATACTGAATAAAAGCTAATGTAATCCTTATGTCTTTTTTCTTCAAATTTATTGCTTTGTTTTTGACCACTGATTCAATATTGAACAAGAGTGCCTATTAATAGTGATCCTTGATATGGATCCTGAGTTTAGTTTAACAGATTTTCCTTTGTTGTGTAGTTCTTAAATATATGGATTTTCTTTTGTTCCCACTGTCCACAGAAAAGGTATATAAGTTAAAGATAGCCATTTCCTTAAAATGTAATAAAATTTGCCTGCAAACTATCTGAGCCCATTTTCATTTCAAGGAAGAGTGGTGGTGGTGAATATTGTTTGATTTAATTTTTAAATTTGATATTAATTTATACATGCTCTACATTGTAATGAGTCTAATTGGGTAACATTTTATTTTTCCCCAAAATGATCTATACCATCCAAGCTTTAAATTAAATAGGCATCATCTTGTTCACTGTATTCTCTTACAGATTTTAATACTTCTAATGCATCCTTAATCTATTGCTTGCTACAAATATAAGCATTACATTCTTGGGCATTTTCCATTCTCCCTTTCAAATCTCATTTATTGTTCTAAATCATCACTTCACATGGACTTTTCTCCTGAGCATCTGTGCAGTGTTTTCAATTGTATCACAGATACATTTGACTAGGTTCCCATAACATAGTGACTAGGTTCCCACTACCTAAACACAACATATCTGAACTTAAACTCAATCCATCACTACCGTTCCAGAAGCACCTATCCCTGAGGCAGGTTACTGGTCACAGTAAGGCAGTACTTGTAGTCATTTATATATTGTTATATGGACTTAAGAGTACAGTTCCCTCTTTAACCCTTGCCAGTCTCCAGAATTATAAACTAATCACAGTGTCTCCCACAGTTGTCCCTTCTTTTCTACTCCCATCCCACAACCCCAAAAATAGCATCTTAGCACCTCATTTCTCCACTAATCTGGTAGCCTTTGAAGTTACCATACTTCTTCCAGAGTCCCCTTTTCTAACATATCCTGCTCATTTCCCCCACATTCATCTTGTATATATTTGCAAATACAGTTTTTTAGAGTTGTACAATTTTATACGATTTACAGATCATGTGTGACATAGATAGAAAATTACTAACTCCGTCTTTTTCAAATGCAGAATGAAGATTCCTTTTAACTTTCTAAGAGAATTAAAAATCAAACCGAGGTTGAATTTATTCCTCTCGCAATTCAGAATCCCAACCCCTCATATTGTAAGTTCTCTTATGGAAGGAGCTGGTCTTTACTATTGTCTCATATAGTTTCAAACCCTGTGCTTTGGCGTAGAAGGTGCCTAGAAAGTGGTGAGCCCTTAATAACAGAGAAATATAGCCGCGATGTATTCTTGATTTGGGAAGCATGTTGTGCCCTTCTCTTGTAATATCTCACTGAGAAAGGAATCACGTCCTGAACAAACTATGCTTCTGCCATCGTCATGAAAAAATGTGTCCACCCAAAAAATGAACTTGGCAGAAGCTTCAACACCAGCCATTTTAATAGGAAGATGAATTGAACATAAAGAGATTCCATCTATCTATTCTCACTGTTTAATTCTGAAAAGAAAGGAAAGAAACATAGTGAAAACACACTCTTGGTGAATTTTCCCTCACCTTACCCCCCTCAAAGCACACATACTTAATTGGTTCCATGATTTATATTCTGTGCTTACACTCTTTTTCTACCCACTCACAATATTACAAATATTAATCATTTTCCATAGCCAATTATAGAGAGTAAAGCCAAGCCCTGTGTATGTCCATAAGCGACATGACATCAAATGGAAATGTGCTCTGCTTTTTTGTTTCCTCCACCCCAACATCCAGCCCCAGCTGATCATATATCATAGCTGATTTCTCAGAGTAATGAATAAGAGTATCTCACTATGCAAGGAAAGCAAACAAACAAAAGAAAAAAACTCCTTTTTGGAAAGATCAAATCATAAGAAAACCTCCCAGAGAATGAATATTTCTTCATACATGAACTCCTATTCAGGATCTCAGAGGACCACCTTCATACCCAAGTTGTTGAAGTCGACGAAGCAGTAGATGAGAACCTATGGAGGCAGGCCAAAGAACTGACCGTTCCTGGCACTGGCCACACTCCTGATGGGTCATGTTGTGATCCTGGGGTCTAAGATACTGAATATAACTGAGTTCTCTACGTTCAAACACTTGCTCCATCCTTCTTTTAAATGAGATGCAAGAGGGTGTCTCTGTTCTCCAGACTAACTGGTAGGAGGATAAATGAAACAAAGGCAATAGATGATGAATCTGTAAAGCAAGCAGGTATGTGCTACTTAAAGAGCTAGCTTATGTTCTTTCTTAGTCAGTGAAAAGATTCTGGCACTTTCCCTCAGCTTCTCAGCCAGATACGTAAATTGTACTTTTTCTTCAGTAGAATCAGAAATTCAGAACCATGCCAGATATGAGCATATGGACCAACCTCTTACATGTTAGCCAGGCAACAATTCAGGGAATCATATACATAACATCCTACATCAGTCAAGATAAACTAGGTTATTCTGCAAAAATAATCCCAACACTCAGGGGTAAATACAATGGGAAAAAAATTGTTTATTGCTCTTCCTACATATTGTATAGAAAAATGACTGACAGGATAATTTGCATATCAAACGTAAAAACAGAGACACAGGTTACAGGTCACTCCATCTCAATATGTGCTTCTAGGACCGTGCCGTCAGGAGAAGGAAATGTGGTAGCTCTTAAAGTAACTGCCTGGAAGTGATACCCATCACATTCATTCCTATTTCACAGCTTAATGCATAAGGAGGAAGGATATGCAATTGCATCATAGGCCAGGAAAGGAGAAGAACTATATAATACATATGAGCAGTCTTAATAACTTCATTCCAGTTCATAAAAATCATCTAAGCCATATCCTACCCTCACCCAAAACATAAATAGTGACTGTGTACAGAAGCCAGTCCACAGAGGACAAAAAAGATAGGTGTGAATACTATATACCACAAACGTATCTCCTGAAGCAATTCAGGAAATAGAAACATGGATGATAGCCAATTCTATTTTATTTAGTCTTTTGCTTGGACTTTCTTTCTTCCTTCCTCTTCAATCAATCAACAAACCTCTTCCTGGTCTATACTCTTGATGCTTTCTTTGTTATATTTTTAAAATATTTCACTTTCAATCTCCTACTGTTACCTTATGAATTTTTTGGAACAGTGATATATTCAGTAAATTCCCTTGTGATATTTTCAAAGCTTTAAAAAGCCTTAATGACAGTAATTCATTAATTTTTTTCCCCACTCAAAATCATTCCAGAACTTACCAGTTTTGAGTCTTGACTATATTAGGGCAAAGAAAATAAAGATTTAATTCCTGCCTTTGTAGAATTACAAGTCCTCCTAGAGCAATAGCACGTAAACAATGAACTACCAGAAGAAAAAAATAATAAGGAAAAAAGTCCAATATAATATTGTTTCAAGTCCCTATTACTAATATTAACTACTGGTGTATTCTTAAACCCCCACCAATCATATATGAACAGAAATACTGTTTTAAGAGGTGACAAAATGAGCTCTTATGGTTTCTTGCTTAAGTTTAGTTAATGAAGAATGTAAAAGTTTCATTACATCAGCAAATGCACAGTGAAGACCTCTTCGAGGTAGGGAAATAAGTACTTTGCTCAGAGGCTGAGAAAAACTGATGTTTTCTTTCAATTATTTACACAGAAGCAAAAGTGATTTAAGTTTTTGTTTGCATGGTTTATACCTAATTATCACAATTAATAAAACTAAGGAATCAAGCTAAACACAGTAAATTAGTCAGAATTGTCCTATCCCACCCTTTTGTGCATACACCAAACACCCAACCTGGGCTTTTCTTTTTTTTTTATTCTTTATATACCTACAAATTGTTACCTTCACACTTATACCTGAATCATGTTCCAAAATTGTGTGTGTCTGTGTATGTAATTTTTTGAAATTCTTCATCCACCCTCTGGAGTTCCCTGCAGTGACTGGCTGCCTACCCTGTTATTATTGCTTTACTAAAGGCTCAGAGGACCATGTGATTTGGCTGCTTCCAGAAAAGTGAATTTGTTGCAAAAACAGTTTTTTTCTTTTTCTTCTGACATGAGCACAAGAGACTGTCTTAGTAGCTGAGGGAACTGTCTAAAATATCTGGTTGATTTGGCTGTGAAAAAACTGAAGCTTCTGTTCCACACAACTGTCAAGCAAAGAACTCTTAGTGAAGATGATAGTAGCTTACACTAGTGCATCATGTAGTCATCCTTGCAACTCCAATTGGGGAATTAGGTCAATTCGTTGAGCATGCTTTCTTGGAGTAAAAAGTCAGAAATTATGATATACAAGTTGTAGAATCAGAAACAATAGTGGAAAAAAAAATACAAACTAAGTGAGGCCACTCAGTCAGGCTCTCCAGTTTCAAGGTCTATTCAGTTACTCTGTTCATCTACTGAGTGTATCATCAGAGACCATTAGAATTTATTTGCCTATGACTTTCTGGAGTTTAAGTGGCATACCACCATCATCTCTCACAGAAATGGATAAAGGTAACACTATACTGCAAGGAAACCTAAATAAACATGTTTATTAAGACCCAAAATGAAATCTGAGATAGATTAGAGGGTATCCCTTTTTTGTTCTTTTTTAAAACATTGGGGATGCACCATTTCTTTTGGAAGTAAAAAAAAAAATATTGTTACTAAAATGTAGAGAGATTTAGATTCTGGTTCCTCCTAGATGATTCTATTCCATTCCAAATAGGTAAAATTTCCATGATCACCATCATTCTGAAATATACATTTAATCCTGCTCAAAATGTATGGCAATACAGTAAGCACTAAGCTAATAAGCTAGCTTGCAACAGCCATTGCCTCCCTTGGAGCTCCTAGCTGAGGTTTAGTCTGATATAAAGTCCCATGTGTGAAGAAGACTGGGCAGAGCGAAGCCCAGTGCTTGAGCAGTTTTAGAGTTTCTTGAGATGATCAACTTCACTTGGCTGCTTCCATACGGACATAACCATCTCTGGGCACTGGCTTTTCACTAACTTTCAAAATGCTTCAACTATTAAGAACATGCCAGCTTATACCCCTAGGTCATCCCTCATTATTTTCTTAAACTTTTAAAAATTTATCTTCTAAAAACAGAAGGAGAAGTGAGGGAAAAAGCCTTAGTGTTTCTGTAACCTATCAAGAATAGAACTGCCAATCCTTTGAACTGTCCCTTATTCAAAGAAAAAGTAAACAGAAAAGCAAAAAGTAGGTCTTTACAACTGCTTTCTCTCCACGTTCTTGCCTGTTCACACCTGATCTGAGATGCCTTTTGCAAATCATTTTACTGATCCTGGCTTTTTGACAACAGAAGATGAAAGTCTCTCCGGCTTTGGAGTAACTTCTCTGCATGAGTTAGTACAGCACTAGTACACTTTGGAGCTCTATAAAGAACTTTCAGTTTAGCAGTAAAATTGAAATTATTTTTATAGAAGCTTATGTCAAGGGTGAGAGCCAAAGACTTGGAATATTACAAGAGACCAGGAAGAAAAGGACTTGGTGATATTTATGTTTATGGATTGTACCAGCAGGAGAGCATTTATGAGGCTTTTGCAAGTGAAGTACATCGATCCTCAGTAGAAAGCTCAGCCCATTGTAACAACGTTCTTTCTTTTTGTCATTTATGGGATCCCTTTTGGCCTTTGAGTGTTGTCTGAGAACTGGAAATACATGACATAAATCTTTGCTGGTCTTTTTAAATAAGAGTTCTACTGTCTCAGGGGAGAATGACACCGGGTCAATTCTTTCCAGGAACCTCAAGTAATGGTGGAATAGAGAACATAAGTCATATATATCCTCAGTGATGGATGAACTTCTTCTGAGAGTGATTCTTTTTCACTGGGGTACAAATATTTTTTCCTAATTTCTAGCTCTGTGTTTAGTTTTATTCTTGGAGGAACCAAAGTTTTAGTGAAATGGCAACCACTGTCTGTGTAGCTCTTTCTTTTTCCCTCTTCCCCCTTCCTATCACACGTCTCCACTGCCCCGTGCCTCTGCAGCCCATGTACACAAAATTTGTATAATATCATTTTATACATGTTATTTCCTAGTTTTTCTGGCATATACTATTTTCCCCACAACAGAATATACTTCATGATTATTTGACTCATACTTAGAATTTACCCACCTATTGTTTTCCAAAATGCCTACCAATAAGGGCAAAGAGATAACTGTTGACTAAATGTTCAAATCAAGTTGACTTTCACTGACAGACTTCTTCCTTAAAAAAAAAAAAAGAACATCTTACATCTCTATTGCCCCTTGGACAGAATGTTAAGTCTTTTACATCCATCTTCTAATTCCTTTTATGTAATTTTCCCATGTTATAGACTGAATGTTTGAGTCCCCTCAAAATTCATATGTTGAAATCCTAACTCCCACTGTGACGGTAACTGGAGGCAGGGGGGGCCTCTGTAAGTTAACTAAGTCCGGAACATGGAGCCTCATGATGGGATTCGTTTCCCAGACAGTTGCCTCACCCTCCAGGCAGGTGAGGACACAGTGGGGAGACAGGAATCTGTGCAACAGGAAGAAGGCCTTTACTAGACACTGGATCTGCCGGCACGTTGATCTCAGAATTCCAGCCTTCAGAACTTCAGAGATAAAGTTCTGTTGTTTAACTCACCCCATCTAGTTTGTCACAGAAGTGCAAGTGGACGAAATCATCCATCCCATGGTCCCACAAAGTACCTTGATTTCCTGTCAACCTACATGTCTTCCTATTCCCACAGAAGATGTTCTCTAACTTTGAGAGTTCTTCCTGACTTTTCCATGTGTGAACTTGAATTTATCCTTCAAGATACAAGGCAAATGTTACATCTTTTGCATTTGATTCCCCAGAAGAACCTTCATTAGAGCTTGAGGGACACTTTGTAACTATCTCTACCATATCAAAATCACACTGTAAATGTGATGATGTGATTATTTGTTTATTTGGCACACCATCACCCACACACACCCCATAAAAAACTTTCCTGAGCATAGATTTCATACCTTACTCCTATGTCTAACTAAGTACCCAGAATAGTACCTGGAAAATAATAAAGTATTAAATATATATATTTAGTATATATATGTACATATATTATATATATATATACATAAAAATATATACATACAGTATATAATGTTCAATGAAAGAATGACTGAAATAATGAATGAATGAATGAATGAATGGAACAGTAGAAATTTAAAGATTAACAAAACATTGTCCTGAGTTTTAATCCAGTTTTAACCAATTCTAGATTTTGATTTGGGGCAAGTTCCTTGCCTCTTTAAAGCTTCGGTTTCTTCATCTCTAAAATGGGAGTCATGGTAGTGCTTTCATAATAGAGTTGTGACAGAGGTTATGTAAAGTAATTCAGGGAAACACTTGACAGAAAGGTGAGGAAGAAATAGAAGAATTCATGGAAACACTTGGCAGTGTCTGGAAAGTAAGAAAGAAATATAAGAAAAAGATGAAGGGGGAAGAGTAGGAAGAGATGGAGGAGGAGAAAAGGGAGAGGAAGCTGAGAAAGGTGGAAAGCAAAGAAAAGGAGTAAAAGGAAAGGAGGGAGAAGCAACAGTGATAAACACATTTTCACCAAAAGTGAATGAGAAGCAAGGAAAAAACAGACAAAATTCAACTCATCAAAGAGTAATTTATCAGGATCCCTTATTGGGTCATGTGGGAAGGAAAAAGGAATAGTGATGTTAAAAGAAAGTCGTCATATCCCTGTTGAGTCCAGACATCCATTTTTATACCTTCCAACTAACACAGATATTCAAAAGATAAAGAATGGATGGGGATTTAAAAGGGAAAGTGGTTATAATATTAAGCAGTAAGTGTATGAGAGATTTTTTTTGTCTCTTCAAATATTTTAACAATGAATATATCCACAAATCAAATCAATAATAACAATAAATAAAAACATCATTTAAACAATACAGCTCTTACGGTGTGCTTCATTGAGCAGGATGCCAAATGTGAAGGCAAACCATCAAAGCAGGACCCCTATGATATTAAGAGTGAGAGGAGCTTGGAAAAGCTTGGCATGGGATGGCTTTTCTAATTGCCCCAGTATATTGTAACCACGGTCGCAGGCAAGTTCTAAAGAGGAAGGGAGAGAGGGGCTTTCCAGAAAGTCAAATTTCATTAACCAAAACAATTTCGTATCAATTATTATACCTACATAAAAGCCACTAAAAAGAAATGAGGTCTTCATGAACCAACTTTCACCTGGATTATCAAGGGGTTTTGGTGTGAGGGTGGGGAGCGTGGTTCAGGGCTCCTACCCCAGGAAAGGGTGAAGAAGAAAGAGAGGAGGATTCTCCTTTCAACTTCTGAATAGTCTTTATCCCCAGATAACTGAGCCCTAGTCAACTGTGGGCAAAGAGTCTCCAGCAGTATCTAGAGATACCTGCTTGGACAGCGTGTCACCTTGTGTTATTAACCAAGTAAATCTGGAGAAAAAGGAGTCAGTATGAATCTTTCATAAACAGCCACTCCCATACTCATATATTTGACATCACTATGTAGAGCACTTTTATTGTTCAGAAGATTCTGAAAAGAACTCATCTACAAACACCCCCCCACACACACATACACACCCACACCCACACACACACACACACACACACATACACAAAATGAATGAAAATTTCTCCCACATTCTCTCTAGTCCCCCAAATCTGTGATAAGCAAATATTAGTAATGCCAGTATAAAAATGGAACATAAATATCATTAAGTCATTCTGATGTCATAGGCGCTCAAGAGTGAAAACAGGATGGACAAAGGGTTTTAAGAATTTTAGCGGCCTCTAAGTTATCTTTTTACTTCAAGAAGTGTTGCAAATGCTAAAAATAAAGTTTTTTAGCTGAAATTATACTTCCAAAGTACTCTTCCATATAAAAAATAAATCAAATTATCAACCTAATTTACAAAGCTGCCATATACACATATGCACATTTAACCTCTATAAATGCAACAGGCCTGTAGAAACTTAGTATACATGTTCCTTGGGAGTCAGGACAATAACTCTTCTCATCTTTCACCCCAGGACGTTCAGACGAGTGACTGGCACACAGTACAGGGTCAATAAGGTTTGTTTTTCTTTTTAATGTACCTGAACTGTAACCAGAATTGGTATATGTACCCACACATGTACACGTACTGATGCCATAAAAAAGAGATTAATACCCCCTCCGAGATCATTCAGTCTACAAAGTATATACCAACATGAGTGGGCTCTGAGAATACTGAGGAACTGAGGGTCAGAAAAGGTCCAGTTTCCATCTCCTGTCACAGTCCCAAATGCTATTATTAGTTATTAAAGGCCAGTGATTTGCTTGGCACAGTACAGCTCACAGGGGAAAGCTGTCTCTGCCCAGGGGGTTTTGAGGAGCAAGGCTTATAAGGCATGAAAGACAAGTAAGAACTGGCCAGACTGAGGAGGAATCCAAGCCTGTGGCTTAAAATACCATTAAAATAATCATTAAAACCAGCACCTAACACATCCCATGAGCTAGGCCAAAAACAGAGGAAAATGTAAGATTTTTCACCCTGTAACCACAGGTATGGGGAAAGGTCATGATGAAATCCTTCCAGATATTCTAGGAGAGGGCTGTATGTTATTGTAAGTGCTATTATATATTATGTGCCCATAGTTTCATGGCTTATGTGGGGATGAATACAGGAATGATACATACTGGTATAGTTCCAACAGACAGAAAGGTATTCTCTATGTTACCTACGGTATAACTTGCAAGGACTAACATCTAAGAACATTGAAACCGAGGCTGATATCCCACCATGGGCCACAAAAGGGCCTTAGGTGACTTGATCATCCAAAGAATGGCATAGCCTTCAAATGCTAATTCCCCAAATATGGAAAATGTGTGAAAAGATATCAGAATGTATAGTAGGCAAAATAATACCTACCAAGATGTTCATGGCTTAATTTTCAGAACCTGTGGCTACATTACCCTATATGGCAGAAGGGTATTTGCAGATGTGATTAAGGATCTTGATATGGGTAGATTATTCTCAGTCACAACAGTCCTGATAATGAGGAGGCATGAGGGTCCGAGTCACAGTGGGAGATGTGATGATGGAAGCAGAAGTTGAAGTGATGTGAGACAGGGACTACACACCTCTAGAAGCTGGAAAAGACAGGGAAATGAATTCTCCCTAGAACCTTCAGAAGGCATGCAGTCCTGCTGACAACTTGATCTTAGGACTTCTGACTCCCAGATAACGAAGATAATATATTTGTGCTATTGTAAGACACTAAGGCTATAGTAATTTGTGGTAGCAGCAATAGAAAACTGATAGAGAAATTTTAAAATATCATCCTTTCAAAACAGCCTTGGTAATGGGTATGTCTAAGGTTCTGCTGCATATTCTGGCTCCTCTAGAGAGCATCTAGAGACACCTTCATAGCAAATGGGTCTTCCACATTTTCTAAGGACACATCAGCCCTTTGATATGGGTATGTTTAAGACACTACTACAGAATTTCTGGAAAAGTAGCACTTCCTTCACCCAAATACATTTACTATTTCAGAACACTCCAGGAAAATGTATTACATATTATAGAAGCTTGATTTAACATTCAAAAAATTAGTCATTCAAGTTCACCACATTAATAGAATAAAGGAGAAATGCCATACGGTCACCACAATAAATGCAGAAAATGAAATTGGCAAAATCAGATACCGATACATGATGCAAACTTGCAAAAAATTTGAAATAGAGGAAATTTCTCCAATCAGTTATAGGGCTTTGATGAAAAAATAAGCTAATATTATATTAATATTACATTTAATGATTAAATAGTCAGTGCTTTCCCCCTGACACTGGGAAAAGGCAACAACATCTATTCTCAACATTTCTATCAAGAAATGTCCTTGAAACCCTAGCTAATTCAATAAGACAAGAAAAACAAAAGGCAGACATATGAGAAGAAAGAAATAAGACTATCTTTCCTTAAAGAGGGCATGATCATCTATCTAGAATGTTCCAATTATTTTACAAAACAAGCTACAACTTAGGTGAACTTATCAAGGTCATGGGTAAAAAGATTAACATACAAATATAAACTATTTTTTAATATACAAGCACTAAATAATTGTAATTGAAATAAAAAATACCATTGCAATATAATTGCAATGACTAAATATAAGTAAATTTCACAATATATGTGCAAGACCTCTACACTGAAAACTACAAATCACATAGAGAAGCTGCAAAATATTTCTTAGATCTAAATAAATGGCAAATCATAACATGGTAATGGATTGAAAAACTCAATATTGTTAAGAGATCTATAATTTTATCTATAAACTTAATGCAATTCCAATCAAAGTAACAGCAGGCTACATTTTAGAAAATGACAAAGTGATTATAAAATTTATGAGTATGCAAATAACCTAGAATAGCAATTGAATAGGAGAAGGGATAGTCTTTTATTCACATGGTGTGGAACAAATATTTATCCATATGGAAAAATGAACCTTGACTCTTACCTTCTCCATGTAAATATTAACTTGAAATGCAACATAAAACTAAACAAAAATTCAAAATATAAAACCTCCAGAAGAAAACATAGGAAAAATCTTTACAACCTTGGAATAGGTTAGGATTTCTTAGATAAATAACAAAGAACACAACTCTTTGAAAGATAATGATAAGAGATGAAATAGCAAAGAGGAAGAAAATACTTGCAGTATATATATATATATATATATATATATATATATATATATATATATATATATATATATATGACATAAGAATTATATCTAAAATATGAAGAACACAGAAACTTAATAGATCAAATAACTGTGTAAGAACAGAAAAACACTATTATAAACACTATTAGACATTTCACAAAAGAATATCTACAAATAGCCCATAAGCAGATAAGCAGATACCACTAGACTCAGCATCATTACTCCTCAAGGTAATGAAAGTTAAAGCTACAAAGATATGCCATTACATTCTAGGATGGCTAAAATTAAAAAGAATCTCAATACCAAGAGTTGGCAAGTATGTGAAATAATTGCTACTTTCGCATACCACTGGTGGGAATGCAAAATGGTACAGCTATTTTGGAAATAGCTTGTCAGTTATTTATAAAACTCAACATACATATACCATAGGGCATGGCCATCCGCTACTAGATATTCAGCCAAAATAAGTGTAAATGCATATCTATAAAAAGACTTGTACGTGAATGTTTACAGTAACTTTGTCATAACCCCATATTGGAGACAACCCAGGTATCTATCAGTAGGTGACTGGATAAACAAATTATAGAAAAATCCATGCCAAGAAATACTAATCAGCAGTTAAAAAGAATAGACTAGAGGCACACACTAGTGTGGGTGAATTTCAAAATTACTAGCTGAGTGGTAAGGTCCTGCACAAAAAAAGAGAGTTTTAATTACATGAGGTCTGAGATTTTAATTACATGAAACTCTAGAAAAGATCAATCTGATCAGTGTCTGCCTGCGGTCAGAGGTTAGGAAAGAACTGTATGGAAATGGACCCAGTTTTCAAAGGTAACAAAATTTTTATATGTCTTGGTTGTGGAGGTGATTACACAGACATATTTATCAGAACTTATCAAAGTGTATGCTGAAAAGTGGGTGCATTTTGTGTAACTTACACATAATTGATTTTTTTATTTTCCTAATACTAAGATACATAGAGATTAACCAGCAACACATCTTTATACTCTGTCTTTATGTTACATCTGTGTGCTCTGACTCTTTCTTTTCTTGGTGAGTCCTTTCCTATGGGGTGTTCAAACAATTCAAGCAAATAGAACCTGAGTGCAGGGGCACTTCCTGAACCCCACGAGTATGTTCAGACATAAAAGAGTTTTCAACTAGTATATGATTCTGTTCCCACTGAGGCCTCTATTACAGGTATTCAACCCTGCAGAATAAGGACTGAAAGCTGGTGACAAAACATTGGTATTTAAGGAATGAAAGGAACAGGAAGGAAAAATGTCTGGAGAAAGTCATTAACCGTCCTTCCAGTGATGAGTGACTTCCAGAGACCAATATGTTGCTACATCAAAGTGCCCTGGTATGCTTTTGAAGGAGGTTCATTCTGTCTGCTCAAAGATGTTATGAAATGCTACACTCAGTGATAACAGTCACTGCTTTTCCACCCCCTCATTGGTGTAGAATTACAACACAAGGGGATAACAATTAAATATTATTAGAGCCTGTGGTTTCCATGGTTAGAATACATATCTTTATGACTTTAAAGAACTGAAAGTGGGTGGTATTACTGAAAAGTTCACTATGAGATGACAACCAAAGACTTGAAAAAATAAATGGCCTTTCCATCCAGATGCTTGAAGTCAAGACCAGCTAGAACACTGCACTACCTTAAAGCTATTTGACTTACCAGATCTTCATTAATTTTTTTTAGAAACATTTCTCCCAATCAAATAGAGTGGAAGTTGAGCAGCAAATAGTAGCTTAATAAAATTAGTATTTTCTCCAGTTAATGTATATACTTCTTGATTATATGAAGCCACTCAAATATTCTAAAAGTGTCTAAATTTTAAAAAGTCACTTCTATTATAGCTTGAAATGTTTGTGTGTACAGCTCATGTGTTGTTCTCATTCTGGTGTCATTTCATAAAATGATGCTGTCTGGGTAGCAGAAAAAAGTATTAGGCAAATAGAGAAAGCCAGCTGAGATTCAGAATTTTCCAGGAAAATGTCAAAGGGGAAGTAAGTGTATGGATAATGGAAAGATGACTATCTGGCGTCTCTGAGGACAGAAACTTCTAAGCAGCATCAAAATGTGTTATCGTGAGTCTGGCTGGTAACTTGAGCCGACTTCAAAGCTTTCCTTGGTGGACTGTGCCAAGACAACCCACTATCAGAAAGGGGTAGCTAATTAGAGGGAATTATTAGAATGCTCAAACTGCCTTAAATGGAGTACAGCTGCTGAGTCATACTATAAAAAATGAAATTGAACCACTCATCTGCTTCTGGAGTTAATAATTTTTGTCTGAATTGGATATGTGATTTTTTTAAAGCTGGAACAGAGCGATAACAGGGAAAAAAAATAATCACATTGTTTAACAGACATCACAGTTAAATGAACTTTTCTTGATGAATTTAAATCGTGCAATATGCTTTTCCAGACATTTGAAACATTTAAACCCCAGTTTTCTTCCAACATAAAAATAGCCATGGCCCCCAGATGTATGTTTTAACTGTATCGGTAGCACTTGCAATAATTGGTGTCTCCCTGTCTAATGCCAGTGATTTATAAAGTGGAATTTAGACTGAAGGTCACAATATAATAAAATCATTTTCTTAGTCACTTCTGAAATGAACTTGAAAGGAACAGGTGCACAGTCTGGGAGGAAGACTGAGTTGTTGATAATGTAAAAGACCTCTTCTTCACTTTTTTTTTTCTTTTCTTTTTTCCCTCAGTAGGTTCCAAAAAAAATATCCTGAGAAAGTAGTTGTGGATAAAATGTGAGTTCCTGTGGCCAGGATTCTCACCTGGCCCTCGTTGACTAGCTCCCTACACACCTGTGGGCAATACACGGCTGTTGACTCTATGTATAGAGCTCCACCCAGCGCTCTGGGCGGGACACGGTGGCACGGCTGCAAGGCTGCAGGAGAGCAGAGCAGAGGCTGGAGTGGTGGCAGCGCCGAAGACAGAGGCCCAGAGGACGGCTGCGTGGGGCAACTGTGCAGGCAGAGAGGCCCAGAGGACAGCTGTGCAGACAGAGGGGCCCAGAGGCAGATACCGGTTTGCTGCATGCAGACTCACTCTGAGTGAACAGGATTTTAGTGACTGACCTGCCACCGTGGAAATAAAGTTGGGTGTAACACTTTCACCCCAAGAACGTTTTGCTGTCAGTTTCTTTTGTCACACTGAATCCATAGCAAACTTGCCCAGGGCTGAAACCCGTTGGCAAGACACTGTGTCATTCTGTTTCTTCATAATGGAAGTTTGTGTTTTTCTTAGAGTAAGGTGCATCTGTTTGTAGCTAACTACTGTCTTGCCAATGGGTTTCAGCCCGGGGCAAGCTCACTATGGATTCAGTGTGACCAAAGAAACTGACAGCAAAACGTTCTTGGGGTGAAAGTGTTACACCCAACTTTATTTCCACGGTGGCAGGTCAGTCACTAAAATCCTGTTCACTCAGAGTGAGTCTGCATGCAGCAAACCGGTATCTGCCTCTGGGCCCCTCTGTCTGCACAGCTGTCCTCTGGGCCTCTCTGCCTGCACAGTTGCCCCACGCAGCCGTCCTCTGGGCCTCTGTCTTCGGCGCTGCCACCACTCCAGCCTCTGCTCTGCTCTCCTGCAGCCTTGCAGCCGTGCCACCGTGTCCCACCCAGAGCGCTGGGTGGAGCTCTATACATAGAGTCAACAGCCGTGTATTGCCCACAGGTGTGTAGGGAGCTAGTCAACCAGGGCCAGGTGAGAATCCTGGCCACAAGAACTCTCATTTTATCCACACACAGAAAACTGATAAAAGAAAATATGCTGTGAAATTTTCTTTCCTTCATCCTTGGTGTGTGCACACATCTGGGAACTTGCTGAGTTGTCATGAGGTTAAGGAAGTAAACAGATGTTGGCCGTTGATAACCATCTCTGGTGAACTTTCAGAGCAGTGGTGATTTGCCCAATGGCTCTCTCCTTATCAGAATGCAATTATAAGCTCTCACCTGGATAAGCGCTCCAGCCTGCCCAAGCAACTTTCATCTGGCATCAGTTGTGGCCATAAAACAAGCTCCTGAGTAATAGAGCAACCAGGTGTCTACAGTTTCCAACTTCCACACCACCTGACAGCATGCAACCACTTTCATATCAAGGTTTCCCTATCTCTATTTAAGTACAATGAAGAGAACTCTAAGAGTTGTAGTCCAGTCCCAGACATGCTTATGGTTGAATGAAACACTATTACTCATTTCCCAGAAAGTCAGCAAATACTGTGAGTGATCAAAATGGAATGACATACTCAAGGACTGTAAAATCAACTGGACTAATATCAGCAATGCAGGTTGCATAACCAACAAATGCCGAATCTCGAAAAAGATTGTCTTGACTTACAAATGTGTTATTCATTCAGCATACACTGCTAAAGAAAGATAAAGAGACAGTTATGATTAAAAAAAAACATTTCTTGTCAGGTTTATATTTTTGTCCTGGGTTTTGTGATATAAAAATAATGCAGAGAAGTTGAAGTTTATACTGTTTGTAAAATTAGCTAAGGAGAACTAGATAATAGTGGTGGTCGTACAACACTGGAGTGTACTAAAGGTCACTGAATTGCATACTTTAAAATGCTTACTGTTATGCAAATGAACTTTTTAAATGTTGAAAAAAAAAGTAGCTGAGGTATTAAGGCCAAAACATTCTGAGAACAATTTTTATTTCATTCATTCACTCCACAAATATTTTTTGCACACTTAGTAAGGGCCATACACTTTGGTATGGAGCTTAGAAAATTAAGGTACTTATGTTCCCATATCCTTAAATTCCCAAAGGATTTACAACCAGAATTTCTCCTCCCCTCCCCTCCCATTCCCTCACCTCCCCTCTCCTCTCTTCTTTTCTTTTGTTTCTTAAACAAATCTTTTGGGAAAGGAGATCTTTTCTTCTGATTTATCAAGCTGAAAGTTCCAGGGACAGTGAATCTGGATTCAGTCCTGCCTTGGCCCCTTTCTGACTCTGCAATTCTAAGCAAGTTGAACTTTACTTTTTCATGTAAAAATGAGGATAATAAAAGCACCAACTTAAGAAAATGTTGAGGATTTCATTAGATCATATAAGATAGGGTTTAACAGTACTAGTTTCAAAATTAAGTTGGTGTCAGACTTCATTACTGATATTATTATGTTCATTATTTTTATTCTCCAGGTCAATATGTCATTTAAAAATATATTTCAGATTTCTTAATTTCTTACACACTTCCATGACTGTACAATATACCTAAAGGATGATAAAATCAGCATCTCTGAATCAAATTAACTTTTTAAAAGGTTCTAAATTTGGTATATTTTATAGGAATAGTTGGACCATGGAACTATAGACTCAGATGACTACTTAAAGAGCTAATTCTTTCCTGTGCCTTCAAGTTTTCCCACTCCAAATGTTGCCAAGTAAAAACTAGTTGATCTCTAGTCACCTGAGAAAACTTTCTTACCTCCTAAGTTAGGCTCAATATCATGCAAAATAGACTTCAAGCTAGTGAAGGATTTTTGGGGGGAATAAGCGTAAAATACATCTATCTCTAGTTGTACTTTATTTTTATTTTTATGTTTACTTTTTTGGAAAATCAACTTTATTGAGGTATAATTTACAAGAAATAAAATATCCTATTTTAAACATACAGTTGGTGAGTTTTAACAAATACGCACTCATATAATCACTACTCCAATCAAGATATAGAACATTTCTATCAGTCCCCAGAAATACGCCTGGGCCCCTCAGCAAACAACCTTACCCCACCCCTGGCCCCAGGCAACTGTCTACTTTCTGACATTTATATTAGTATAATTTAGTCTAGAAAAAAATGTTTGCAAACTACGGCCCACTGCCCAAATCTGGCCACTACTCTTTTTTGTTAAGGCCACAAGATAAAAAATTTTTTCTCAAGTTGAAATAGTTGGAAAAGCAGAAGAATAGTAACATTTCACTACACATTTCCTATGTTTATGAGATTAAAATTTCACTGTCTAAAACCAAAGTTTTGTTGTAATTCGGCCATGCTCATTCATTTGTGTACTGCGGCTGCTTTTATGCAGCAATGGCAGACTTAAATAAATGCAAAAGACTAAAATATTAGCTTTTTGTCCTTTAAAGAAAATGGAAATGATACAGTATGTAGTCTTTTTTAGTCTCGCTTCTTTTGCTCAACGTAAAGTTTTGAAATCCATTCATGTTGTGCATGTAACAGTAATTCAGACTTTTCATTGCTGAGTAGTACTCCATTTCATGACTACACCACAATTCATTTATCCATTCACATGTTGCTATACTTTTGGGTTGTTTGCAGTTTGGGGCTATTATGAAGCATTCTTATAAGTCTGTGAGCATATGTTTTCATCCCTCTTGGGAATATACCTAGGAGTGGATATGCTCAGTCACTTCTTAAGTTAGGTATGGTAAACTTCTTAAGAAACTACTATGAATGAGAGTTCCACTTGCTCCACATCTTTTGCCAATAATAGAAAAATTTTTTAATTTGTTTAGCAAGGAATTAAAAGGACAAGCATTTGTAAGTAAAAACACATAATTTAACCTGGGCTAACTTTTGACTTATTTGTATTGTTCAAACTATTCATTTATGCTTGCATTTCTACCTTTCTTGTCATCAGGTAGATAGGTACTGCCTTTGGATATTGTCATTTCTCTTTAACAACTGTTTGCCTTTTATAGATGACTGAAATATACTGTATTTTTCAATTAAGATGATGATAAAATGGATCAGGGTTAGCATCCTTTTTTCTGTAAAGGGCCACACAGTTTGGCTTTGCAAGCTACACAGGTGTCTTTTGCACAGTCTCCTTCTCAATTTTTTTTTACAATCCTTTAAAAGTGTCAAAGTCATTCTAGGCTGATGGGCTGTTCACAAACAGACCATGGACCAGATTTGGCCAACAGGCTATAGTTTACCAACTGTTGACACAGAACATGCTTTTCATAATTTAACAGTGCCCAAAGTTCTCTATGGTGTTTCTCTAAAAAGACTGATTAAACACAAGTCCATCTGACAAAGTAAGGACTAAATAGCTTTCACAGAAAACAGTCTGGCAAAGCTAACAAACACTCTCTTAGGTGGACGACAACCAGTATATGCTGGGGCCAGCTCCTACCAGCTCAAAATGCTGATTGTGAAATATTCATGAACTTTTTCAGATGATTGCTAAACCATTGGTAGCTTGAAATGGGCCACAGTAATAATATTTATACCATGAAAGTCAATAAATACTTTTATTTTTTGTGTGTGAGATATACCTACTTACCACTAGCTGCAAGCCTCCTGAATACTAGTGCTCATGCAATCTGCACAGTACTCAGTTGGTACTTGGTACCAACCCGATGGTACGCAGCTAGTATAAAAAATAAATACACTCATCACACTCCCCAGATACGCTGGGAGATGATCTGCCATACTTCATTCTCATGATAATGTGTGAAATACAGATTTTTCTCCCACCCATGATCTAACTCAAAGCTTAGAAATTCTGGCCAAACAAAACTGGACAGCTACATGCAAGAGAATGAAACTGGACTACTGTCTAGCCCCATACACAAAAGTAAACTCAAAATGGATCAAAGACCTGAATGTAAGTCATGAAACCATAAAACTCTTAGAAGAAAACATAGGCAAAATCTCTTAAATATAAACATGAGCAACTTTTTCCGGAACACATCTCCTCGGGCAAGGGAAACAAAATAAAAAATGAACAAATGGGACTACATTATGCTAAAAAGCTTCTGTACAGCAAAGGACACCATCAGCAGAACAAAAAGGCATCCTACAGTAAGGGAGAATATATTTGTTAATGACATATCTGACAAGGGGTTAACATCCAAAATATATAAAGAACTCATGCACCTCAACAAACAAAAAGCAAATAACCCTATTAAAAAGTGGGCAGAGGATATGAACAAACACTTCTCCAAAGAAGAAATTTGTATGGCCAACAGGCACATGAAAAGATGCTCCACATCACTAATTATAGAAATGCAAATTAAAACCACAATGAGATATCACCTCACACCAGTGAGGATGGCCAACACAGAAAAGTCTAGGAACAACAAATGCTGGTGAGGATGCAGAGAAAGGGGAACGCTCCTACACTGCTGGTGGGAATGTAAACTAGTTCAACCATTGTGGAAAGCAGTATGGAGGTTCCTCAAAAAACTCAAAATAGAAATACCATTTGACCCTGGAATTCCACTCCTTGGAATTTACCCTAAGAATGCAGCAGCCCAGTTTGAAAAAGACATATGCACCCCTATGCTTATCACAGCACTATTTACAATAGCCAAGAAATGGAAGCAACCTAAGTGTCCATCAGTAGATGAATGGATAAAGAAGATGTGGTACATATACACAATGGAATATTATTCAGCCATAGGAAGAAAACAAATCCTACCATTTGCAACAACATGGATGGAGCTAGAGGGTATTATGCTCAGTGAAATAAACCAGGTGGAGAAGGATATGTACCAAATCATTTCACTCATCTGTGGAGTATAAGAACAAAGCAAAAACTGAAGGAACAAAACAGTAGCAGACTCACAGAACCCAAGAATGGACTAACAGTTACCAAAGGGAAAGGGACTTGGTGGGGGGAAGGGAGGGAGAAGGGGAATAAGGGGCATTACAATTAGCAGACATAACATGGAAGGGTGCACAGGAAATACAGTATAGGACAAAGGCAAGTAGTGACTCTATAGCATCTTACTACGCTGATGGACAGTGACTGCAATGGGGTATGTGGTGGGGACTTGATAATGGGGAGAATCTAGTAACCATAATGTTGCTCATGTGATTGTATATTAATGATGCCAAAATTTAAAAAAAGAACATAAAATAAAATAAAAATAAAAGGTCAAAAAAAAAAAAAGAAAGAAATCCTGGCCATAAATTTAGGAGTTCAATCGGTTTCTATAACCCTCACTCAGAAGGCACAAAAAATTATGAAGTACTTGTATATTTGAATTGCTGCATATTTCTGGTCTTATTTTTGTTGTTGTTGCTATGCAAATATACATCTTAGTGTGTCTTTGGATATAATTAGTTATAAAGCCATCCATATTTTTTAGAGTTCAACATTTTGCTGTCACTGTGTTTCTAACAATTTCAGATGACAGCTTCTATCTGATTTTGACTTTTGTGACTTGAGTTAGATTATTATATAGATCAAAGGTAAGCTATATGTCAGATCTGGCCTCCAATCACTACCTGCTGTGAGCTGATTTTTTTTTAATTCTAAAGAGTTATAAATGAAGAAGAAGAAAGCAGAGAAGGAGGAGGAAGAGAGGGAGGGAGAAGAAGAAGAAGAGAGAACAGCAACCAAATGGTGCGCAAAGCCTAAAATATTTACTATCCAGCCCTTTACTGAAAAAAGTTGGCCAATCTATAGTATACAAACTCAACACAGCATTAATATCCTGTGTACCATGGCATAAGATATAGGAGATAGGATAAGTTTTCTTCCTACATATTCCTTTTTATTTAATGACAAAGAAATTAGTGCATAGGAAAAAAGAGCAACACTTGCTTGTTTTCCCCTCTTTAAACCTGTCTTTCAACCTTCCTAATTTTTTGTAGGTGCGAATATTAATTTAAAAACAGAAGAGACTGAATGAAGCAGGGAGTAATTAATTCTCTGTGTCTATCACTTCACACAACCCTGAAAGCAGTCCTCAAATAGTCATGTTCTAGATCTTTAAAACAGGATATGCAAATACCACTCTGTTTGTGACAGGCAGGGTACCACAAAGTTGCAGTATAGTTATCTACATTATCTACACAGAAATCCTGTGTTTCCAGGGTTCACTTATAAAACTGAAGATAATTTCTCGAGAATGCACTATATGCTGGGTGCAGTGTAATTGGTCTGAAAGCAGTCTAGATATACATTTAGCAACAATAAGAAAGTAAGCCTACCCCCACATTGTAAATGATACATTTCATTTAGGCATTCCTCCAAACATCAGCGTGTCTCATATTTAACACTCTACCAGTTCGCATGATGGTTTGCATTTACAAAAGAAAATTTGACTGACCCATTGAAAGAAGAGATCCAAGATAGAACTGTTTCTTGAATCTTGCTACTGTTCTCTCAGTCCTCCCAAGAAAGCAAACAACAGCCCTGTTCAGTTCAGGTAGCTGTTGATGGACATCTAATTATACGTGGTTAGGAGCCTCCTGAGCCAATCACAGAAGCTGAGGTCTTGGTTCTGCTCCAGGTTACAAGCAGCCCAAATCAAATGGATGTGACCTGGATGGCATTTGAAATATAGAGACAGAGGTGAACAACAGTAGGAAAATCAGGAAAAGGGCACTCCAGACAGAAGGGACACAAACTTAAAGAAGGGCAGGGCCAGGCTAAGGATCAGGAAGGAAGAAGGGAGTGCATGGCTAGTGTGCAGTGGGAAAGGGCAAGCAGTGCAGGGTGAGCTCAGCATGGATGGGATCAGTGCCGGCTTGCAGGTCATCTGAGGGGCTTAAATATCACTGAGAAGCAATTTAAAACCATCAGAGCATTTTAAGAAGTGACAGGATCCAATTATATTTTTGAAAGTGCACGCCAAGTGGCAGCTTTATGGTAAACAAATGGTAGCCCAGCAAGAGAAGAATAAAAGTCCTGTTGGAAGGCTGCGGCAGGTAGTCCAGGTAGCAGAGAATGTCTGCAATGAAGGAGTAAGGGAAAATACTCCTAATATATTTTTGAGTTATGACTGTCAGGATTGGAGCAATGGGCTGGTGATGTTCTATTTTTTGCTGTGAAATTAAGTGAGGATTCAATGAAATCTTACATGGGAAAGTAATTCCAGTGCTCCGTGTCATTCTCCTAAACTAGACTGTCCATTCTTAAAGGAAAGATAAATAACTGTTATGGATTGAATGTGTGCCCCCAAAATTTGTAACTTGAAATCTGATCTCCAATGTGATGGTACTTGGAGGTGGAGCCTTTTGGGGGTAATTAGGCCGTGAGCCTGGGACCCTCGTGAATGGGACCAGTGCCCTTAGAAGCGGCCAGAGAGCTCACTCTCTTTCCTCCATGTGAAGACAACAATGAGAGGTCAGCAGTCTACAACGCAGAAGAGGGCCCCTGTCAGAATTTGACAATGGTGGTACCCTGATCTCAAACGTCTAGCCTCCAGAAACTGTGAGAAATAAATTTCTGTTAAACAGGAAGAGAAGGAAGGGAGAAGAGAAGGAAAGATAGAGAAAGAAGAAAGCAAGCAAGCCACCCAGTCTATGGCACTTTGTTAGAGCAGCCCGAGCTGACTAAGGAACCTATACTTTCTTGTATACAGAGTTGGTACTCAGTTGATACCTGTTCAGAGTAGAGATATGGTGGCCATAAGCAGGTCCTGATCAGAGAGTTCTTCACGACAGACCCTGCTGCAGGAGGTAGTTAGCTGACAGCCTCTATCTGCCTCACCTTTGCGATCCTCCACAATGTTCACATCAAGCCTCCACTCTCCCTGGGCTTCTCCCCACAGACGACTGAGTGAAGCACAGCTATCAGAGCAGGACTGTTCCGGCCTGATGTGGGACTCCTCTAGGGGGCAGTCTTTGAGTTGAGACCGCCCATCAGCCAGGCCCAGCTCTCCTCAGAGCGATGCCCCAGTCTGAGTCCCCTTCCTTCTCCCTGGCCTTTCACCAGCCTGCACCACATCTGAAGTTTCTTCCCTCCTTCTCCCGATTGTCTCCCTTTTATCCTTCCCAGCACTTCAGCCAATACATCTCTCTTGCATCTGCTTCTATCCTGGCATCCGCTTCAGCAGGCTTCCTCTGAGTCACTGGGCGTAATTATAAACATCAACCCTATTATCACGCCATTTAGTGCTACTACCTCCTGCAAAGAAAATCAATAAAATGACAACAAAGGAAATTCATTAATGACCAAAGAAGCCCACAAGGAAAAAGAGAACCAGTGACAAGACAAGAGAAGTCCAGTCTTTTATGCTGGAAAGCAGAGGAATGAGTGACAGCTGATCTGGTACATACCAGAGAAAGCTGGGCACTGAAGCAAGAGCACAAAAGGCCCAAAGGCCATCTTATTTATCATGAGAGGTCCTTAAAGTCTCAGGGATTGGCAGCACCAGTCACTTCTGGTAATTGAGGGTGAAGATGGGAGTAAAAAAGTAAGAAGTCTACTTAAGATTAAATTATAACTACTCCCTGCCCCGTGCCCCCCACCCCCGCCCCCAGGGTTACCCTTCCATTCAGTGAGGAGTGGTTATGTCTCTATCTGCAGCAAGGCAAGTTTCTATCCTCCAGCCCAGAAGAAGACTTGAGGTTTTTTTTCCCTAGAGATAGCAAAGCAGAGAGATCCTACACTGAGACAAGGACCAGACCACTGACCAAAGGTAGTTAGTGACCTTCCTTGCCCACTCAGACTGTAGAACTCTGGGAAGCCAGGAGTCTATCTTCCACATAGATTACAAAAAGTCTCTTTTATGGAAAACCCAACTATAATAGGGTAAGGGTTTAAAGTACTATCTTAGGGCTGCTGCAAGGAGATTGCCTTATCAGAATCATTACAGAGGAAGACCACAGCCAACAAATAGTCTAGAGTCCCAGGCATTTGGAGGAGGAATATAACATTAAAAACAGATACAAAAATAAGCAAACGGGAAAAAAATATGTACTTGGAGGAATAAAAATAAGCAAAAAGAAAATTTCAGAGATTAGTGTATCAAGAAAAAAGAATAGAAGACTAGAGGAAAATTATCTTCAGAGAAGTTTTAAAAAGCTTTTAGAAATTAAAAATATGAGACAGGGATTCCTCAAAACTTCAATATAAAGTTTGGGAGATAAAGTTGGTGAAAGCAGAAAAAAGAACAGATAAAATGGTAGGAATAGTAGAAAGGGAGTAATCAGAAAAAGATTTCAAGATAACACCTCAAAATTGGAAATATGTTTCCTGATTAAAAGGATCCAGTGGGTCCACAGGACAGTGACTCAAAATAGATCCTTCCCAAAATATACCACTGTGAAATGTCAACTCCTGCAACTAACAAAGGATCCTATCATTTCGTTGTAAGAAAAGGCAGGTGTTACATAAAGATTGTGGAATCTATGATAGATCTTTCAACAGTAACTCCGAATGCCAGGAGACTATGGAGAAACGTCTTCAAAATGTTTAGGAAAAAAAATATTCGCAACATAAAAATTATACATCTTGCTAAATTCTCAATTCAGTGTTAACAGGGAGTTAAGACATCTTCCAATGAATGACGTGTCAGAATTTTACCCCTCCCCGTATAAACTGTCGTAACATTCCTGGAGGAAAAAGAAGACATGAGTTCTAGGAAATAAGAAACTTGGAAGAGGTGAAGGAAATTAGGATGAAGTCTAAAAGAAATCTGAGGCCAGCAGCCATGTAGCCAATATGGGGAGCACTCCATCCTGATCAGACAATGTCAGGATGTTTTGAAAGACCATGGCAGATGAAATTGGCAGATTACCGGACGTCCGTAATCATACTGAGAAACATATACAGAGCTGAGACAAATACTGGGCTTGAATTAATGATCAGTACAAAGAAAACAAAAAAGGAAGACAGTTATCACCAAAACAACTATAAAGGATCAGAGTATGCTATACGTGCGGCTCAGCAGTGACTGATATTTTCATAGTTATACTAGCATATAGAAATGAATACTACTCTGGTAATAAATACCAAATAATCACCCTGGAAGAAAGAAGTAATAGGATTCTTATAGTCAAGGGATAAGGAAAATTATATGGTTATTTTATGGAAAGTTATATGGAAATTCTCATATTCTGTAGTGGGAGTTCAAGAAAGAATTCTTGAAACCGAAAAATCAATAAATAGTGATATTATCAAACATGAATTGGAGATATGTAAATAAATACTGAAAGAATCTGCTACAAACAATTGAGAGTGAATTGCCTTGGAGGGAGCAGAACCTGGGGACAGGGAACAGCTGTCTCCCACAAAATGAGAAAAAGGCAAGCAGAAAATCACAACCCACCCATACATACGCAATGTTGTTTTTATAGGTTTCATCCTGTCATCCCTATAATTAAATTAGCCAATCAGGTTTGCCACAGAAACCCAGCTCTGAGAAAATCTTGCTGCTATCATTTGGCTAGAAAACCCTGTAATCTTATTTTTAGCTGACTAATTTTGAATGCCATTACCTCTTCTTTCTCCAAGAAATACTCTGCATAGAGGAAACTAACATAAATTGAAAAGAAACATCTATGAAGATCCAGATGTTAAGCACAACTCTTAATTAACTGAGGTTGGGAGGAAGAGGCAGATGAGAGGAGGGCCTGTTTGGCTGTTCTAGCTTCTGCTGCTAGGTGCCTATTTCTCTGAAGATTTCATCTATGCCAAGTAAACACACACACACACACACATTTTTTTTTTTTTTGCCTTTTTAACTATCTGGAAAACTCCATTGGATAGAGCTGAGTTGCTCAAAAATGACTATGGAGAAGTAACTTTTTAATTATTTCTATAAATATAGACGACAGGGAGCAATGATGCTAATATAAAGAGGAGTAATTTCCAGGACAAAGCTCTGAAATGCCACGATTCCAGATGCCCCGCCAAACACATGTCCCAACGATCCGTCATGCCGACCTCTGACCAACCCCACCTACAAAGAAAATAGCCATCATGTTGGAATTTCAACTCCTTGCTTATAGCCCAGTAAGCCAAACTCTAGAAATGGGAATAGGTTTGGTTTCACATAGGCTCTTTCTGTTCCGAGAAGGAGATTCGTTCAGGCTTTGGCAGGACAGCATCCTCTGTGAAGAGTTTCCAAACCAAGACAGGGCGTGGTGAGCAATCCTGGCACTTGAAACAGCTGAAGATAGAGGCCCTGAGGGATCTCGCCATACATTACACCCACGCACTCTATTGTTATTAGGACATATTAGGCACCACCACCACACCCTGCCATGTACTAGTATTTTCAATTAAACAACCTTCTGAGGTTTCCATATAAATATCTTGCAACGGGTAACACGAAGGTCATTGCTTAAAAGGACTCCTAACTGAGATCTTGGGCTACCTGCCGTAGTTCTACGGGGAACACGGAGTGAAAAAATGGAGTTCCTGAAGATGTTGCAGGACACCAAAAATGGAGCCCATCTTACAAATAACAAGAGATCTTCAGAACTTTAATTTTGTTTTTGGTTTTTTTTTTCGGCCATGTTATACTGCTTTACCTTTTGTATCTACTAAAGCTCCTTTTCCATTGTTCCGCCTAACCCCCAAAGTAACTAATCTCAAAAGAAATATAAATTTGCTCATCCAGAACAAGCTATCAGATGAGAACACAGTACGGTCCCATTTAACATGTTACCATGGACATACCTGGAGAGAAAATAAGAAACACCAGAAAACACTTGTGAGCTAACATTCTGTTCATACTTATTACCAATCTGAATTGGGAAAACTTGAGACTTTCTATAAATTAAAACATATAAAAGAGAACAAGAGAAATGTGTAAAGGTATACCTAAGTTCCCAAGATGCACATCTCCTTTTACCGGGAAACAGTGGCAGGACCCCTCCCCTCCTCTGCATGAGTCAAGCCCTTTTACAGGACACTGGCAAACTGCTGCTTCTCTAATGTGATAGACCCACCCTCCATTGGAGATGTGACATCAACCTCTAGTCACCTTTGAAGAAGATGAATGGAATATGCAGTGTGGTAACTCATTTTACTGTGAAATGTCCATAAAGATTCCCTTACACTAAGTATTCTACTGATCGATACAATGATGTTTTGCCTTGAAAATAATGATCAGGGAAAGACAGTTCATTCTCCTTGACGAATTTTCCAATGAAACAAATTATCCACTAAGCATGCAGCATTTCTGCTTCCTAATGAAATCTCCATGTTCACCTACCGAAAAATAGAACTCCTAATTAGAACCCCATCCCCCAGGAAAAAATTTAGAAACAAATGATTCAAATCAGCCGTCTTTCCCTACATAACCCCTACCCTAATAAATGGCCCTAATGACACAAGAATTGGGACTCTGGCCAATTATTAGCTTCATCTCTGTGTTCTGTTTCTCAACATAGACTCAATAAACAATTCGAGACTTGCTGGAGTTTGAAAGCAAAAATCAAAGCCAAAACCCTGGGTATATTAAAACCATTCCTGCAACAATAACCTCGACTGGGACATAAACTAATCATTACCCTTGTTCAACTAAGCTCCTAACTGCAGAGGTTGAAATCATGGCCCCGCTCAAAAAGGAAGCTCTGGCTTAGCTAACAAGAGAAAAGCATTTACTAACCTTTAGGTACCCTTTGTTTCTGAGCTTCTCTGACATACCCTCTTCTACTGCATCACATGCCTCTCATTCCTCCACACCAGCATCTGGTAGCTGAGGTTAGGATGGTGAATGGTGCTGGGTGACTCATAGCCCATCATTTATATTTCACTAAGGAAAAACAAGCAAGATAGAATGTCTGGTAACATGCTCTTAGCCAGGTAGTTTTCAATATTTTCCCTTACCTGTGTTTTTTAAGCACCGAGCAGGAGAAAGTAAGAGCACCGTTTAGGAGGAGGTGAATCTATCTGTTGAAATCACTATGTAATTGGAAGCTTTTGAAACATGAGTAAGTCTTTGTCCAAAAATCTATCTTGTCACTTACCATACTTTGTATATACTAAGTGATTTGACATTTAGGTCCCTAAATTATTCCTTTAACTATCTGGTCCTTTGAGTTGAGTATAGGCCTGCTTAGATGCAATGGAAAACTCAGGAAGATTAACATATTCATTCATCAACTCATCTGTAGAACATTTAGAGTAAATTTATGATTTATTCTGAGTGACAGCAAACCCAAGAAGATGGCTCTGTGTCAAACAATTCAATAAAATATAATGAATGATAGATGGAAAAACAGGACACTTACTCTACAGTCAACATGGAGTTGGTATATAATGCACTGGTATCAGAATACTAGACAATTCTAATGCAAGTTCTGTGAGTGGAAGGGCTGCTACAAGAGGATGCTAACTAAGGTAGACTTCAAAATGAACACGACTTCACAGAGGATAAGACTCAGTCACAGACAATGAAATACCTTAGCTTAAAAATTCTCTCCAGATGAAATCTATGTCTAACCTACCAGTAATGTCTAAATGCACTGATGTCTTTCTGCTTTTCAGAAATATCTCTTTGTCCAATGGTAAAAGCATAAGAAATATCCATGCCTTCGATTGCCCGCTAAATTCAAGTGTATGAATGCCAAGTAATTAGGGTTATGTAGCCCTTTATTTTCAAAAGATAGTATGTTCGGGTGTTGAAAGTTGTGAGACGCACAAAATTTTACATACACAACAGCCTCTTTTCACCATTTCATTCATACTAAAACAGTTTTCCTCCCATGAGGGAAAGAGCAGATGCACATGTTCATTTTCCCAGCTTCCCTTGCAGTCAAAAGCAGCAATGTGGACAATTAGACAGAAGAGGAAATCTGTCTGCTCAGGGGCTTTGAGATAGAACTTTCTATTTAATATAAAGAGAAAAAGCATGAGGCTAGCTCTCTTCCCCATATTCTTTCATCTAACATTTCAGGGAGTAAGACACACTGCTTAAAGTTGTAGCATAAGGAAAGAGGCTGTTAGCGCTTAGGATGACAGAGAAAAATAGGAGGAGCTTGGCTTCCTAATGGCATTATTAACCTGAAGAACCTGTCCCAGGCTGCCATAATTCTAACCTTCTTTGTATATGAGATAGACTTCCTTCTATAGAACTCTCTAACCCTAGATTTCTTTCTCAATTAAATATCAGTAGCCTCAGTTAATTAAGCCACTTTTGTTCTGGAAGTCCCTTACTTGCAGCACACAGTAATTGGGTTAGAAACAGGGAGGCATAAGCCAATTTGAACCAATGCAGCGCAAAGAATTTCTCTGGGTTGGGTAAAATAATCTATCAAATGTGAACACTGAAGCATATTTCTTCAATTATTGTTGATAGGCATTTGAAACCTTGAACCAAGCCACGCTGAGGATCATCCAATAAGCTAAGAACAGTTGGGAGAAAAGATGGAAAGTGTGTCCTTCATGACATTATTGAGTCATTAAGTCAACCAACTCTGTAGTCTACAACAAATCTTGGTTTTCTATCATGGGAGATAAGTAATCTGTGTAAGGTTTAAGCAAATTTTATTTTGTGTACTGTGGCAGATCGATTGCATGGACTCAATTACTGATATCCCTGGATCCATGCTCTTTGCCTTGTGACTCTGTGGGATCTGCCCATTCTGACTGAGAACTGCTTTATCCAATAGAAAGCGACAAAAGTGATGGAATGCTGGTTCTGAGCCTGGATCACAGGTGGCCTTGAGTGTTTCTACTCTCTCTTGGAGTTCTACTACTGTCCTAACTACCAGCCTGGGCCAATCTGCAGAGAATGAGAGACCAATGGAAGAGAGCCTAATTGTCTCAGCTAAAGCCATCCTAGACTAGTCTACAGTTAGCCAGCACCCAAGCACGAGGGCGAGCGAGCCAAGATCAGCAGAGCTGCTACCCAACCGCCCCAGACACATGAGTGAGTCTAGCCAAAACAAGAAAATCTGCCCAGCTACCCACAGACTCATGAGCAATAACAAATGTTTATTGTTTTAAGCCACTGAGTTTGGGATGGTGTATGATGCACCAAGAGCTAACTGATTCAATTGCTTGCATTACTTGTGGATGAAAGCATCCTAGCTGATAAAGCAAAATGAGAAGCTGAAGAGATAGGCAAAAGGGTGTCCTTCAATATATTTGGGACACCTTTGGAAAGTTTGGGACATCTTTGGAAAGTTTGCATTAGGCAAGTGATCAGATTTTACATTTTAGACAAAAATACCCTGGCATGAATGTAGAGAATAATGTTGGATAAGATCAGGTGACCAAATTTCACTGAAAATCACTGAGCCCTTGAAGGGACGATTAATGTGCAAGACAATCTAAAAAGAGGTATCTGATCAGGAAAAAAGTGAACAGAAAGTAAAGCATATAAGGTAGAAGTTGTAGAGATTTCCTGAGTCCCTGCCACTGCAAGCGGTTTTATCTGAAGCCTAGATCAGGCGTTCAAAGTGAGATAGCTAGAGCATCATCACCATCTGAAACTTCTTCCAGATGCAAATTCTGAGCACCATCCCAGACCTCCTGAATCAGAAAGCGGGATTGGGTCCCAGCAATCTGTCCTCCAGGTAGTGCATGATGTATGTTAAAACTTGAGAACCACTGACCGAGGCCATAGGTAACAAACTCTTAAGAATGCCAAATTATTAAGGACACCGGCATCTTCTTCAGATCATCTTTACCTACAGAACGAAGCTGAGATGTCACCGGTTTTGTTTGGTTGAACATCTTAGTCTCCTGACATAATGCTTGTTCCCAGGATTACTCCTTTGGGTTTTAATTTCTAATTGGCAAGAGTTCACAATACCTCCTATTGGTTCCTTTATAACACAGAACAGAGGAGTGATTTTCTGAATCACAAGCAGAGATTACAACATGGAATAAATGTACATGGACAGAGAAAACTCAACTTATTATAAGACCACCAAATTGATGGTCTTGCTTACCCCAAAGGGACCCAGGTTTGGTCTTACATCTTCTGCCTGAGGTAGGGTCAATCATATGCTGAATGGTCCTGTCATTAAGATACCTTCCCCAAAGGGTGTGTGCTGACCTCCATAATACTATACTATGTCTTACACCATCAGAAATATTCTGGAGATCTGCTGATTTCTCAGTTTTCCTAAATTCTAGGGGGCTGCAGACATGTTGGTGATGGAAGTCCTTGAAGAAAATTGCAGGAATTAAAGTTTTAAATGTTTTAAAATGTGGTGGATTCAGTAAAAAAGAAAGAAAGAAAGAAAATAAAAATGTATTAAACTGTAAGGAAATTCTGTTCATGAAAGGAAAGCATCTATCTTTTCAGTTATTTTAGGTATCATACTTTACGGAAGAGGACTCAGGGATCTTTCTCTGTAGGGGAATTAATGACTGTGTTAGAAAGACAAGGGATACATAATTGATAGGGAGAACCTTCACCCAGTAAAACATTTACAATGGAGGCCAAAACAAATCCATCTCTCAGCTGCTAGATCTAATGACCCGTGGGCTCAACATGAAACCATCATGCAACAAAACATAAAACAAAGCTTGAGATACCTCTTAGTACTGTCAACAAAACAGGGCCGCAATTTCTAGAATCGAGATAAGCTTCAAACCCTTTCCACCATACATATATATGATATCCTTTTTGAGAATGTTGGTTTGCAAATTTGAAAAAAAAAACTGAAAAAAATTGTTGTTTTATCTATTACAGTTCAGAAATGGGCAGATGCCTTACACCTAAAGGACTTCCACTTCAAATCAGCAAGCTAACAAGTATGGAATATTGGGATTTCTTGCATGGATGGACTATTCCAAGACTATAGATGGGGATAACTAGAAAGGTCTTGAAGTAACACTAACGTTACTATCATAAAGAATAAGCTAAAGTTCTACTTCTGTGCTTCAGTTCCCTCATCTATAAAATGAGACTTTTAATAATGCATTCAGTGACAATATTACAGAAGTTAAAAATTCAAAATACCACTGGTCCATAGGAAACACTTGACAGAAATTTAGCTATTATTAGTGTTAGTGTATTGTTGACATTATTATCATTATTACTTCGTTTTATGTTCATAATAGTACAGTAGGTAATTGTGAAAGGTATTAGGGGGAAAAGTTCAATAGGACAGTGTCTGAAAATATTCTCTTATTTTGAGCATGGTTGAGCTTTGTTAAATAATTTAATGTAATAGGCAACTGGGACTTAGTCCCACTGGTCAACTCTGAGAGGCTGCATAAAATATGATTCAAAGTTATCCCAGCCAAGAGGAGATAGAACTGCATTATTATTTACAAACTCCCTTCTGAGATTGGGTCAGAGTTGTTCCCAGGGTTTTTGACTCCTGCCATTTCCAGCCTATTTTCCATGTGAGCTGCTAAGAGTCACAGGGGCTTGTAATGGGAAGCTGTTAGCAAATCACATTCCAAAGATAGTGCAACAATATCTCAACCCACATTCCCTTTTGCACTGTGAATGTAGAATGTATTTGTAGCCGGAAGGGGATCTACATCCCCTCAGTCCGCCATGTTCCTGAATCACAGCCAACATAATTTGGAAGGTAGTTAAACATACTTTAACCTTCTTTGAGCTGTTGCACCCATCCTGGAGTTCTGAGAAAAAGTTCTTCCCCATGTAGACATACAAAATTAAGAATAAACCGCTCTCAAAAGAAATCACTGTCTCACTTGATTTGAGAATCCAGGAAATGCATTATTGACACAGGACATACTTTTAAGAATTTCATAGGCAAAAGAGCCTGGGACTAGGTCTCAAGAAAATCTTGGTGTGCTTAAGAAAACCAGATTCTAGTTCTTCATGATACATTCCAGAGATAGCAAATCTCTGATTAAGATTCAGTAGAGTCCCTTGAGTAAAGGTGCCACGCAAATGTTGCGGTGCATGGGTGACCCTTCCATGTTCCGATGAAAGAGTCATTGCGTTTCCGCAAAATAACCAACCCAGATTCCCAATTAGGAAGAATGTCTGCAGGCTAGAGGGGAGGGAAGGATGAGCGGATGGAGCACAGAGGATGCTTAGGGCAGGGAAACCACTCTGCATGGTGCTGTAATGGTGGAGGCATGTCATCCATTTGTCACTACTCCCCTCCTAAGAAAAGAAAGTCTCCAAGGCTTGCAACCTAATGAGACTCAAGAGTTGGGTGTATACGTGCGTATGATTAAAGTGTAGGGGAGGGCAAGCTGGAATGTAAGACTGTGTCCAAGAGGCAGTGAGAATGAGATGGATGTGTCCACAGCCAAAGGACCCTAGAATCTGAGCAGCTCCCAGGCAAGACCGGCTAGAACAATCCTCACCCGGCCATACAAATGCTTTTATTAGCATTTCACTTTATTTTAGAAATGCTTTTATTTACAGCAGAGTATACATTTATTTTAAGACAAGCAGATGGAAGTGATTGCATCTCTGGTTCTAAGGGAGGAACAAATGTTTTTCATCTTGAGCAGACCAAGTGTTAACAGTGCTTCCAACCCAGACAGAGTTTACATAAAGGGTTAGGAAGAAACAGCCTAAAATAAAGTAAGAAACTATGAGAGAGCCACATTGGAAGAATCCTCCAGTCCAGATAAGTCAGACTCAGGATCTCACATGTGCCTACCCAACAGGCCCAGACAATGAGTGGGGTATGAAATGTAAAGCAGATTCCCCTGACATCTTGGGAACTATGACTTAACCCTAATATTCTAGAACTCAGCTTTGATTGACTTTGGATTTTTGTCTTCTTTCAAGAGATAAAATAATTAATATTCTTTATTTTTTAATTAAACAGCAAGGCATGTTAATTATAGAAAATAAGACAAAAGATAAAATGTTGATAATTAACATCTCTCATAACCCCTTCACCCAGTTAATGACCACTGATAGTATTTTGATGCGTACCTTTCCTAAGATTCTCTGCCTATATATGTGCGTAATTTTAATGGAATTCATTGCAGATAATATTTTGTAAATGCTTCTTTACTTCAGCAGTATAGATGCTAGATCAGAAAATTCTTTACTGAACTCAACCCATAATCAGAATAATTGACTTGGATTAAAGGACCTTAGGAGAAAATACAGAGAAGAAGCTTATGTGTTTTACTTACACACCATCTTGGTCAACATCTTAGTAGAAAGTAAAAAAATTTTATTCAACAACAAAAAATCGCCTATATTAGAAGCCTACATTCTGCCATCATTTCCGCGAATTTCCTGTCTTGCTCTTTTGTTTTCTGTCCCTCAGTCCAGAGCATACTTTTCATCCTCCACCATTCTTTCCACCCTTCTTTACTCTTTTCTTAGCTTTTCCCAACATTTTTTTTTTTTTTTTTTTTTTTTTTGCTCAAAGTTACAGTCCTTCAGCTAGCGGCCGGGACCGCCAGCCCGGAAGTGTCGTTGTCCGGCAGCGTCACCTCGCGTTCCTACAAAGACTTGTTTTCCCCTGTGTGTCCCCGTGTGTGCCATGGCGCCAGGTGAAATACCAATCAATGCTCGTTGATGTGGAGGATGGTTCATCCAGAGGCAAGCGGCTCCGCCGAGAGCCGGGAGAAAGAAAAACATGTGTGGTTTTTGCCGCCTTCACACTGGCAGAGAAAAATGGATGTAAAACTGGGGCTGGGGGACAGGCTTCAGAGTTCTGGAAGATCAGCAGAGCCAGCCTGAGCCAAGAAAGAACACATGGCAGTTGTGTGTGGCGGTGACACCTCAAGAAAAATCACTTTGAGTCGTGCGCCTGATCATTTAACTGCTACGGGCATGGGCCCAGCAGCTCTCCCCAAGTCAAATGTAAATGGGTTAAGGAAGCTGGCCTTTTTTCCCTTCATTTTTACCATACTGAATGTCTGACAGCCATTTTGCTGTGTTTACAAATTATGAAAATTCTGGGCAGCTAATTATGAAAATATTGAGAAGTCGTACAGAACTAACTCTTGGAGCAGGTTAAGGCAGAGAACAGACTGTAAAGTCCATGAAAAATGAGCTGCTAGCTCTCTATTTCTGCCAGTAAATTTTGGTAGTCTAGCATATTGCTATGCTAATCTGAAACCAAAAAGAAAGAAATCAATAAAAATCCATGAAAAGAGTAGGAGAAGAGACCACTCATCAATACTTAGCAGCTGAGTAAGAGCGTATTGAATTCTAAGATCTATACATTTCTCTTCCAATGGATCAGAAGCCAAAGAATCCAGGGGAAAATATAAAAAACAAGTTTTGTCACATAAATGAGAGGTGATAATTTTAAGTTTTCTGCAAAAAGGGACAGCCTTTCTTCAAGTTTGACCTTGCTGTTTTCACACCATCTGGAAAGAAAATCTAGTTGTCTTCCCCCATTTGTTTCATGTTGAATAAAATTAATGCACGTGCAGTAACAATAGAAGGAACATAAGTATATCCTAGACTGATTATAAAGTTGGTTATATTTCATGATATATCACAATAATTTAACAAATGTTGTTTTTCTACAGTGCCTTTCTTTCTTGCAGCAGGTTTCTTAGGCTAGTTTTTTGTTAAGCAAATCTATACAAAATAGAGGTATTGTCATTCTCCCTGTGCAGAAAAGGTAAGTTGTGGCAGTCAAGTCAGGTAATAGATGGCAAAATAATTTTAGAATGCAGTATTTTATTATCGAGTTCTATAATCTTTCCATCAGAAAATGAAGACTTCCCTGTTTTGATAATAATACATAAAGTTTATGTATTCCATACTACAACTTTATACAGATTGTTGGGCTATATAATTAGTGCTACAAAATGCATTGAAATCTTAAGTGAATTTTGTGTAGCACTATTATAAGCAGTCCCTGAGCTATATTATGCAGAGTTAAAACCTCATAAGTGGATCTAACATAAATATGCATCTTAAATTCAGAATCTTCTGATAATGAAGATTTTCTACAGTAAATCCTGCCATTTCCTCATTCTTCTTAACCCTAGATTTATAAATTGTAAATAAAATAATAAGGATTTTATTAACTGAAAAAATGTCAAGTATGACTATCTTTTCAATTTCTCCTACTGTTTGTTTCCATAAGAAATAGGCTAAGCTCTAGTCCTGAGCTCTCCTCTTTCAAGATTATAAGCCAAGAAATTTACAAAGTTTTTCCTGAATTTCCATTGGCAGAAAGCTTTAAAAAGCTCTGATTTATATTAAGTATGGAAAGGCAAGGAACACACGTGTTAATACATGTGAAAAGAGTGAAAGGAAAAAAGGAAGTGCTGTGAAATGAACTCTGCATGCATGTATCATTTGACTGAAATACACAGCTGCATAAATGACACCTTCTATCCTCTGGTTATGTTTCAAATGGGCATCTGTAGAGACATGGATATATATCTAACTTGAGTGCTCTTTAACTGGATCATCTATACGACATTACATGTCATGAATAGCAATTACATTTAAGTCTGCCATATCATCCTGTTATAAAAGTCTAGCAACTTTTCAAAGAGAAAATGTGTTTGGTGTGACCCTGCTCATTCTCGAGGAAGCCATGCTGGCTACTAGCGAACCTCAATTCTTCTTGGAGCTTCAAAGTCATTCCTTTTAGACCCGGTCCTAGAGTGTTCCTTCTGAGGGCAAGCAGTTATATAGCTTGAAGAGCCCATTTTGAACATTCAAATGCTCACCCACTTTCAGTCTTCAGGCAGCCTTGCCACTCTCCATGGTCTTTTTACAAATAGCAGTTTGGCAGGGCTGTCAGGACACTGCAGGAAGTAAATCAACGGAGCCCCAAAATCTAAACTCATTCAAAACAGCCAGGGACATATCTGAACTATTTCGCCCATCTTTGGTATCAGACCTTCCTTATTAGCAAAGTCTGCCTGCTGCTTTTCATTCCAAAGCTCATCCCTCTGGACTGTGAACACAGAAATCAAAGGAGACGTAAAAGAATTGTGACGCAATCTGGTATGTGGCCATTAATAACAGTTGTCATATCAGAAGATTTTATTTTAAGAAATTATTAATTTGGAAACTAGAGTAAAAAGAAAATCACTTATAGCAGAAAAAAATACTAATTATCCTTCCTTGATGTGGACTTTTTCACCATGACATCATCAGCTGGGATGTCATCCAATGATTATTGCTCCAACTACTAATTAGTTACCTGATTTTGATACATGTGACAGTATTCAAGTATTAGAACATAATAACCATCTTCCTCCTTCAGGCTAGACATGCTAAATTAAGGAAAGTTTGTGTTCAGTTCCAAAGGAGTACAGGGTGAAAACAGTCTGGTTGCGTTTAAGAAAAAAAAGACCCCAAAAGAAGAGCAGTTTCTTCATTAAAACTGAGAAGCACCTGATAAGCTGTGTCAGGATTTGTTTTCTCTTTCTCTCTGAAAAGGAGGCATCGGATGGAATGAGACAGATGACTGCTCTTTTTAAATTGCCATAATTCTATTATTTTTACTTTTTTTTCTGCTAAGGTATAATTTAAAAATCAACAGTGCACATCTACCCCCACAGAAACTCCTTGAGAATTTGGGAACTGACGAAGATCACCTTGAATCCCATCATCTGTTATCCAGCAGCATTGGAAAGGTACATGCTACCAAAACACCTTCAGCAGCCTCAGCTTTACAAGGGAAAAAAGGAGGCTGTCAAAGGACCAAGGACATGGAAACCATCTGGAAAACAATCTATCCGTCACTCTATAGGGACAAAGCTAAGCCCTGTGTCTTCAAACAGGGTTTCTTTCTTTGGCTTTTACCACCAAATCCTGATGGTTTGGAATTAGATCGATACTGCCTTTCAGTTTATCACATTTCATTTGCAATTATTCCACACTAAAATACACACATCTTCATCATGATTTGAAAATGAATGCCTCATAGCCAGTGCTCCATGAGTATATAGAAGCTGTGTTAACGTGTTTACCAACATACCTCTAGTGTACTACATGGGATTCAGTGAACTTTTTCTCTAGAGGGCAACTTCGTACTTCAGGCTCTGCAGACCATATGGTACTGCTGTGGCTACTCTGCATTCGCAGTGTAGAAGTTTGCTACCCTCTGGATGAGAACACTATTCAGCATCTAGTAAGCACCGAATGAAGCTCTGCTGACAAGGGATAAAACCGATGCCAGTTAGTATTCAATAGGCTTAGAACAGCCTGTCATCACACTTCCCTTCTCACCTCATTGCTGTTAGGACAAGCTGTAAGAAGCTACTAAATAATTGTTTTAAAGTTATCTGTACTTGTACCCATAGGTGTTCCCAGTAGAGCATCTTAAAAGGATGTAGCAGTTTCTAGATTAGGCAGGGCAGAGCAATGTAAAATCAAAACCTGGAATACCAGCAAAAGGGACTGAAAATAGTTACTGATTGTCCTCTAACATTTGTCTGCATAGACACCTCTTCCTTTTCTTTTCCTCCTCTTTATTATTTGCAGTTTTCATGTTCCTCTGTCATCTCTTTTCTTTATTTACTCCCATTATATTCTTCTCTTCCAGTAGCATTGCCTCTATATAAAAACCATCGTATAAAAATGTCTCCTCAGGGTTTCCCTTCAGGAACCTTTTTCTCCTTGTCTCATCTCCAGCCCTCTGCCAACACTGGTTCCTGTGCATATCACCAGCACAACATTGAAACCCATGATGGATATGTCTCGGCCCCCTTCAAATGCCTCTCCTACTTTTCCACATTTTCTCTTGTCTTTAATCGATGTGTATCCCATTCCTTTACAACATGAGTTCTCAATTCCATTCTTTCTATTCTTCTCTGACTTAGGTCTTGCCAAGTCAATCATTCCATTTGTCTTTTTTATATGTTCAATTTTTCTATCTCACTAGCTTCCCTCCCTTAGCCCACAACACATTAAAATCTCCTTTATAGTTCGGGAAACTGAAACAGTCCCTGTCATGTCTGCATCTTCTACCTCCTGCTTAATTCCCTCCACCATCCCTGCAAAGTCCCTCTCGCGGAGTCTTATGGTCCTTTCTCTAGTTGCTGGCAGGCCCATGGCCCATCTCCTTCACCCCCACACTGTCCTTAGTATGGGCTCCGATCTGATGATTCCCCAATCTGTACCCCACCCTGATGTTTCTCCGCAATTCAGATCTAAATGTCCAACACTACAGTGTTTCCAATAGACTGTGCTGACATATGGACTCAATATATCCTGAAATCAACTTCTCCCCCAAATTCTTCATATCTTCTCTTCAAATCTGCTTTTGTCTCTTTCCCCAGGAACAAATTAATCAGCAAGTCTTCCAAACACTGTCTCTTTGTGCAATGTAGGCATCCCCTTTTCTTTTAAACTCTACCACTGCTGTGTTAGATTGTATCTTCTTTTTTTCTTATCTGGACTTTTTAAAAGAGACTTAAGTCTCCTAAGTTCACACTCTCGCTTTTCCAGGATATTGTCACATTGTTTTTGGACACATCCATCCTATATGAAGTTCATGCCATACTATACCTCCCTTCAAAAAACTAGTAATAACTTCCCATCCTTTATCATGTGAACTAGAATCTCCTTATTCATCAAAATTCAAGATTATCTCCACTGTGCAACACAATTATTCATTTTATCTAGCTTCCACTCACCCATTTTTCCAATCACCCTGATCTAGTCTCCAAACCTAAATCTATACAGTTTTTCTAATTTAAAATATGCTATCAAATATTAATAATTATTTTGGAAAAATATGGAATATAATGATGTACCTCAAAATTCGCTCTTTCTTTTTCTCTGCATGTTACCTTCCTCTCCTTCTGTATATGTATACACACTTTACCTACCATTGACTATCCTGATATCTCAATTACTACAAATATTTCATGTTTCTAGATAGTCAGATAATTGTTACACTCTTTATACAATCCTTCAGTGAGTTAACAGCTCAGTACAGTGAGGTCACACTTGCCTTTTTCTGCTTAGTCCTGTCACACTGCAATTAGTTGTTTCCACCACCACCATCACCACCATCACCTTCAGCAGCATCTCCTAATTATTTAGATGGCCTGGAACATTTTATACCATTATCTCCTTGGGCCTGTGCTTGTCTTTCAGCTGATCTGTTGTGGAAAATGTTGTCATAATAGTTGATGTAGATACACAAATTTCAGATTTGGTTAAAGCTATTTCTTCAAGATAAATTCACAGAAGCAGGGTTATAAGGTCAAAGAACAGGAGTATCTTCATTACATCATAAACGTTCACACCTCACTGACATTCACTATCCTGCTTCCTTAGCTTAGAACACCACTCCCCCACCACTCAGACACAATCATACCCCCTCTCTCTCCTGCCTATTAAAATCTTCATCTCCTTCGTGACCTTGCTCTTATGCCTCTTTTTCTGCCTAGTTCGCTATGGAGTCCCAATCAGAACTAATCATGCTTTACTTGACACATTACTAGACCTTGTGTAGACTCTGTTGAACTGTAAAATGAGAATAAAGGTAATAACTACATAACAGAGTTATTAAGTTAAATTAGATCACTTGAGATGGTGCCTGGAAAACAGTAAACATGCATTAGAAGTTAGTTTTCTTTATAATTACATCAGTCTCTCCAAGCACAATGAGCTCTTTGGAAGCGATCAGCTTCAAAGCCCATGCCTGGGTCCGTCTTGCTCAATCCTCCACACAGTAAGTGACAGAGTGACTGCTAGGCTCCCCACTGTCCCATTCCTCTTCTTCCTTGGCATCCTCCTAAGCAGTGGTGTGCTGCATCAGATCCAGAGTGCTTCCTGAGAGCTGACCACACACAGCCCTTCCCAACTCTGTCTGCATTTAGGGATATTACATTGGTAGCTTGAAACTGGCCACGGTGGGAGTCATTTGCACCATAAAAAATGGCAAATATTAAAAACCAGGGTTTTTTTTTCCCTGAAGAGCCAATTCCTACATTTATCCAGCATATCTATGCTTCTGGCTACATTCCACTCCTTCTCATAAATTCAGTTGGTTCTGTATGAATACTGCTCAATGATAGGATGGGAGTAGAGGTGGCATGTGTCACCACCTTCTGGAAACAGCAATTAGGAGCAAGTACGTCTTTGTCATTTTAAATCTTTCCTTTTCCAGCTCAACAGATATAAGGGATGCAGTTGTCTTCTGCAAAGGTACTAGAGTTTATTACTAAATGAAGCATCCTGAGTCCCTGAATCACTTTGTGGAACAGAGCAACTCTTCAGACTCTCATGGGGTTGTGATGTAATTGAGAAATAAGCTACTCAGATACTGGGGTAGTTATTACACAAATTAACCTACCACAGTACTGTAAGTATTCCATAAAATTCAGACAAGCAAGGGGTAACTAGGAAAAATGAACACTGGTTAGCCCTCAGATGTAACCAGCCTAAGACTCTATAGCTAAATAGGTGTTGTCTACTTGGCTAGTATATAAAAACCAGAGGGCAATGTATCTAAATGTATGCTTCTTTGGCATTGTGCAACCGACTACCTACGGTGTCATCTGGCAAGCATGAATCAATTAGCAACTGTAATTGGAACAGCATGTAATTAATTCTGTAAGGCCAACTCTTTCAGTTTAATTCCACTAAAATTCCATCATGAAATTTGGGCATTATGAGTGATCAAAAATATAAGTTAGGTATGAATAAAGTCTCAATTTTTAATCACATTTGAGTAACATTCAACATTCTATGGCAAAGCATTGGCTCAAACTTATCACTGTTAAAACTAAAAACACTGCTTATTTCACTACCATTGAATCTATTAATGGAAAAAACTAATAAACACAGATAGGTCTACCCTATGGATTTAGCACAAATGTTTCATCTGGAGGAAATCCTCAAAAAATTAAATTAAATGGATGAATTAGTAGTACCTACGTGGAAGTAAGTTTCTCTCTTGGAGCCATTTACAGTACTGCTTTATCCATCGTGAGTATGATTAGTTCTAAATAGCAGGTCACCCATTGACTCCAAGGGACTGGAGAGACTCAAGATAAATGAAACTGCTGTCTTATGGTCAGAACACTGGGTGTTCCCATATTGATTTTCTGTGGGTGGCTTCATTTTGTTTTGTTTTTGTTCTAAAGGTAACAATACTAACTACGCCAGGGTCAGATATTTGAAAAGACTTAATTCTAGCAAGTCATCAGCTCTCATGTTTTAAGGCATTTTAGAAAAAATCTGGATAAAGGGAGAATAAATACCAGTGGTTATATCCACGTGTCCTCCTGGTGATGAGAGTATTTGTAGTGAATCCAGCCAAGCCTACGGGGAAAATACCAAGTTAATTTGAACATGGCACAAAGCTGAGCTCCAGAAATCAATGCCTAATTCCCTCTAATTCAAAGATTGTAGGCTTCATGTGTGTAGGGAAAGATGTGATGTCTTTCCCTCCTGAAGTGGCTGACATTCTCTTCCCTAAAGCCATGGGATAGCTGCTCTCTTGGGCCTTTTTGGAAATAGCATGTTATGCTGTGAGCACAGAGGACACACGGGCTACTATTCCTGAGCATGTGGAAGAACTATATTCTATATAGTGCATGAAATATCAGTTTGGCCAGAACAATCTAAAGCTAAATTGATCCATATGATTGGAATTTTGCCCAGACCCTTTAACCAAAGGGGGTGGGGGGGGGAGGCATCATTTTGAAATTAGCATTATCAATATGGTAATATATTTTGAATGCTAGTTGGGCCTGACATAGGAAGTGACGTAATAACAGAGCGCTTACTGCTCCTGCCCCTTGAACAGCAAATATTTTCCTTGAGGAATAGAATACTTGAAAACTGCAGATTGCATTTTAATATTAACCAGATTTCTACATTAAACATGATTTCCGAGAACAATTTGATTTCTATTTTCTTCTCTCCCCCTCCCCCACTGTGCCCCTCAAGCAAGTGATCAGAACTTTGTTCGACCACGGGCACCCCCTGGAATGGACCCGGGGCCGCCTGCAATTTAAATGTCAAACTTTGTGCAGTTGAGCAACAGAGAATCCCACTCAGCAACATGTGTCATTCACTGCTGCCCTGTCTGTCACTATTGTTTCTTGATGTGTTCAGATGGCTACAAATTCTCTTCGGGTCTCTTTGATTGTCTCCGTGAGTGAGATTTCAAAGCTTGTTTCTTCTTTGCTATGTTTAAGACAAATGTAATCACCTTCTAGAACAAGGAAGGAACAACAAAAAAATTACCAAACCTGTTATAAATTTTGAAAGGAGCAGAAAGTAGTGTTTTAAGCTCCTAGAAGTAGTTTCTGAAACTAACTGCAGAGTCAAAAAAAATCTTCTTTTTTTAATGGTTAAATATATCTATCCCCGGTGGACACATACACAAGAATTCTGCGCTACCAAAAATGGCCTCTCTCAGGGCAGATTTGATGGCAGTGACAACCCCTGATTGGTTAACGGAAGCACTTCAGAACTGATCAATTTTGATTGCTATCGTCTTTGGCAGCCAGTAGAAGAGTGAAATAAAGACAATTTAACCATAGTTGTACAGGAACAAGGGAGGGCGTGCAAGAGCCGCTACAAGTAAAGTGCTGTCTTTCTTGATTTGTTGAAAGCAGATGGCTGTGAAACAGGGGCCACAAAGGAGGATGAATACAGAGAGTCAGAATATGGAGGTGCAAGATAGTAAACTAAAAGCATGAGTATTTGGTGGATGTAATGATATCATGAGGATTTGTGTAGCCTTATAAGATAATCAGGGATAAATGCTTATAAACAGAGTTTTCACTTACCATTTTGCATAACTAAGTATGGATGACGTCCTGTTAGAATGGATGAGGGAATTAGGAAAACCAAAAGCAACCCTGAAGTCACTGTGAGGATCTAGGAGTAGCACTTCCATCCCCCAGAAAGAAGCTGGTGTGATGGGCATGTGAACCATTAAGGCAAAATCGTCACCAGTCATTAGCTCTTCAACAAAACTACAACTTCGGGGAGAAGCAATCATGGGCAGTTGGCAGAACGTGCCTGAAAAGGGCACTACCTTCTCTCGGCAATGAGATTTCACTTTTCTAGGAAAGAGACTCTTGGTCAAGATTTCCAGATGTCAAGCATTAGAGATTCCTGAGAGAAAACAGCACTATTTTTTAATTCTTTATCTCCACTCAGCATAAATGCCTCAGAGCTGCACATTCTCCTTTTTTATATTCATCCCAAATCTAGTTTTTCACAGGAAGGAAGAAATCTAACATTTGTAGAGAACCTACTATGGGCTGAGCTATGTCTTATATGTTAAATTTCATGACATCTTATGTCTACCACCATGTGCCATAGATACCAGCTCAGTTTTAAAAATGAGAAAACAGGTACATAAAGGTCAATCTATACCTCTTACCTCTTCTGAGAGCAGAAAACACAAAATATGTGAAATAAGGCACAGAAGCAGATTTTGAACTCAAGGTGGTTTAAATCAAATATCAATGCCCATTTCATTATATTAACATCTACCACCCAGATTAATCTGCTCCCTGATATCTGGTAGTATCAGTCACTAGCACTGGGCACCTGTGATTAACACCCTCAACCTATCTCATTGCACTGACACAACATCCAAAATGAATCTTTTGACTGGACAAATGCTCCCTACTCTAATCAGTAGCTCTGCTAGTAAGCAGTCCAGTCTCTGTGCCTTTAGTCAAAATCCTCTGCTGATCCCCTACTCCATCTAACTTGTTTGGACATAACACACCTTTTTTAAACTGTCAGTCTTCCCTCTACACTAGTGGTTTCTGCAAAGAATGAACATCCATGATAATTGCCTCAGGCCTAACTTTTCCACTAATTGTTTTAGTCCATATACTGTTCCCTCTACACACGTCCCTAATTAGAAAGACTTTAATTCTAAAAACAGTTGGGACCTGTATGTGATATATCAGAGCTTCTATCAGAATTCCAGATAGAAAAGTAGTGATGTAATTTTCAATTATCAAAATACTTGAAGCAAAAACCAACGGAAGTAAAAGGAAAAAAGGACAAGTGAATAATTATAGTTAAATACTTCAATGGTCCCATATCAATACTTGGTAGAATATGTAGACAGAAATTCAGTTGGTTGACATACTTTGAACCAATTTTGTTTATATCTACAGAAAAATATACTCCAAATCCATAGAGTACAGACTTTTTACAAGTCGGCATGGATTATTTATCAAGATGAAAGCATATGGTTGGCTCTAAAATAAGTCTCAACATATTAACTAAGGATTAAAATCAAACAGAGTATGTTCTCTGATTACAATGGAATTAAATTAGGAAACAATAACAGAAATATTTCTGTAATATTCAAATATCTGGAAATCAAAGAACATACTTCTAAATAACTCAAAGGAAAAATCAAAAGAGATAGTAAATACTTATACTTGGATAGACATGAAAACACAACATATCAAAATCTGGAAGATATAGCTAAAGGAGTGTAGAATGAAATAAGTAGTTTTTAAAAAGTGGTCATATTAATAAAGAAGAAAGTCCAAAATCAGTGAAAAAGCTTCCACCTTAAGAACTGAAGGGGAGGAGAAGGAACAGGACAGCAAATTCAACATAAGTAAAAGAAAAATGGCAAAGATAAGAGCAAAAAACAATGAAATAGAAAATAAAGAAATAATAAAGAAAAATCAATGAAATCATAACTAGTTATTTTTTTAAGTGAATAAAATTGATAAACCTCTATCTAGAATGATCACTAAAAATTATTAAAATCAGGAAATAGAAGGGAGTATCACTATATAGTTTGCAAAAATTAAAGGATCATAAGGGAATATTATGAATACTCATGTTAACAGATTTGAAAACTTAGATGTAATGGACAAATACTTTGAAAAACAAATTTGCCAAAATTGACCCAAAAAGAAATGGAGCATCCAAATAGCCCTCTATCATTTAAGTAAACCAAATTTTCTATTAAATATCTCTCTCAAAAGAAATTTCCAGATCTATATGACTTTACTGATGACATTTATCAAAAATTAAACAAATAAATTAACCTAATTACATTTACTTTCAGAAAGAAAATAAACATTTTCCAACACATTATATAAAGTAGGTATTGCACTGATAACAAAATCATGATAGGACATTGCAAAAAAGAAAACTGTAGATCAATACCCCTTGCAAACATAGAAAAGTTCCAAACAAAGTTTCAAGAAATCAAATTCAGAAATATATACAATTAATGGTATATCATAACCAGATGAGTTTTATCCCAACACAGCAAAACTGGCTTAACTTTCAAAAATCAGTAGATATAATTCACCATCTTGCCAGAATAAGAGAAAAACCATATGGCCATCTCAATAGATGCAGAAAATATATTCAACAAAATTAAACACCCATATGTGATAAACATTCTAAGTAGAATTAAGTGGGATCTTTCTCAACTTTATAAGGGTATCTGCAAAAAATCTGCACCTAATATCAAACTTAATGGTAAAAGACTAAGCACTTTCTACCTAAAATCAGAAAAAAATGCAAAGGTGTCAGTTCTAACCACTCCTATTCAACATTGTATTCAAATTCCTAGCCAATGCAATAAGACAAGGGAAAAAAAAGGAACACAGATGAGAAAGGAAGAAATAATACTCTATTCATTGATGACATGATCATATAATACAATTTCTGAAGAAAAGTTACACCAAAGCTAGGAGAACTTGATAAGTGACTTTTATCAAGGGTCACAATGTATAAGGTTAATATAATGGATGTATATATTCTTTTCAAAGAGCTATAGGAAAATAAACTAAAAAAAAAACTAGATGAATATTTCATGCACATGTATTTCACATATTTTAAATGGTCAGACTATAAGATTTGGAAAAAATCTTTGCACGAGGAGAATCAGGAGATCAACATGAATACAGATAGTAGGACATCCTCTCTTAAGGGCAATTGAGTTTGCAGTACAATGCATATCACTTGAACATTTAACAATATAGACATTACTCTTATAGAGAAGTTGAAAATGAGATATAATGACAGGACCACATTACTACCAGTTAGGAAAAGTAGTATCATTTCCAGGTTATTGAAACGGAAAGCCAGACATTAACTGCCAAATCAGGAGAGCAATGCCATATATATTAAGAACTTCTGGAGAAAAGAATAATAATATAAGCCCTGAATCAGTTATGCTAAGGGATCTAACATCATTTCAGCACCTGTAATTTGTCATTATTAGTAAGCTATGAAATGAAAAGGTGAGCCAAATGGTATGTGCTCTCCAGTGGTAAGTTTATGTTGGAATGAGATACTGGGCCACCAGAGCTGCTAAAATATTTTTTAATGAATTCATAAAGAAAATCCAGACACTTAAAAATAACAAGGCCTACAACAGAGCGTTTCAACAGAGTTTCCGAAAGGGGAATCAATATTTTTCCTCAAGACTTACTTCCTCTGATTCCCTCTCAAATATAGACACTGGAAAGTGAAGAGATCATTAGTTTCATCTTAAACATTAATGAGTCAATGGCAGATGTTTCAAATTTAAGGCCTAGATTTGTGATAGAGCTGCTTCTCCAACAGACAATGTTATACATCATATATGCCCCAGGGAATGTAGCAGTGGGAATTATTTTTCATAAGTTCTCTAAGTAAATACGATTTTTCATATGTTCCCCAAACATTCACAGAAATTTTATCACCAAATTAAAAATTATCACAGCTCTGAATGAATTATTAAAATCATATAAAATTATTACACCTCCTAAGTTTTATTTTCCATTCAACTTCATGTAACAATGGTTAATGATTCTCTGGAGAAATCCTAGGTAATACAGATATTAATAATAATCATCAGTAGTTTATTTTTACTAAGTATTTATTGTGCACCATATGCTATGCTACAATACATTCAGTCCTCATAACAACCTCATGAAGAATTTCTTTTTATCATTCCCCATTTGGAAGATAAAATAGTCAAGGTATAGAGAATTTAAATTGTTGCCAAGTTTATTTAGCTAGTAAATGGTATGATTGAGTTTCATAAACAAGTTTGTCAGGGTTGAGATTTACAAATAAGTGTGTCACACTCTGAAGACTTATCTTTTAAACATTATGATATTTTTTATCACAGGGAAAAAAAGTAAAAATATCTAGAAATACTAAACATTTGTAGCTTTTCCCCTGCCCCTGAAAGCTTTGTGCACAAAGTAAAAGCTTTAAAAGGCACTAGGGCAATTTGGAATTAATTAGAAGTAAGCCTCTACTCTACTCTCAGAAATTACAATCTGCTATTTAAGAGCCAAAAGCTATGACATATGCAAGTTACACAATTCTTGCACATAGTCACACAGAAAGTAATTAGAATGGATCAATCTTATTAAAGTCTATCTGAAAAGCATTTCTAGATATAAAACTCAGAGGTTCATATTTACACACATATATATACACACACTACCCTTCTTGCAATTTCTTGAGTTAGTATGCCATAATTTCAAATAACCAACACTTTCTACATTATTGGTTTCTAGTCAAGGAAAAAAAACTAAAAAATAGGCTTGAAGAACTGAAAACCAAATAGCTTCCAAACACATTTTGCTGTACGGAAGGTGACTGTCGGGGGTTACAGTTCTGGGGTGAGTATTTGGAAGAAAACATGGCTAACAGCTAACTGCCTTGAAGACTAATTATTCAAGAACAAGGGATCCCTGAGAATGTCTGAATCTCTCCCTCCCACCCCCACAGTACCAGGGAGCCTTAATCCAAACAATTCTAGATAAATGGGTCTCTTCTTTGTTTTAAGGAAATCTCCAGGGTCTCAGATTTCAAAATTGCCCTAACTTACACATCCCATATGCTTTATCCAACTTTTATAAATCTCTCTTTTTATTAAGTAAATCTAACTTTCTCATATGAGTACTTGGTTTGGAGGAGAAGTATTAGAGAAGCCTTCTCTATTTTCCCCAAATTCTGACATACTGTATGAAAATACTTGTGATCTTGCTGTATCTCAAGGTCAAGGGATTCCTTACCCACCATCTTTACGTACACATATCAACTCTCAAACCAAAATACTTGCAGACACACGGACACACACAGAAGCCTTCCTTGATGAGCTTTCCCCCTAACATAAATTCCAGAATCATGTCATTCAAAAGTGTGATCTTTGGAACACAGAGCACGTTTTTTTTCACACGCATGTGCTGTGCTTATTAAATAAACAGATTTCAAGGTTCCTTTCCAGGCCTATTAAAACAGAATTTGCAGTTTGAGCCTGAAACCTGTCATTTTAACAAGCTCTTCTAGCAATTCTTACATTAATTAAACATTGAGACATACTGAATTAGCTTAACATCAGATATTAACTAGCTACAGTCAAGAAAGACTTCTATGTTCTTTCTGGAAGGAAATTCTAAGGTGCTCAGAAACTTGAGTTCTTTTAGAGAACAACTCCAGACTGCTCAAAAAGTGCCAACGTTGCTATCATAGAGCAAAAGATGCCAGAAAATGCCAAAATATACACCCTATGCTAACCAGTTATGTATTAAAGTGAATGGTGCTGTTTCTGAAGCCCATGGTTTCCCCAACATGCTAAACTCAATGGGTATCTCAGAAAGATATGCTTCTTTCCTGAAGTTCTCTGGATCCCCTTGACTTCTTGAAATCCTGATGTGAAAACAATTCTTTCTATCAGTAATAACAACAGAGTCCCTGAAATTTCTGATTCTATGTCATCTCTGAAGGAAGCATTTAGCTTTCATTAGTGCTTAAATACGGTAATACAAAGGAAACGTGCATGTAAACTAGCTTTCCTATTGGAATATCTCTGTCAATTCTTAGTATAGTACAAAGATGAAAGCATGTATCTTACCAGTTCTGATATTTCTCTATGTGCCTTATTATTTTTGTGACTTCTCTTGCATTTCTAGACATATGAAAACTTCCCCTAGTACATAAATATTCATCATTTTGAGGGGGGAATATATTGTAAGATACTGTTGGGTGCAGACATATTTTCCAATGCTGTGAAAATCCATAGGCCTATTCTTATATAGCTGGGCCCAGTCTTTGGTCTCTCCTAACAAATATGAAAACAACACCTGAAAAGGATCAAACTGATTTCAAGTTACTTAACTATGTGGCAGGACAAAGTTCTAAAATTTTTATAGGAATGCAAAAAGATCCAGCACCCAACAATGTAAAAATTCACAATGCCTGGCATATTAGAAAAATGCCAGGTGTGCAAAGGAGCAGGTGAATATGATACATTGCAAGACTTAGAATTCACACAGATGGTAAAACTAATAAACAAATATATTAAAACAGCTATTATAAAGATATGCCACTAAATTCAGCAACTCAGATGAAAAGGACCAATTCCTCAAAAAACAAAACGTCAAAGCTCATTCAAGAATCTCTGAATGATTAAAAAAACACTTGAAACACCAGAAATAGTCAACTTCCTAAATATGATAAAAGGAATCTACAAAAATTCTAGAGTTTCTATCATTCATGATGAAAAAAGACAGAATGATTCCCGACCCCACACACAATTTGTAATGAAGAAGTCATGTCTGTGCTCACCACTTGTTTAACGTTTTACTGGAGACTCTAGGGAGTGCACGAAGGCAAGAAAAGAAACAAAATGCATACAGATTGAAAAAAAAAAGATGTAAAAAAGTGAGTTAAGTAAGTTTGCAGAATACAAGATCAATTGACAAAAATCAATTATATTTCTATACCAATCATGAACAATCAGAAACTGAAATTTACAAAGAAATACCATTTATAATAGCATCACAAAAATGAAATGCTTATGGATAAACTTAATATTTCTAAGACCTATGCACCAAAAACTATAAAACCTTAGCGAAGAAAAAAACTTAAAAAAAAACTAAATAAATAGAGAATATACCTTGTTCATAGATGGGGAAAACCAGTTATTATTAAGATGCTAATTCTCTCCAAAGTGTTAAATTCAATCCTAATCAAAATTCTGGCAGGTTTTTTTGTGTGCATGGAAATTGACAAGCTGATTCTAAGATTTACGTGGCAATGCAAAAGACCCTACCCCCCCATACACCTCCCTACAATTGAAAAATAAGAACAAAGTAGGACAACTTGCACTACCCTATTTTAAAACTAATAGTAATAAACTATAATAACTAAGACTGTCTGGTACTGCCATCAAGATTAACCTATAGATCAATACAATGAGACAGAGTCCAGAGACAGAGCCACACATAGGTTGTCAATTGATTCATAACAAAGCAACCTGACAATTCAATGAGGAAAATAAAATCTTTTCAACAATTTGTGCCAGAACAATTAGATAGCCGTAAGTAAGACCATGAAATCTTGCTCCTTCCCTCACACTACACACAATAACTTAAGTCAAAGTAGACCATAGACCTAAAAATGTAAGTCATGAAAGGTTTAGAAGAAATCCAGGAGAAAATTTTGATGACAGTGGTTTGGGTTGAAATTTCTTAAATAGGATTAAGAAAGTACAAACTTAAAAATGTTTTTTGAATGTTTTAAAAATGTTCAATCTGACTTCATCAAAATTAAAAACTCTGCACTCTAAAAGATGTTATTACGAAAGTGAAAGAGCAAGCCACAGACTAGAAAATATTTGCAAGACACATATCTAACAAAGAACTAATACCTATAATGTGTAAAGAACTCTTACACTTCGGTAAGAAGAAAATAGACAACTCCCAAAAAATGTAAAAGGAGTGTGAACCAACACTTCACTAAAGAAAACATTTAGGTAGTAAAGGAGCATTTGAAAAATGTGATGTAAAAATTAAAATCAAAATGAGATGCTATACTATATACTGAGTAGAATGGTTAAAATTAAAAAGATGAATTACACAAAGTATTGGTGAGAATGTGGAACAAATGAGGATTCCTTTACATTGCCATGTAAACGTAAAATTGCACAACTACTTTGGAAAATGGCTTGACAGTGTCTTAAAAATTTAAATACATACTTACCATATAACCAAACCATTCCACTCCTAGATATTTATGTAAGACAAAAGAAAGCATATGTTTACACATTCATTTGTACACAAATACATATCATAGCTTTATTTGTAATAGTCAAAAATTGGAAAGAATCCCAAAATCTGTAAAGATGTGAAAGGATAAGCAAATTTTAGTATACTCATACAATTGAATACAACACTGAAATTTTATTAAAAAAAATAAGCTATCGATGCATTCAACACCTTGGATAGAGGAATCTCAAAATAGGTATGCTAAGTGAAAGAAACAAGACAAAAAAGAGCACACACATAAAAAGCATTCATATAAGCATACACATACGAGGATTTATGTAAGACTCCATAAAATGCAAACTAACATATAATGACAGAGAGCAGGTCAGTTGAGGATAGGGGAGGGGGAAATAAGTAGTTAGGTCAGGATTGAGTACAAAGAGGCACAAGGTAACGTGGGGTGTTTTCATGATTGTGGTGGTTTCCTAGGTATGTAGATATGTCAAAACTCATCTGAATGTACAAATAATATATATTCAGTTTCTTTCCTCAGTAAAGCTGTAAAAGGAATTTAACTGAAACATTACATACAATATCTACATACCAAGTCAAACAAGGATACTAACAAATCTGTCTTTTTTGTATACTTTTCCCCCACTGGAATCAGAGTGCCTGTTCTTGTGACCAACCATCTTCCTTTATTATAAATGTCAGTGTAAACACCACACTATGTAAGTCACTATACAACAGGAGGAAGAAGCAGGGAATCCATTCAACAGATAATATCTGGAAAAAAATCTGCAGCATTTTAATCTGACTATATGGAAAGAAAAAGAAACAGCAAATATTTTTTGAGCCTGAGCCCTGATAGAATGGACATGCTAATAAATGGAAATAGGGACTGAGGGGAAGCTCTATTTAAAAGAAAGTTCAATTTGGATTTGAAACATGTCAAACCTTCAGAGTCACCACACCCTGTCTGAAAGTAGTTGGAAATGCGTAGGGGCAGCTATCCCCATTTCTGCTCCTCCACATACGGTGATCATTCTGCTTAGATTAGAGCAGTGCTCACCAACAGAACTTCTGGTGATGATAGAAATGCTGTATCTGCACTGTCCAGTATGGTAGTCACTACCAGTATGTGTCTTTTGAGTACTTGAAATGCAGATGGCTAATAACTAAACTTTATTTAACTCAAGTTAGTTAAAATTTAAATAATCACATGTAGCTAGTGGCTACCATCTTGGACTTCACAGGTTTACAGAATCACCACCTATTTAACATCCCAACCAAAAAATTCAGATAAACCTATCTCTTTCATTTCTTATTTTGCATTCATTCACTTACTGAATAAGCTTTGACTACCTACTCTCTCATATTATTGTATTCCCACCATCTTGCACAAACAAGGTCCTTGCCCTGGTGAAGTTTATGTTCCCGTGAGTTCCATTAACTACCAAATTCCAATTACAGTATCAGTTGAAACTTCACTCAACATTACCCCACTCATCCCTGCTATGCTCAATAGAGCCTCCAGGTCATTAAATTCATGCAAAAGGATGAAATAATCCCAACATTTTTGTTTCAGTTTTTGTTGTTGCTGCTTGTTTTTGATACTGTGAAAGGAAATAAAAGTTGCTTGATTATGAGTTGCTCAACTAGAAGTTATAAAATGTTCAAGGTATCATTTCATATGGTGCTTCCCCATTTCTGTCCACTGCCAAAGGGCTGCTGATGATAAATATGAGTTGAAATACTCAGGAAACTTTGATTCAGGAAACTTATTTTCATGCTGATATGTATATATTGCTTAACTGTGTCTGTTACTATGTATGTCTATGCACTGCTAGAGTGGCAATGCAAGTTTTTTTGTCCAGGTCAAAAAAAAAAACCATCTTACAAAAAAGCTAAAATAAAATTTCAAGTAGCCTAAATAGATACTCAGTGAAATTGTCTGTTATATCTGAAGTTCTAAGTAATAACATGCATGACCTGTATTTTCTTCCTATGCAAAACACACAGCATAGCTTCCGAAGTGTTTTTCAGCAGAAATTTTCTTTAGATAATTTGATAATAAAGCCTTCATAAAAAGACTGAAACTTTTAATTAGCAAAGCATGGTTTCAAGACATGGGAGGGGGGTTGGGGGAACTTGTCAAAGATCTTATCTTGTGATCACAAATCCATCCAGGTCTGTAAATTTGTCAGAGAAACGTACTGAATGATGCTGAGGGAAACTACACTTACGAAGGAATGCCAACCCCATATTAGTGTCAGAAAGATGGGAAATCAATACCCATGAAGTCTTCAGACTGTCAGAAAGACATGATTTTGACTGCTTTGGCTCTGACTCTTTGAGACACTCCAAGGAATTATCAGAGCCTCGGAACAACAAGCTTCAGTACCACAGATGTAATAAAGCTTATTTTAGTGACTCCCTGGTTATCACTATTCAAAAGTGGTGAAATGCTAATATCATCAACACTCTCATGAAAGAGAAACTAAATCTAATGTTTGAGCCTAACGTTGCTAACTTCCCAGCAGAGTCAACAAGAATGACCAAATGACTTTATTGTTATGATCGGAATGAAAAGGAACTTGTTACATTAAAATTTGTTATAGTTTACAGGACTGACCAAAAAAAAAACAGATATTTCTGACCTAACATGACTGAAACAGCATCAACATAATTTATTCTGATGGGTAGCAAATAAAAAGTATACAGGGTTCTGTAGCAGTGAGTCAGGTTAACACCTGGTTATGTGTCTAGTACATTAACCAGCAATTGATTGTGGCTTTTGTAACACAGGGAAACAAAGTTAGGAGGAACACCAATGACCTGGGAGCTGTGTGGGCACCTCAGGAAACACTGAGAAGGAAGGGCTGGCATGCCTGTCAGCAGACACCAAGCCTCAGGTTCAATCTATACAGGCAGGCGTTAAAATTACTATATCATCATCTATCCCAAATCCTAAACACAGAGGGAAGGCACCAAGTAACCCATCTTTCCACCTTCAAAGAGAGGCTATTATTCTATCACCAGGGTGCTTTAATTTCCATCATGAACAAATGGGGCTTTGAAAACCTGCACATCCAATTTGTTTACTGTTTTCATTAGTGTGGTTTTCTTGGTAACCAATATGCGAGCAGAAAAGGCAGTTGTTTGGGCCACAAGGCTTTGTGAGTTAAGGTGACTGGTAACAAAATGTGGCTCTGTGCAGATAATTTGTTGTGATTTCTATAAAAATAGCTTCTTTCAATAACGGCATCTGATAAAACTTTTGGTCACATTTAAATTTCCTCAAACTTGTCTGAAAATAAGAACCTCCTGGAATGACTGTTCAATACAGATCACCAGACCCTCCCAGTTGAGGAGGGCCTCAGAATCTGAATTTTTAACACTGTTTGAGAAACACTGCCTTAAGTTATCATCTGCCGCCGCCAAACATCAGGAAGTAAAGACTGGGGCCAAATGACAGAACTGGGGTCTGAGCAAGTTCATGAGATCCTGGTTGCAATTAATTCCTCTCAGCTTCTTTACAACTCTCATAGTCTTAAGGAGATGTTTATAGAAAGTGGTCCATCTGGCTGTTTATAAAAGAAGGCAGGGAAACCATGATCTGTGAGAGCTGGCACATTTAGACTTGATTTCCGCACTTCTGACAGCTTCAGAAATAGCTTGGTCATCTTCTAAATGCTCTAAAATGGACTTGGTCTAGGATGTCCAGGAATCAGGCTGCTGAGAGGGCGATTTGCATGTAGGAAAGTCATTGGGCCATCTTGGGATCAATACCTTTGAAGGAGTGAAAGAAGCAGGCATGGGCAAATGGACATGTGAAGCAGAAATGCATTGTAAAGAAGGCATTTGTTCAACTCAAAAAGAGCTCTGGGGTTCGAAAAGCCCTTCAGAGTTGTGCCAAACTAAAGTCAGACAGCCAGGCCATTATACTGCCATGTTGATGTTTTTTCGGATGTGGGCTGCCCCAGGGCTAGAACCTCGGGCAAAGCAATTATTTTCTTCTGAGAACAATTCTCTAGAACTCACTTAGGATCCTTCAACAGTTGACATCAACTGGAGAAGTGAATTGGTCCTAAATATCCTGAAAGTGATATCAGGGACACACACCACAGTATCCATGACAAAGACTGGCTATGATTCTCATCTTGCTCGTGGGCATTCATTTCTATTGCTCCCTATTTCAATAAGAAAACAAAAAAGCTGGGGTGCATGATCACCTTTGAGAAACCTGAGAAGCTCTAAACACTTTAATACCAGTGATTTAGCAGTGAGTTTATGCACATTTTCAATGTACAATAAGGGCTGAGTGGGAGAGTCAACATATTTTAGCACTAAGACGTCAGGTTTCATTAGAGTTAGTTGTTCCAGGAAAGCAAAAGGAAATAAAACACAGAGAAACACTAACAAAGACTCACATTACCTGCCTTTTAAATACACTGACCATACATTGGTAGTTTATACTGAAATAAAGGAAATGTACATTTTACACATTTCAGTGAATCAACATTCTCATCCACTAAGGCCTCTCATCAATCACTTAGTGGTCAGACAACCTCACAAACGAGGAGGGCATCCAAGCTCCCTTCTGGAGTGATTATGCATTTCAGGTGGTGTGTGCTAGACTTTCACAGTGAACACTTTCACAAGGTACTTGGAAACACGAGGCACCGATCCACTACTAAATGGTCTGGTTCTCAAATTTTCAACTAGGGATAATCACACTTAAGTCAAGTGTCAACAGAGGTCTTAGTTAACCATGAAAAGCCAGACAGTGCAATCCATACACCACCAGTGCCTCCAAGACCCAGTGTTCTCCAGGGCTAGGGTTTTCTACTGTCCTCACCGAAGTGGATGATCGTTAGAAGTAAACTGGCAGTTGTGAGTGGGAAACAGCATGAAGTCTCATATAACTGCATGTTCAATTTGAGCACATGAATTCTGAACATGAATCATCATCGTATTAGTAAATGGTAAATTTTTGATGAGCCAGAAAATCCTACAACCGAAATCTAAGTCAACCTGCCCACAACCAGCACAGAGGTCACTTGACCTTGCTGCTCATTAACTCACACTAATCACTGATACAATTCTAGGTCTTGACTTGTCACCTTCTCTTTCTTCTATCAGTATGTTCTATCTTTTTTCTATCCAAAGAAGGGAGAGACTGTCTCAGAGCCAGTCTTCTGTCATCCATGTAGTATTTGCTCCTCAACAAAGTATGCTTTTCTTCACACTCTTTCTTCCTCCATGCTAACAAATTTGTTCCTGATCCCTTTCCACTGACTATTCTCACTTGATTTGGGCATTAATGGGAAGATGAAGGAAGGGAGGACTATGGCCCTATTCACTGCCCCAGAGCTTGGTTCTGTTTACTACTCCTGGACTGACACAAGAGACAGGAGGCATGACCAACTTTAATAAACATTTGAAATCAATAGAAATGACAATGTAATTTCCCCTGCTATCTTATAAATAAGAAAATTCTATAAGGAAAATGTAACAAAGAAATCACACATTTTACAGGAGTTCAGCCCTAGATCCCAACCTTGTACTCCCATTCACAGGGTCTCAGCCTTCCTATGAAAAAACTTATTTCTAAATTCTGCTGTGGGTTTCTGTGACCATCTTTCAGAAGTTTTATTCCCTTATGCATGTGAGTTGGTTTTCTCCCAGGATCCACCCCCATATTCCATAGAACTGTTTTACCAAGGTCAAGCTATTTGGCTAGAACAAAAATCAAATGTAATTTTTGTATTAGAATTGGAGTCAGAGAGGAAGGTCAAAGGGGAGAGGGAAAAAATGTGTTGGCCTTTGGTTTTCTAAGATCTTGAAAACAGTTGAGACATCCAGAGGGCCTGACCTTCCAGACTTAGTGCAACAATCATCTGTAAGGACATACAAGCTTTGGGCCAAATCCCTTCAAAGTCATCCCATCAAAGCAAAATGCAGAAGTGTTTTCTTACTCTTACCAGGAAAAATGAGCTTAAGTATCCATACACATGAATGAGCATATGCCAACACATACATCTTATAAGGAAGCATATTAAGAAAACAATATAAATATTTTTTTCTAATTACCCAATAATTCACAAGGCATTTTCACAATGGACTTCAGACTTCACAATAGTAGGTGTATTTCTCAAGCCACTACTCTATTTCTCTGCTCACTTTCAGAAGGAAACTCATTAAATTGTGAATTTGCACTACCTCCATCCCTTCACTATTTATTCTTTCCCCAGTCAACTGCAACCCACATCACCCTGCTAAAATAGCTCTTACTGTGGCCAAAGATAAGTTTCATATTACCAGATCCAATGGGCAACTCTCTACTTTCATCTTACCCTCACTCTCAAAAGGGTTTGGTACAGTTAAATAGTCCCTCTTTTGACTTCTGTGACACCTGGTTTTCTTTCTATTTCATCCTCATTCTCCTTTACTTTCCTCTCTTCCTTTCTCAACCTAAATTTTGTTCTCAGTTCTTTCAGTTTTTCTGTACTTCCACTAGATGATTTTATACTACCTTGTGGTCTAAACAGTAAATACCATCTATATGCTGTGACTTTCACATTCATGTTCCCATGACTGAGTTGTATGCACTCTGTCCAACCAACATCAATACTTGGATGTGCAATACACATCCATTAGCTTCTTGCTTTAACCTGGCCAAAATTATGATTTTCCCTCCAGATCTGCCCTTTCCCTAATCATTCCCATCAAGAGTGCACACCACCCCGGGCCTGGTTTGATCAAGTCAAAGGTCTGCACATTAACCTCCATTCCTCTGTTATTCTCACCTCACATTAAATCCACCAAAGGGTCATGTTTCCTAAGATTCAAAATATAGCCCAGTTCCACTCATCTCATCTAGCATTTCAATTCTCAAGATTTTCTCTTGCTTGCACTACTGCAAAAGGCTCCAACTTAACTCCAGCTCTCACTCTCCCTGGCAGTCTTTTTTCCACCAAGAGCCAGAATTATGTTTTAAGAACACAAAGCAGATCGGGTCGCTCCCATTTTCAGGTTCCTCCCAAAGCATCCACACTGTGTAGAATAAAATCTGAATGCTCCACACACAGGTCACTGAGGCCACACATCACGAGGCTCATACCTTTTCACCCTTCACTCCTGTCTCACACAGCAGCAGGCTTGACTGTTCCCTGGCTCTTTCTCAAACATGCCAGTGTGTTGGTTCATGCCTCAGATCTTCCGAACTTGTTGTGTATTCTGCCTGGGACATCCTTCCTATATCTTCACATGACTGGTTCCCTCAATATGTCAAATCTGGGCTCAAATAGCACTTTGTCAGAGAGTCTTCCTTCCTTGATCACTCTACCTAAGCCGTCTTCCATCCCTGCCAGAACTCCCAATCACCTTAAGGCACTTTATTATCATAGCACTTTAGAGTGTCTGAAATTACCTTCTTTATTTTTTGCAAGTTCTTACTTAGGCAAGGTCCCTGCATGTTATGTTTAATCCTGTAACACACATCAGTGCCTGGCATGGAGTAGACATTCAACAAACACTTGGTAAATGAAAGAATTGGTTCCTTTCTCTGATTTCTCTCTTTTAAATTGTTTTTCACTGGTAACAAGAATCAGGTCTTTATTTAAGCCATGTTCTTTTGAAAATATCTATTCCAGGTTACATAAAGATCTAACTCAACCTTTGAAATTACCCCTTGGTAGGGCTTATTATTGGATCAGCCACCTTGTCTAATAAGCAGTTGGGTTGGTCATATTGCTTTCTTCTAATCATAGGGCTGTGTTATGATTCATTAGGGTGGGCAACATATAGGTACTATAATAAGTAATTACGTTATTTGGAGACAAAATAGTTTCAAGACTCACTTTCTCTACAATTCATCCTGGACTAACTCAATCACATCCTATCCACTGAACATGCTCTTTATGTTTAACATTATTTTGCTATTTAATAAAAACTAAAGTACTGTGAACTTACTAGCCCCCTCTACAATCTCTTATATATAATTCTAAAAATATAATTTCATTCTAAAATATAACTTTATTTCTGAAATACTAAAGGATTTTGAAAGTCTGTAACAAATCTGTTGGTGAAACATGGACTAAATGGAAATAAAGTTATCTATAGTCATGTATTTTACTTCATGTGACTATTCACATATTTACCTGTAGAATTATTGAGGTGTCTGATTATAGGGCAGAGTCTCAGACCCCATGGAGTGTGTGATGTAATATTCAGGAAATACACCATATTGCCTTTGTAAACTTTAAAATCTTCTGTTTCTTATGGTGGGGGGGTCTCCTGCTTATACTGTCAGTTCTGAGTGGTGAACAGAGCATGTCTTTAGGTTTGAGTTGTCCCTGCTTTCAAGGTAAAATCCTCTAGCTTTTCATCCATTCTTAACAATCCTTACTTTCAATGTACTACTATACTGAACACTACAGAGAAATGCCTCGCTAAGCTGTTGCTTAATAATTTAATTTTTTAGCCACCCACAAACATTATTTTTACTGCTTCAATTTTAAATTCCATTTCCTGAGTTCCTACAATGAAGGTTTTTGCATATTTGCTAGCCTAAGCCATCCCAAAAACAACTGTTAGGCTAAAATGTTTTATCCTCATTTCACAAAGGACTAAATGAAACATCAGCTAGTTTGTGATGTTTGTGAGATACACTTCTTGAAGAGGATGGAGACAGATTCAGCCTGGTCTCAGTAGGTATTCATTCAACAGCGACTGAACGAACACCAGGGGACCAGTCTCGCTTTTCCATTTCACTGCAGTATTATTTTTTAATGGGTAACATTTTCACAGGGTACCAACGTCAAATGACCCAATTTCATTCCAAAATCAAATTTCATTTCTGAATTACTAAATTATATTATAAATTCATGATAAACTCACTTGTTGGCAAAACCTAGCCTAAAATAGATATGAACGTAGTTATAGTCTTACCTTCATAGTCTTATCTTTTTCATTTAATGTGAATATTCATGTTTAGCTGCAAAATTCTTAGTTTGATTACGTGTACAGTCTCACTCAACTGCCTTCCTCCCAGACAATGCATAGGCATCTAGTTTCCTTAACTAAAGGCAAGAATGGTTGTCATTTTTCCTGTTTTTTTTGTCAGAAATACATGAATTTAGAAGCAAATGTGCTTAAATATTTTGTACACAAACAGCACACTGGCAATACTACTCACATACAGAAACACACATATCTATAACTTTTTAAAAATTTAACAATATGTCATAGATACCATTTTATATCACTTAAAAATGGCCTGCCTAATTTTTTTTACACTCGTATTTTATTACATGGATGTGTCATCATTTCTTTAGCAGGTCCCCTATTTATAGATATTTTCATTTATTTCCAATATTTTGCTATCATTAACTATATACCAAAGGTCGTAAGTCCAGGCATATCTGTTAAATGAATACTTATAAAAGAATAAAAACCTAATAAAATGGGCAAAGGATAAGAACAGATCATGTATATAAAGGGAAACACAAATATCTCCTTTCTTATTGATTTATAGAAGATATGACCATGATTAGAGAAATTAAACCTTTACCTCTAATATGCTTTACAAATGTGTCCCCATTTACTATTTGACTTTTGACTTTATTTATGGAATCTTTATAAGAATTTAAAACTTTACATAACCAATTGTTGACGTGTATATACTTTCAAATTTTATGGAATTTATGATATAGAAGGCCTTTCTACTCTAAAATGATTGATATAAAATGCTTCCATATTTTTTTCTATGCTGATATTTACCTATTTACATACAGATTTGATTTCTCTGCATATATTTTGGAGTAATACTGGTGTGATCCATGAACCACCCCCAACCCCAATCCCCTACCCAACCTCATGACTACCCAGTATTCCATTTATTAAGTAATCCACCTCCTTCCTTCCTTTTGTTTCATTACACAAAGTATCTTGGTGTACAGAATGGTAACCGGTGAGCAAAATTCTATTTATTTACTTTTTCATACCGACTAACCACAGTACAATTTCTATTAAGGCTGGCAACTTTTCTGCTCTGCTCTGGGTCTGGAAATCCATATTAGGTTACATGATGGTATAAGAGGGGCAGGGCTGTCGCTACCTTCTGGCAAGTCCTGGGGGCTGTGTCCTTGCTTATTTGCATTTGAGACAACTTGGTATTTGCACACAGGCCAAGTGGTTTTTCATTCCTCTGCTTCCTTGTACCTATTTTGAAATCTCAAATGTTAAAAAACAGCTGAAGCAGTAAAACAAATAGAAAGATATTTTGTTAGGAAGTTATTCTTCCTATTCACTGAGTTTTTAAAAAATTGACTATCAAACCCTCTCTAATCAGAGCTAATAAGATGTTGTGTTGTATACATCTCATTTTATAAAATCTATAAAATCAGTCATGTTTCAGTCTTTACCCAGTCTTTTGAATTGTCTGATTCAAACTTTAAAGTTGACAGAAATTCTACCGGAATTTATGCATTCATTTCATAAAATCCCTGAGAATCTTCTATATGCAGTTTATTCTTCTAAGGGCTGTGAAGGACACACATATGAAGAAGGCAAGTTCTTGTCTGTTTCATTATCATTTTTCCTGGCAGAGTTTAGACAGATTAGACAGCAGCAGAGCACCCTTCTCTAGCAGAGGCAGGAGACAGCCTAACACACAGGGGAATGTGACAAGTGTTGCTATTAAGATTCAAGCACTATCCCTGGCATGTAGGGGGCAGAAAGCAATTCAAATGGGAGAAGTATCACAGAAACAGTGACAACGGCCCCATTCTTCAAAATCTATTTAGAGTTTTAACACATCAGGATATGTATTTGAGGACATTCCAGAAAGTATGACATTCACTGTAAAAAAAGGCACATGCAATAGTTAATTCTTTGTGTCAACTTGACTGAATTCTGGGATGCCGTGGTAGCTGGTAAAACATTATTTCGGGGTTCATCTGGAAGGGTGTCTCTGGAAGAAATTTGCCTTTGGTTATGTAGACCTCAGTAGACCGAGTAAAGAAGATCTACCCTCCCCAGTGTGGGTGGCCATCACCCAACCCTCTGAGGACCGGAACAAAATGAAAGGTGAAGAAAGGGACAACTTTCTCTGTTTGAGCTGGAATGTTGTGTTTTCCAGCTCTCAGGCATACAAGTTCCTGGCTTTCAGGCTTTTGGACTCCAGGACTTATACCAGCAGCCCTCCAGCTCCAAGGCCTTCAGATTTTGGCCGAATTATATCACTGGCTTTCTGGATTCCCCAACTTGCCGACAACAGATCGTGAGACTTCTCTGCCTGTGTGATTCTGTGAGCCAATTCCTGTAATAAATCCCTCTCTATATATAGAAAGGTAGGTAGGTAGACTGATTGATAGATTAGATAGGTAGGTATATAGATAGATATATCTCCTATGGATGCTGTTTCTTAGCAGAACCATGAAAAATACAACAGAGAAACAAGATGATGGCCCAGGCAGCAAAACCAGGTTTGGGCATTGAAACTAGAAAAAAGGAGAATCCCTCCATATCCCCTCATCATTAAAATGTAGGAAAAGAACAGTGATTATGAAAATGCAAAGGTGCTCTGAGATGCTGGGATCCATTTTCCTAGTAATGTTGGTGGAAGGTTGGTTCTATGCTCACACCCCAGGTATCACACTATTTGGTTTACAATGATTTGGAGCGGAAAAAAAACACTGTTGCTTTCTTTACCACTATTTATAAACATGGAAGCATCAAGATGGTTAGCTTGAAGTAGAGGGATTATGAAAGATGGGATGATATGACAGGTTCTTTCTCAATGTATTTCTCTTTAAAAGGTGTTTAGGGAATTATGTGAAAGGCCATTCTACAAATAGCCTGGCAGTTTATATCAAATATCTACATATTAAAGAAATTATATACAGTAGAAGGCCTGAGAGTTATAAATCCTCCTGTGAAAATTTTTCTTCTTTATCTATCTCAACCCTTCCAGGACTTCAGATACCATTTGAGCATTTTATTTGCAACATCAATTTTATAATGAAATTACTGAAGGTTAACTTGAAAAATAATAGATTGACATCATGTAACACACATCAGTTCCAGGAATACTTTACAGTGCCTCAAATCTTATTTCATGTGATGCATATGGGAACACCTCCTACCAAGTAGTCATGGTCTCCTTTCTTGCTAACACATCTTGATTCTAGTATGGATGCAAGAGCCCAAAGCCAGGCATTTTGGTCCAAGCTACCTCTTTATTCTTGTTCCTAATTTACATCCCTTGCCACTGGGTGGCCATGTGACCCAGTGTACTCAATGAAACACAAGGGGATTACTTGAAAGGGACTTCATGGTCAGCTCACAATGAACTAATGAACGGGGATGACCAACTTGCCCTCTTTTCCCATCACCTGTATCTTCAGAAGCCATGATAAGACCAAAGGGAAAAATGAAGAATGTTTAGTAATATAGTGGAGAAGGAGAGAAAGCATGTAGGTTTTTAGTGACTTTTCTTGAGCCAATGGATCAGCCCCACCTTCTTGTTATGTGAGAAGAACAAAGCCACTCTTACTGGCATATGGTGTTATTTGTGGTCAAACATGTTCCCACAGACAGAGCATGCTGAGTAGTTGAATCTTTCATAAGAGCCCACCTTCTGTGCTGACTTTTCAGAACTTTTGTAAAGGACAATCTGCAAAGTGCTTATTGATTTTTAATCCCATGAATATGAAGAAGGTCCCCTATTTGTATGGCAAGACCTCATGCACTAAAGAAATGAGTGTGGTTATTAACAATAAATTCAAAACAGTTTCCTTCCATTATCTCTGTAAATTCTAAAAATTCCCAGAACCTTGAAACTAAGCGGGATGGCCTTCTGGTTCCAAGTCTTTGCACAAAAGCACTAAAATCTATTTGGCATAAAAGTAGAAGTATTGAAAGACCTATACTCTGAAAACTACAAGACACTCATGAGAGAAATTAAAGAAGATACCATTAAATGGAAACACATCCCATGCTCATGGATAGAAAGAATTAATATTGTCAAAATGGCCATCCTGCCTAAAGCAATCTATAGATTCAGTGCAATCCGTATTAAAATACCAATAGCATTCTTCAACAAACTAGAGCAAATAGTTCTAAAATTCATATGGAACCACCAAAGACCCCGAATAGCCAAAGCAATCCTGAGAAGGAAGAATAAAGCAGGGAAAATTATTCTCCTGACTTCATGCTCTACTACAAAGCCACGGTAATCAAGACAGTTTGGTACTGGCACAAGAACAGACCCATAGTACAAAGAAACAGACTAAAGAGTCCAGATATAAACACAAGCATATATGGTCAATTAATATACGATAAAGGAGCCATGGATATACAATGGGAAAATGACAGTCACTTCAACAACTGGTGTTGGCAAAACTGGAGTGCAACATGCAAGAGAATGAAACTGGATTATTGTCTTACCCCATACACAAAAGTAAACTCAAAATGGATCAAAGACCTGAATGTAAGTCATGAAACCATAAAACTCTTAGAAGAAAACATAGGCAAAAATCTCTTGAATATAAACATGAGCAACTTTTTCCTGAACACAACTCCTCAGGCAAGGGAAACAAAATAAGAAATGAACAAATGGGACTACACCATGCTAGAAAGCTTCTGTACAGCAGAGGACACCATCAGCAGAACAAAAAGGCACCCTACAGTATGGGAGAATATATTTGTAAATGACATATCTGACAAGGGATTAACATCCAAAACATATAAAGAACTCACATGCCTCAACACCCAAAAAGCAAATAACCCTATTAAAAAATGGGTGGAGGATATAAACAAGACACTTCTCCAAAGAAGAAAGTCAGATGGCCAACAGGTACATGAAAAGATGCTCCACATCACTAATTATCAGGGAAATGCAAATTAAGACCACAATGAGATATCACCCCACACCAGTTAGGATGGCCAACATAGAAAAGTCTAGAAACAACAAATGCTGGCGAGGATGCGAAGAAAGGGGAACCCTCTTACACTGCTGGTGGGAATGTAAATTAGTTCAACCATTGTGTTAAGCAGTATGGAGGTTCCTCAAAAAACTCAAAATAGAAATACCATTTGATCCAGGAATTCCACTCCTAGGATTTTACCCTAAGAATGCAGCAGCCCAGTTTGAAAAAGACAGATGCACCCCTATGTTTATCGCAGCACTATTTACAATAGCCAAGAAATGGAAGCAACCTAAGTGTCCATCAGTAGATGAATGGATAAAGAAGATGTGGTACATATACACAATGGAATAATATTCAGCCTTAAGAAGAAAACAAATCCTACCATTTGCAACAACATGGATGGAACTAGAGGGTATTATGCTTAGTGAAATAAGATAGGCAGAGAAACACAAGTACCAAATTATTTTATTCATCTGTAGAGCATAAGAACAGAGCAAAATCTGAAGGAACAAAACAGCAGCAGATTCATAGAACCCAAGAATGGACTAACAGTTACCAAAGGGAAAGGGACTGGGGATGGTAGGTGGGAAGGGACAAAGAAGGGGAAATAAGGGGCATTATGGTTAACACACACAATGTGGGGCGGGGGGGGCACAGGGAAGGCAGTATAGTACAGAGAAGACAAGTAGTGACTCTATAGTATCTCACTACACTGATGGATAGTGACTATAATGGAGTATGTGGTGGGGCCTTGATAATGGGGGGAATCTAGTAACCACAATGTTGCCCATGTGATTTTATATTAATGATACCTAAACAAATACATAAATAAAAATAAAGATCTTAGCAGAAAAAATATAACAGAGAAGAATAAAACAATAGAAAGAATCAATGAAACCAGGTGCTGACTCTTCAAGAAAATAAACAAAATAGATAAACCCCTAGCCAGACTTATCAAGAAAAAAAGAGAGTCTACACACATAAACAGAATGAAAAATGAGAAAGGAAAAATCACTACAGACACCACAGAAATACAAAGAATTAGAGAATACTATGAAAAATTATATGTTAACAAACTGGATGACCTAGAAGAAATGGACAGCGTTCTAGAAAAATACAACCTTTCAAGACTGATCCAGGAAGAAACAGAAAATCTGAACAGACCAATTACCAGCAATGAAATTGAATTGGTAATCAAAAAAACTACCTAAGAACAAAAGTCCTGGACCAGATGGTTTTCACCACTGAATTTTATCAAACATGTAGAGAAGATCCAATACCCATCCCCCTTAAGTTTTCCAAAAAATAGAAGAGGAGGGAATACTTCCAAACTCATTCTATGAAGCCAGCTTTACTCTAATACCAAAACCAGGCAATGATACCACAAAAAAAGAATACTGAAGACCAATATCCCTGATGAACACAGACGCAAAAAAACTCAACAAAATATTAACAAACTGAATTTAAAAATACAAGAAGATCATACATCATGATCAAGTGGGATTCATCACAGGGATGCAAGGATGGTAAACATTTGAAATCCATCAACATCATCCACTACATCAATAAAAAGAACAAAAATCACATGAACATCTCCATTGATGCTCAAAAAGCATTTGACAAAATTCAACATCCATTCATGATAAAAACTCTCAACAAAATTGGTACAGAGGACAAGTACTTTAACATAATAGAGACCATATACAATAAACCCACAGCCAATATCATACTTAACAGAGAAAAGCTAAAAGCTATTCCTCTAAGATCAGGAATAAGACAACTCTCCCCACTTTTGCTCAACATAGTACAGGAGGTCCTAACCATGGCAATCAGACAACACAAAGAAATAAAAGGCATCCAGATTGGTAAGAAAGAAGAATCTAAGAAACATGAAGCTTCTAAGAACTGCTAAACCTTCCTTTACTTTCTTTTTTTTATTATTTTGGTATCATTAATCTACAATTACATGAGCGACATGGTTACTAGACTCCCCCATTATCAAGTCCCCCCCACCAACCCCATTACAGTAACTGCCCATCAGCGTAGTGAGATAACCATAGAATCACTACTTGTCTTCTCTGTGTTGTACAGCCCTCCTCGTGCCCCCCTAACATTACATCTGCTAATCATAATGCCCCTTTTTCCTCTTATCCCTCCCTTCCCACCCATCCTCGCCAGTCCCTTTCCCTTTGGTAACTGTTAGTCCATTCTTGGGTTCTGTGAATCTGCTGCTGCTCTGTTCCTTCAGTTTTTTCTTTGTTCTCATACTCCACATATGAGTGAAATCATTTGATACTTGCCTTTCTCCACCTGGCTAATTTCACTGAGCATAATACCCTCTAGCTCCATCCATATTGTTGCAAATGGTAGGATTTGTTTTCTTCTTATGGCTGAAAAATATTCCATTGTGTATATGTACTACATCTTCTTTATCCATTCATCTATTGATGGGCACTTAGGTTGCTTCCATTTCTTGGCTATGTAAATAGTGCTGTGATAAACATAGGGGTGCATATGTCTTTTTCAAACTGGGCTGCTGCATTCTTAGGGTAAAATCCTAGGGTTGGAATTCCAGGGTCAAATGGTATTTCTATTTTGAGTTATTTGGGGAACCTCCATACTGCTTTCCACAATGGTTGAACTAATTTACATTCCCACCAACAGTGTAGGAGGGTTCCCCTTTCTCCACATCCTCACCAACATTTGTTATTGTTTGTTTTTTGGATGTTGGCCATCCTAACTGGTGTGAGGTGATATCTCACTGTGGTTTTAATTTGCATTTCTCTGATGATTAGCGATGTGGAGCAACTTTTCATGTGCCTGTTGGCCATCTGAATTTTTCCTGGAGAAGTGTCTTTTCAGATTCTCTGCCCATTTTTTAATTGCTTTTTGTTTGTTGAGGTGCTGGGGCTCTTTATATAATTTGGATGTCAAGCCTTTACTGGATATGTCATTTATGAATATATTCTCCCATACTGTAGGATGTCTTTTTGTTCTATTGATGGTGTCCTTTGCTGTACAGAAGCTGTTCAGCTTGATATAGTCCCACTTGTTCATTTTTTCTTTTGTTTCCTGGGGAGATATGTTCATGAAGAAATTGCTCATGTTTATGTCCAAGAGATTTTTGCCTATGTTTTTTTTCTAAGAGTTTTATGGTTTCATGACTTACATTCAGGTCTTTGACCCTTTTGAATTTACTTTTGTGTATGGGGTTAGACAGTGATCCAGTTTCATTCTCTTACATGTAGCTGTCCAGTTTTGCCAGCACCAGCTGCTGAAGAGGCTGTCACTTCCCCATTGTATATCCATGGCTCCTTTATCATATATTAATTGACCATATATGGTTGGGTTTAGATCTGGGCTCTCTAGTCTGTTCCATTGCTCTGTGGTTCTGTTCTTGTGCCAGTACCAAACTGACTTGGTTACTGTGGCTTTGTAGTAGCGCTTGAAGTCAGGGAGCATAATTCCCCCTGCTTTATTCTTCCTTCTCAGGATTTATTTGGCTATTCAGGGTCTTTCGTGGTTCCATATGAATTTTTGAACTATTTGATTCAGTTCATTGAAGAATGCTGTTGGTATTTTGATTGGGACTGCATTGAATCTGTGGATTGCTTTAGGTAGGATAGCCATTTTGACAATATTAATTCTTCCTAGACAAGAGCAAGGGATGAGTTTCCATTTGTTAGTGTCCTTTTTAATTTCTCTTAAGAGCTTCCATTTGTTAGTGTCCTTTTTAATTTCTCCTAAGAGTGTCTTGCAGTCAGCGTATAGGTCTTTCACTTTCTTGGTTAGGTTTATTCCTAGGTATTTTATTCTTTTTGATGCAGTTGTGAATGGAATTGTTTTCCTGATTTCTCTTTCTGCTAGTTCATCGTTAGTGTATAGGAAAGTAACAGATTTCTGTGTATTAGTTTTGTATCCTGCAACTTTGCTGAATTCAAATATTAGATCTAGTAGTTTTGGAGTGGATTCTTTAGGGTTTTTTCTGTACAATATCATGTCATCTGCAAATAGTTACAGTTTGACTTCTTCTTTGCCAATCTGGATGCCTTGTATTTCTTTGTGTTGTCTGATTGCCATGGCTAGGACCTCCAATACTATGTTGAATAACAGTGGGGAAAGTGGGCATCCCTGTTATATTCCCGATCTTAGGTAAAAAGCTTTCAGCTTCTCACTGTGAAGTATGATGTTTGCTGTGGGTTTGTTATATATGGCCTTTATGATGTTGAGGTACTTGCTCTCTATATACCCACTTTGCTGAGAGTTTTTATCATGAATGGATGTTGAATTTTGTCAAATACTTTTTCTGCATCTATGGAGATGATCATGTGGTGTTTGTCTTTCTTTTTATTGATGTGGTGGATGATGATGATGGATTTTCGAATGTTGTACCATCCTTGCATCCCTGAGATGAATCCCACTTGATCATGGTGTATGATCCTCTTGATGTATTTTTGAATTTGGTTTGCTAATATTTTGTTGAGTATTTTTGCACCTATGTTCATCAGGGATATTGGTCTCTAATTTTCTTTTTTGGTGGGGTTTTTGCCCGGTTTTGGTATTAGAGTGATGCTGGCTTCATAGAATGAGTTTGGAAGTATTCCCTCCTCTTCTATTTTTTGGAAAACTTTAAGGAGAATGAGTGTTATGTCTTCTCTATATGTCTGATAAAATTCGGCGGCGAATCCATCTGGCCTGGGGATTTGGTTCTTAGGTAGTTTTTTGATTACCAATTCAATTTAGTTGCTGATAATTGGTCTGTTTAGATTTTCTGTTTCTTCCTTGGTCAGTCTTGGAAGGTTGTATTTTTCTAAGAAGTTGTCCATTTCTTCTAGGTTTTCCAGCTTGTTAGCATACAGATTTTCATAGTATTCTCTAATAAATCTTTGTATTTCTGTGGGGTCCATTGTGATTTTTCTTTTCTTATTTCTGATTCTGTTTATGTGTGTAGATTCTCTTTTTCTCTTAATAAGTCTGGCTAGGGGTTTATCTATTTTGTTTATTTTTTCAAATAACCAGCTCTTGATTTCATTGATTTTTTTTCTATTGTTTTATTCTTCTCTATTTTATTTATTTCTTCTCTGATCTTTATTATGTCCCTCCTTCTGGTGACTTTGGGCCTCATTTGTTCTTCTTTTTCCAATTTCCATAATTGTGATTTTAGACTATTCATTTGGGATTGTTCTTCCTTCTTTAAATAGGCCTGGATTGAAATATACTTTCTTCTTAGAACTGCGTTTGCTGCATCCCACAGAAGTTGGGGCTTTGTGCTGTTGTTGTCATTTGTCTCCACGTATTGCTTGATCTCTGCTAAAATGAATGCATTGCTTTCTATTTCCTCCTTTAATTCTGTTAGTATTTGTTTCAAATATGTTGGTGCTCCTGTGTTGGTTATATATTTATAATGGTTATATCTTCTTGTTGGACTGACCCCTTTATCATTATGTAATGTCCTTCTTTATCTCTTGCTACTTTGTTCATTTTGAAGTCTATTTTGTCTGATACAAGCACTGCAACACCTGCTTTTTTCTCTTTGTTGTTTGCATGAAATATCTTTTTCCATCCGTTCACTTTTAGTCTGTGTATATCTTTGGGTTTGAGGTGAGTCTCTTGTAAGCAGCATATAGATGGATCTTGCTTTTTTATCCATTCTATTACTGTGTCTTTTGATTGGTGCATTTAGTCCATTTACATTTAGGGTGATTATTGATAGATACGTATTTATTGCCATTGCAGGCTTTGGATTTTTGGTTACCAAAAGGGTTCAAGGGTAGCTTCTTTACTATCTAACCATCTAAGTTAACTCTCTTATTAAGCTATTATAAACACAGTTTGATGATTCTTAATTTCTCTCCCTTCTTATTTTTCCTCTTCCATTCTTTATATGTTAGGTGTTTTATTCTGAACTCTTTTGTGTTTCCTTTGACTGCTTTTGTGGATAGTTGATTTTATTTTTTGCCTTTAGTTAGTACTTGGTTGGTCTGCTTTCTTTGCTGTGAATTTATTTTCTCTGGTGACATCTATTTAGCCTTAGGAATCCTTCCATCTAGAGCAGTCCCTTTAAAATATACTGTAGAGGTGGTTTGTGGGAGGCAAATTCCCTCAACTTTTGCTTGTCTGGAAATTGTTCAATCCCTCCTTCAAATTTAAATGATAATTGTGTTGAATACAGTATTCTTGGTTCAAGGCCCTTCTGTTTCATTACATTAAATATATCATGCCATTCTCTTCTGGCCTGTAAGGTTTCTGTTGAGAAGTCTATTGATGGACTGATGGATTTTCCTTTGTAGGTGATCTTTTTTCTCTCTCTGGCTGCCTTTAATACTCTGTCCTTGTCTTTGATCTTTGCCCTTTTAATTATATGTCTTGGTGTTGTCCTCCTTGGGTCCCTTGTGTTGGGAGATCTGTGAGCTTCCATGGTCTGAGAGACTATTTCCTTCCCCAGCGTGGGGAAGTTTTCAGCAATTATTTCTTCAAAGACACTTTCTATCCCTTTTTCTCTCTCTCCTTTTTGTGGTACCCCTATAATGCGAATATTGTTCTGTTTGGGTGGTCACATAGTTCTCTTAATATTCTTTCTTTCCTAGAGATCCTTTTATCTCTATCTGCCTCAGCTTCTCTATATTCCTGTTCTCTGATTTCTATTACATTCACAGTCTCTTGCACCTCGTCCAGTCTGCTCTCAAGACCTTCTATTGATTGTTTCATTTCTGTTATCTTCCTCCAGACTTCATCCCTTAGCTCTTGCATATTTCTCTGCAGGTCCATCAGCATGGTTATGACTTTTATTTTGTATTCTTTTTCAGGAAGATTGGTTATGTCTATCTCACCAGGCCGTCTCTCTGGGGTTGTCTGAATGATTTTTGACTGGACCAGATTCTTCTGCCTTTTCATCATGATAGAAGTGGTTACAGGCAGGTGGCACATGTGTCAGCTGGAAGAACAAAGTCCCTTCCTGCTTGTTGGTTGCCTTGCCCTTCTCTTCTGCCTGTGCCATCTACCCATAAGTTGGCAGCAGTCTCTGGGATAATATTCTGAGCTGCCAGGGGTGGGGCGGCCTTCGGGAAAGCCTAGGGCACTACTGGGGGGTGGCAGACATGCTGAGTGTGTTCTCCAAGAAAGGCGCCCCTTCATGCCTTCCAGACCTTGCTCTGGCTTCCTCTGTCTGTCCCGGTTAGCTGTGCGCTGGGGGGAGACTCTGTGTGGTTGCTGTGGGCGGGGCTGTTCTCCGGCTGCTCCGCAGCTGTGGCTGGTTTGCTTGCAGTGCTGGCTGGGGGTAACGAATGGCAGGCTGCTTATCACCGTGGGGGGCTTTGAGGCTGCATTACCCCCCAGGGGATTAGGGAGCCTGAAGTTCCTCAAGATTCCCAGCCTGCTGGGTTGAGTGTGCTGGGACGATTTTGTCCAGCTGTTGAGCCCTTGTCCCTTCAAGACTTTTAAAAAGCGCCCGCTTTTCTTTTGTCCCAGGGGAGCCAGCTGTGGGGACCTGCTCGCAGTCTCTGTCTCGGATTTTACTTTTCCATTTGTCTCATATCCAGTACACCATGCGATGTGTGTCTGTGCTCCTGGTGCAGATCACCAGGGCTGGTTATTTAGCAGTCCTGTGCTTCCACTCCCTCCCCACTCTGAGTCTTTTCCTCCCACCAGTGAGCTGGGGTTGGGGGAGTGCTCGGGTCCCGCCGGGTCATGGCTTTGTATCTTACCCTTTTCGTGAGATGCTGAGTTCTCAAAGATGTAGCTGTAACCTGGCTTTTGTACTGTATCTTCTGGTCTCTCTTTTAGGAATAGTTGTATTTGTTGTATTTTCAAAAATCTATATGGTTTTGGGAGGAGATTTCTGCCACCCTACTCATGCCACCATCTTGAGCCCCTCTCCCTTCCTTTACTTTCTGATACATTTATTTTGATCAAATATTTACGTAATGAGGGACATCTGATTATGCATGCCTTGTTATATAAAGTCAATAAACACAAAAATTCTATGTAAGAATATATTTCATATTCTAAAATGTATCACTATTTAGTATTCTATGTAAGGTTAAAATTTCGGCAACTTGCTGTCTTTTCATTTTGGTGAATTACAGGTATATAGCAGGTACTGTCAATGTGCATTTAATAATTACTGAATAAATAACTAAATACTGAAAAACAAAAAAGTAACAGTGCATGGCCATGTTTAATCCATACAGTTTACAGAGGTAATCTTAATACATAAAGGTTTTGTTTCTCATTAGAAGAGTAGAGCTCTTGGCTGGTGAATGTGTTTGGTCAGCCAGACTTCTAACTCTAGAATTGAAGGCAATTAGTTTTCAAGCTTCAAACGTTTTTCTTGCTCCACACGCTTTGCCTTCAAGTTATTTTCAACTTAAACAGAGTTTTCAGACCCTGAACAGATATTTTGATACCCTGATAATTTGTGGTCTTGCTAAAGACTTAACTTTTTGCACAGTCTCCCTGATTTGATTTGTTATTTCAAACTTCCAATTATTTCACACCTTCCTTTGAGACTTTTTCTAATTGAGTTGTATTTTCCCAATTGAAATTAGAACTGGCCCTACTCTTACCTTATACAAAATGTGAGCCCCTTTTAGATGACTGAAGTTCTACAATGTTTTTAAATAGATGTTGTTTTTATAATCTTCCTTATTCCATTTTGTGGGACAAACTAGGACCTTAAAATAGTGGAAAAATATTTTCTTACCCAATCCCCAAGCCTCATTTTTACTTACATAAAGTTCCATAAATAAACACTTTGGACAATATTTATAGCTTTTAAATGTTTAGCAGCCTTGTGATAATTATCTATGAAACAGCACATGAATTTTATGATTTGTGACTATTTCCAACTTCATCCTTTCCTCAGCTAGAAAAAGTCATATTACTATCAAGTCAAAGATATCACTTTCTCATTAGAGAGAAAATAAAAAGGAAAAGTGTAGCTCTTCTTATACGACCAGAGCACCTAAATGTCATTCCAAGAATAAAAGATCTTGTTTTCAGTCCCTTGTAGACTGAGTAAGAAAAAACGTTTTAAGTTACTGAAACTTTATGGGTGTGATTTGCCATTATTTTCCACTTCCTAAAAAATCTTAAAAAATAAAATAAAATCACAGCTCATATATTCCACTGCCTTCCCTAAACGGGTAGGTGTTTAAGCTGCCTTCTAAAAACATACCTTAATTTTCATGTATATATCTCTCCATTCACATGGAAGTTTGCAAGTATAATTTTGTGTATATGTCTGCTCAGAGTCATGTTTCCAGAATTGAAAGCTACTTGCTTTAATTTTAATGGGTGATTTCACAATAGTTTATCAAACCCCAATCAAGACATTTGTAGCTGAAGAATAGCCAAAAACAGGTTGGTATCTTAAAAGGCAAGCGTCTGATGAGAAATAAAGGAATTGTTGCATTATATCTTAACTACAAATTCTCCCAGTTTTTGCCATTCATGTTTTTTTTTTTAATGACATCTCTGTGACCAAGAAATACTTTAGGGGTCTTAGCTGACTAATATATTTTCTAGAAAACAAAGGTCGAAAGTTTCAAAGATCAAATGACCTCTGGCCATCACAACGTTTCAAACACTGTACTCAGAGTTTTCATCTTCACTCAATGCTTAGTTGTTCTTATTAAGATACAGAGGTCCAAAGGCCTTTGTTTTTAGGTTATATAGCACATGGGAGGTTAAGGATAATAATTAGAAAAGGGATAATTTCAAGAGAAGTTTGCACTGAAAACAGTGAGGGTTAATAAAATTAGGAAATCAGGAAAACTAAACAGTTACTGAAAAAAATTAAATAAATTAGAAAAAAACTGATGTCTAAGGCCATTTAAAGCAGGAAAAACATTCAATACCTTCAAATGTCATCATTTTTTGGTAACAGTTCAGAAATTTGCACCAAGAAAGTATTGTTATTTTTTCAGCTTGTTATATTAAGAAAATAGGGAAAGGGCTAAATAGAAAGGGTAACTCTTCCTTAGCCAGTGATCATCATAGGTCAGTTTTGTCTAATAGAAATGAATGCCAGTCACAAATGTGAGCCACATATGTAAACTTTGTATTAAGCTCATTAATAGTTTAAAAAAAAGAAATAGCTGAAATTAATTTCAACAATATATTTTACTTTACCTAAAATTTTATAATTCAACATATTTTCATTATTTTTATGTATATTAAGTCTTTAGAACCTGGTGTGTATTTTATGCTTCCATCTCAGTTTGGATTAGCACATTTCAGGTGCCCCATAGCCATATGTGGCTAGTAGCAACAGTATTGGGCAGGACAGTTCTAGATGCTGGTAATAAAACAGCAAAGAATATAGACAAGGTCCCTGTTTTTTTGAAGCTTAAATTCTATTCCAGGGAAGATAAAGAAAACTACAAAAATAACAAACAGGAAAAAAAATCACATGATTTTAAATGCCTTGAAGAAACTAAAAAGGCTGATGAGATAGAAATGCTGAGGGGCAGAGGTGTCCTGCAGATGTGACATTTAACCTGGGACCTAAACGAGGCAAAGCATGCATATATGAAGAAAAGCATGCTGGCCAGAACAGAGTGCTTTTACAACAGACCTAAGGCAAAAACAGAATGTTTAAGCAACAATGACCAAAGAATGGTAAAGATTATAGCTAAAGGAATACAGAAGGAGAATGTTATAAGATGTGGTTAGAGAGGTAGGCAGAGTCAGGTCATATGGGACTTTGGAGACCAGGATTAAGAGATCACGGGTGGACAAGGGAGGAGGAACTTTGGAAACACCGTAAGCATTCAGCTGCAGTCCCTGAAGGGCTGTGCCCTGTAAGTAAGGGCAACAGGAAACAGTCTTCACAAAACCTGAAACAATGCCTCAAATAGTCTCAATACCTAATTGGATAAAGATGATCTTCCTAGATCAACTTTCCTACTATTAGAAAATCAAATCCACTTTGGGAGACTTTAATCTAGAGCCTGTATACTTTTTAATGTAAAATGTCAAGCATTAATCCCAAATCACCAAGAACAACAATAAATAAGACTAGGCAACCATAAGATAAGGGGAGGAAAAACAAAACACAGAAAAAGCATTTTGATGATCTAGATTTTTGGGTTGTCGGATGCCCACTTTCTAATAAGTATGATTAATATGTTCAAGAAAATGCATAGTAAGATGAAGAATTTCACTGGACAATGGAAATATATGAAAAATGAACCATGTTTTCCTAGAACTGTAGAGGAAAAATGCAACAACAAATAATACAATTCAAAAGACAGGTTCAAGAGTTGATGAGATAGAGCAGTAATATTAGTAAAATGGAAAATAGATCAGCAAAAAACACAGGCAAAATAACAGAGCGAAAAAGAAAATTACCAAAAGAAAAGATATTAAGCATAAAAGACATAGGGAATAGCAAAAAATTACTAAAAATTCATGTTACTGGAGTCTCATAGGAGAAGAGAGAAAATAGGAATTGAGTGTGGTTTTTATCTTCTTAAAGCTTCCTTCTATATTCTCATGCTTTTATTACTTTGAAAATATATACAGATTATTAACTCACATCATATATGAAAACAAATCCCAGATGGATTAATGAATTTAATGTAAAAAATAAAATCACAAAGTAATCAGAGTAAAAGAACAGGCAAATATTTATCTTGCTTTTCCAATCATTAATGCAAAATCTGAAGCCTTTCGATAAAGACAGTTATATTTGCCTATACATGGATTTTTGCTTATGAAAAACATCATAACCAAAGTGCAAAACCTAATGATCATATGAATAAATAGTTGAAACAGGTGTATGATGGAAAATTATGTAATAATTAAAGTCATATTTCACAAGAATATTCAACAATATGGAAAGTGTTCATAATTCGTATTTATATTTAAAATAGTTTACTGATGTTCCCTCCCAGTGCATATGGAGTGACAAGAGCTGGATTTACTCTTTCATGATAAGCAACAAGAAAATCAGACAAAAAAACATGCAACAAGGCTTTCAGATATTGGACAACTGAAATCATAGTACCATAGTCTTTGAGAGATTGGGAATAAACACAGTTAGTCCTGAAATGCTCCCAGTTTACTACATGAAAGCAGTTTCTAAACTGTATTGCAGGCAGGGGAACCCAACCAGAGCCGGTGATCTCACTGACAGAAGGAACAGAGAACAGAAGTCAAGATGGCCAAGAAAGGGGGGAGAGAACTGCACAGAAAAAGCACTGGAGTTCTGCAGAGAAGTCCCCTCAGGGTTTTGACTGATTACTAATCTGTGCATATGTGAGACAAAGCTTCCAAAGGCATGGAGAAGAAATATTGGAGAAGAGTAGGCAGAACAATTCCCAGAGTCCACACATGGCAGGGAGTAGTGCACATTCCCACAAGTCAAAGTAGACAGACTTCATAATATATGGGATAAAACAGCTGTTACAGATATTCTATCTATTCAAGAATGTAGAGAAAACATGATCATGATGAAGAAAAGAAAATGTGAAACCTACGGAGAACCCAAAGGGAACTCCTAGAGAAGAAAAACATAATTTTTAAATTTCAGATTTTTTTATGCAAAGCACCCATATCATGTTTCTAATATCATACCCTTCAAGAACCAGAACTTCTTGGAGAAATGGCTGATTCTAGGGTTGAGGCAGGAAATATCCAAGATGAGCCTGGAGCATCATATAGTGCCAGAAAGTGAGGAAGCACAAAGAAAAACAAAAACGAAAACAACACTGATGGAAGTATGTCAAAGGGACAGAGGAGCCAAATAAAAGAGTTCCCAATGGCTACAACAGGAATAATTTGAGCACCAAAATTAATTCAGTAATATTGAGTATAACTCAAAAATAAATATCCATGAGTCCATACTGATATAAATAAATGATTGAATAAATAAGTATGGGGGAAATACATAAATGTCCCACATGCACAAAAATCACAAATAATTTATATATGTTATAAATTTATACCTTGGGTGGAGGGTAGAGGGAGAAGACATAACTACCTACCACTTAAGTGTGGGCTGCACATAGGGATATCATTCTAAAAAAATAGTGAGGAAAGAGGGGGAAAAGGCTACAGTGAAGAAACTTGACAAGTACTAACTCAGTAAGATGGTCAAGGTTCAACCTGAGGAGTGATAAATCATGTTACTGGATGTCCTCTTGATATGATGTGATAAATAAATGCTTTATCTCAGTGGGCTTCCTGCCCAAACCTATACCCTCGTGTAATCATGAGAACAACATCAGAGAAATTCCAATAGACAGACTCCTATAAAATACCTGAGCGGTACTTCTTAAAACCATCAAAATCATGAACAAGTCTGAGAAACTGTCACAGCCAAGAGGAGTCTAAGGATAAATGGAAACTAAATGTAATGTGATATCTCAGATGGAATCCTGTAACAGAAATAGGACATTAGGTAAAAAGAGAAAACCTGCATACTGTATAGATTTAAGTTAATAAGAATGTAACAATATTGGTTCATTAATTGTAACAAATGTTCCACACAAATATAAAGTATTAATAACAGGGGAAACTGGATTTTGGGTATATGGGAACTTTCTGTACTATCTACATAAAATTCTGCATATCGAAAACTATTCTGAAAAAGCTGTCTATTTTAAAAATACATTGCATAGGATTGATAGCACATTAAACAGTTAAGATGGAAAAAGTTGAAGTCACAGCAGTAAAAACAATCAAAATCAAAGAGAGAAAAGAGAGAAATGGTATCACACATGCATAAGTGGAATCCCAGGAAATTGAGAAGGTAGCTAAAGGGAGAGACAGAAAAAAATATTTGAAGGAATAATGGCCAAATTTTTTTCTAAATTTGTTGAAAACTATAAACACACCAATTCAAAGAATTCAATGAACCCATATGATCATACAGTGGCACTTCATAATCTATTGCTAAAAAAAAAATGATAAGAAGAAAAATCTTAGAATCTAGAGTAAAAATACATTACACACCGAGGAACAAAGATAAGAATTACCACATAGTTCTTGTGGCAATCTTGTCCAAAAACTAAGCATGCCAGAAGACAATGGATGGACATCTTTAAAATATTGAAAGTTTAAATAAAAAAGTGTGGGGTGGAGGAAGATGGTAGAGTAGGAGGCAAAGCAGAAACCTCCTCCCACAAACACAGAAAGGTGGAAACTATAGTGAATACAACTGAAACTGAAAAGGACCTGAAGACTGCAAAACAGACGACCTATACCTGGGGAAGAAGAGAAGCCCAAACAAAAAAGGGTAAAGTGGCAGAGCCATGATGAAGCAGGACACAAGCTCTTCCCCAATCCCAGGCCACAGGTGGGAGGAAGAAGATAAGAGCAGGGAGGGGACAAGCACCCAGGAACACTGCAGACCTGGCTCTGGAGATCTGTTCCAGCAGCATGAGTCCACATTACATTAGGTTCTGGTGATTAGCGGGGCTGGACACCAGGGACAGATGGAACACTCTGGGAGGCTGAGACTCCAGCTGCTTATGGAGGACAGGCACACTCCACCAGTCCAGCTTAGACCCAAAGCTAAGACAGCTGTTTGAAAGATTTGTCAACAGCAGGAGGAGTGACAGAAGGGCAAGGGTTGGATGGACCTCTCTTCTCAGGAGAAAGGGCAGATGAATGATACCTCCCCAGCCTTCTTTCAGCCCAACAGGCCACGAAACTCTCAGGAGCCCCAGACCCTCCATCCCCTTTGCTGGCAACTCAGTGCTGAGGCACCCCCTCTGCATGCACTGCTGACAAGCTAACCCACTCAGCCCAGCAGCAGTGTCAGACTTTGCTGTCTGGCAGGCAGGGGGGGCCTATACAAGCTTTCTGGGCCCTGTTTGAGCCCAACTGGGGAGATGCCTGCAGGAGCTAGCTCCAAGAGCTCTTTCCTTCCTTCCCTCAGTGCCCAATCCAGTGCTACACATCCTGCCCTGTTCCAGAACTGCACAATGGCCCCACCCACCCTGTTAACCCTGAAGCTCTGCCATCACTGGAGGGCAGGCAGAGCACAGCCCTGCCCACAATGATCCCACCAGAGGCCTCTGCTCTGATCACACAGGTGACTGAGGCCAACTGCTGGTGTGGTACACTCAGACCACTACTGATAGGCAGGCAGAAGTGTGGTCCTGTCCATTGCACACCAACAGCAATTGGGGCTCCTGCAAAGTAGAACCAGGCACTGGAGAGTAGAGATCTGGAGTTTCTGGGCACCACAGGACATCTCCTTCATAAAGCTGTTACTCTTCTCTAGGCCAGGAAGCATAACAGATCAATCAATACAAAGGAAGAAATATAGAAACCCTGACAAAATGAGGAAACAGAGGAATATGTTCCAAACAAAACTACAGGACAAGACAACAGAAGAGAGCTAAATGAAATGGACATCACCAATCTTCTTGATAAAGATTTCAGAGTAAAAGTCATAAATATGCTCACTGATTTGCAGAAGAGTATTGAAGATCTCAGGTAGGACTAAAACAAAGAGATAGAAGAGCTGGATAAGAGCCAGTCAGAGCTGAATAATATAGTAACCAAAATGAAATATTCAATGGAGTGAATGAATGATAGATTGCTGTGAGTAGAGGAGACAATCTATGAGATGGAAATTAGAGAAGAGGAATAAAATGAAGCTGAGGAACAGAGAGAAAAAAGGATCTCTAGGAATGAAAGAATGCTAAGAGAGCTGTGCAATGAATCCACATGAAGGAATATTTGCACAACAGGGGTACCAGAAGAAGAGAGACAAAGGGATAGGAAGTCTCTTTGAGGAAATAATTGTTGAAAACTTCCCCAAACTGGGGAAGGAAATAGACACTCAGGTCATAAAGGCACAGAGTGCCCCTAACAAAAAGAACCCCAAGAAGACAACAAACACAAAGATACATAATAATTAGAATGGCAAACATCAAGGATAAGGATAGAACACTGAAAGCAACCAGAGAGAGAAAAAAGATTACTTATAAAGGAAAGCCCATCAGGCTATCAGCAGGCTTCTCAGCAGAAACTTCACAGGCCAGAAAAGAATGGCATGAAATATTTAATGTACTGAAACAGAAGAATCTTCAACCAAGAATCCTCTACCTAGCAAGATTATCATTTAAATTTGAAGCAGGGATTAAACAATTTCCAGATAAACAGAGGCTCAAAGAATTTATAACAACAAAACCAGCATTATAGAATATGTTACAGGGATTACTGTAGATGGAAATGTTCCTAAGGCTAAATACTTTTCACCAGTGAAATTAAGCCCACAGTAAAGGTAGTAGACCAATTAATTAATTATCAAGCAAGTAAGAAGTTAAAATAAGACAAAAGTTAGAAAACCAACTATAAACAAAATCAATCAAAGGATACACAAAAAATACAGATCTAATACATAAAGTGTGGAGAAGGGAAAATACTTTTAGATTGTGTTTGAAATAAACCAGTCAACAACTTAATATAGAATATTGCATAGTCAGGAAGCTATCCTTGAATGTTTGGTAACCACAAAACTAAAGCCTATAATAGATACACAAAAAAATAAAAGGATAAATCCAGCCACAACACTAAAGAAAACCATCAAATAACAAAAGAATATTTAAGAGAGGAAGAAAGGAATAGAGAAGAGCTATAAAAACAAACAGAAAATAATTAATAAAATGGCAATAAGTACATACCTATCAATAATTACCTTAAATGTAAATGGACTGAATGCACCAGTCAAAAGACAAAGAGTGGAAGAATGGATAAAAAATAAGACCCATCTATATGCTGTTTACAGGAGACTCATTTCAGACCCAAAGACATGCACAGACTAAAAGTGAAGGGATGGAAGAAGATATTTCATGCAAACAATAGGGAGAAAAAAGCAGGAGTAGCAGTACTTATATCAGACAAAACAGATTTCAAAACAAAGAAAGTAAAAGAGACAAAGGAGGACATTATATAATGATAAAGAGGTCAGTTCATCAAGAGGATATAACCATTATAAATATCTACACACACATCATACAGACACCTAAATATGTAAAACAAATACTAACAGAATGAAAGTGAGAAATAGAGTGCCACACATTCATTTTAGGACACGTTAACACACCTCTCATAGCAGAGACAGATCAACCAGACAGAAAATAAATAAGGAAACAGAGGCACTGAACAGACATCTACAGAATATTGCACCCAAAAACAGTAGGATACATATTTTTCTCAAGTGTACATAGAACATTCTCCAGAATAGATCACATACTAGGCCACAAAAAGAGCCTCAATAAATTCAATAAGATTGAAATTCTATCAAGCAACTTCTCAGACCACAATGGTATGAAACTTGAAATAAATTACACAAAGCAAACAAGTGTGCAAACATGTGGAGACTAAACAACATGCTTCTAAATAATCAACAGATCAATGAACAAATTAAAATAGAAATCAAGCAATACATGTAGACAAATGAAAACAAAAATACAACAGTCCAATATGTGTGGGACACTGCAAAGGCTGTTCTAAGAGGGAAGTACATAGCAATACAGGCCCACCCCAAGAAACAACAGTCCCAAATAAACAATCTAAATTCACAATTAAACTAGAAAAAGAAGAACAAAGTAAACCCAAAGTTAGTATAAGGAGGGACATAATAAAGAACAGGGTAGAAATAAATAACATAAAGAAGAATAAAACAATAGAAAAAAAATTAGTGAAACTTAAGAGCTGGTTCTTTGAGAAAGTAAATAAAATACATGAAAGCCTAGCCAGACTTATCAAGAAAAAAAGACACAAAAAAACAAAATCAGAAAAGAAGAACAAATAGTCACAATGGATACCACATAAATAAAAAGAATTAATAGATGATACTATGAAAAATTACATGGCAATAAACTGGACAAACTAAAAGAAATGGACAAATTCCTATGAAAATACAACGTTCCAAGACTGACCCAGGAAGAAACAGAAAATCTGAACAGACCAATCCCCAGCAATGAAATTGAACTGGTAATCAAAAAAACAAAATTCCAGGTACAGATGGCTTCACAGCTGAATTCTACCAATCATTTAAATAAGAGTTCATTCCCATCCTTCTTAAAGTATTCCAAAAAGTAGAAGAGGAAGGAATACTTCCAAACTCATTCTATGAGGCCAGCATCACTCTAACACCAAAACCAGGCAATGACACCACAAAGAAAGAAAATTACACACCAATATCCCTGATGAACATAGATGCAAAAATCCTCAACAAAATATTAGCAAAGCAAATTCAAAAGGATCATCCATCATGACCAAGTGGGATTTATTCCAGGGATGTAAGGATTGTACAATATTCATAAATCAATCAATATCATATACCACATTAACAAAGAGAAGGATAAAAACCACATGAGCATCACAATAGACAATGAAAAAGTATTTGACAAAATTCGACATTCATTCATGATAAAAACTTCAACAAAATGGGCATAGAGGGTATGTACCTCAACATAATAAAGGCCATATACAACAAGCCCACAGCTATTATGCTTAATGGTGAAAAGCTAAGATCAGGAACAAGACAAGGATGTACACTCTTATCACTTTTATTCAACATAGTACTGGAGGTTTTAGCCATGGCAATCAGACAACACAAGGAAATAAAAGGCATCCAAACTGGTAAGGAAGAAGTTAAACTGTCACTATTTACAGATGACATGATATACATAGAAAACTCTAAAGACTCCACCAAAAATCTATTAGAAGTAATAATTGGATTCAGCAAAGCTGCAGGATACAAAATTAATTCACTGAAATATGTTGTATTCCTATATACTAACAATGAACTAGCAAAAAGAGAAATCAGGAAAACAATTCCATTTACAATTGCTCAAAAAGAATAAAATGCCTAGGAATAAACTTAACCAAGGAAGCAATAGACCTATATATACTCTGAAAACTATAAAATACTCATGAGAGAAATTTAAGAAGACACGAATAAGTGGAAACCTATCCTATACTCATGGATAAGAAGAATTAATATTGTCAATGGAACAAAATACAGAGGCCCAGATATAAATACATGCCTATATGGTCAATTAATATATGAAAAGGAACCATGAATATACAATGGGGAAAAGACAGCCTTTTCAATAACTGGTGTTGGGAAAACTGGAAAGCTACATGCAAAAGAATGAAACTGGACTACTGCCTAACTCCACACACAAAAGTAAATTTGAAATTGTTCAAAGACCTGAATGTAAGACATGAAACCATAAAACTCTTAGAAGAAAACATAGGCAAAAATCTCTTAAACATAAATATGAGCAATTTTTTCCTGGACACTTCTCAGGGAAGGGAAACAAAATCAGAAATGAACAAGTGGGACTACATCAACTAAAAACCTTCCATACAGCGAAGAAAAACATCAGCAGAACAAAAAGCTAACCTACAGTATGGGAGAATATATTCATAAATTATTTATCTAATAAGGGGTTAACATCCAAAATATATAAAGAGCTCACACTTCAATACCAAAAAAACAAATAACCCAATTAAAAAATGGGCAGATCTGAACATATATTTCTCCAAAGAAGAAATACAGATGGCCAATAGGCATATGAAAAGATGCTCCACATCGCTAATCATCAGGGAAATGATAAACCCAAATCAAAACCACAATGAGATAAAACCTCACACCAATCAGAATGGCCACTGTCCCAAAGACAAAAAATAATAAGTGTTAGCGAGGATGTGAAGAAAAGGGAACCCTCATACACTGTTGGTGGAAATGTCGATTGGTGCAGCCACTATGGGAAGCAGTATGGAGGTTCCTTAAAAAACTAAAAATAGAAATACCATTCAAGCCAGTCATTCCACTTCTAGGAATTTACCTGAAGAAAACAAAGTCCCTGATCTGAAAAGATATATGGATCCCTTGGCTTATTGCTGCATTATTTGCAATAGCCAAGATATGGAAGCAACCTAAGTGTCCATCAGTAGATGAATGGATACACAATGGAATATTATTTGGCCATAAAAAGAAAAGAATCCTGCCACTTGCAACAACATGGATGGATCTAGAGGGTATTATGCTTAGCGAAATAAGTCAGGCAGAGAAAGACAAACACCATATGATTTCACTTATTTGTGGAATATAAGTACAAAATAAAACAAAAGGAATAAAAACAACAGTAGACTCATAGGCACTGAGAAGGGACTGGTGGTTACCATGGGAGAGGGGTTGGGGTGGATGAGCAGGGAGGGAGAGGGGTAAAAAAGGGGCACATTAATACGCAATCACAATTTAAGTTGGTCATGGGGACAGTAGTACAGTATTCAGAATATAGCCAATGACTCTGTAACACCTTTCTAGGTAGATAGATAGTAACCATATTAGAGGGAGTGAGGATTAATAATATGGGTAACTGTTGGACCACTGTGTCGCACATTTGAAACCAGTATAAAATTGTATATCAAATGACATGTCAATAAAAAGTCCAACTTAGAATTTCATATCCAGTGAATATAGCTTTTATAAGGGCGAAAAAAACAGCAATTGCAATAATAACAAAAAATAATGAAATATTTAGACATAAATCTAAAAATATATAATTGATAGAAGAAATTAAAAATCTAAATAAAGAGTCGCTCCAAATTCATGGTATGAAGTCTTGATACTGTTAACGATCAGTTATTTCCAAACTGATATATAGACTCAATGCAATCTCAATCAAAATCCCAGTAGTTCCTTTCATAGAGTTTGACAAGCCTACTCTAAACTTTACAAGAAAATGCAAAGATGTAGAATAGCTAAAGCAGTTTTAAAAAATAGGATAGCACTGGATAATTTACATTACCTGATTATATTTACTATAGAGTTACAATAATCAAGACAATGTGGAATTGGCATAAGGGTAGAAATACAGAGTGATGGAATAAATAGGCAGTCAAGATATAGATCTGCAAGTGCATGGCCAGTGATTTTTTTATACATAACAGTCATTGAGATATAATTCACATACCATACAATACACACATTTAAAGTGTACAATTCAATGGTATTTACTATATGCATACAATTGTGTGACAATCATCACAGTTTCATTTTCACTGATAAAAGAAACTCCACACTCAGAAAACATTTCCTATTTATCCTCAGCCTCCCAAATCCTAGGCAAATACTAATCTCTTTCTTGCATTTATGGATTTGCCTGTTCTGACATCTCATATAAATGGAATCAGAAAATATGCAGCCCTTTGTAAATGGCTTTTTGATCTTAGCATAATATTTTGAAAGTTCATCCATGTTGCAGTATGTGAATTACTCTGGGTTCTCTAGAGAAACAAAACCAATAAGAAATACATAGTTCTAGATATATGTATGCATGTGTGTGTGTGTATATATATATATATATATATATATATATATATATATATATATGTTTTATTTCTCCATATATATATTAAGAGACTTACTATAAGGAATTGGCTTTCATAATTATGAGAAGGGGGCTGAGAAGTCCAAGATGTGACTGAAGAAGATAGATATCCCATATCCCAGCTCAAAAACAGGCAGAGAGAAAGAATTCTTTTCTTACTCGGCCTTTAATTCTATTCAGGTCCTCAATGGATTAGATAAAGCCCAACCAAATTTGGGAGAGAAATCTGCTTTACTAAGTCCACCAAGTCACATGTTAATCTCCTCCAAAAACACCCTCTTAGGCACACCCAGAAATAGTGTTTAAACAAATAGCTGAGCATCTAGTTGAAACATAAAATTAACCATCACCCCTTGTCAATTTGACACCTATACACATCTCCTTAAATCATACTAAATTTCTAAAGGCAATAACGAGGCCATAATTATTCTTAACATAACTATCCTGCATACAACTAAAGCACACTAACCCCTTCCACAGAAGAGGAAAAGTCCTTAAGTGATACTTGGTCTTCTCCTTGAAATCCTGGAATTTAAATACTGATGTAAAACAATACCATGCCATAAAGTGAATACACCTTATGCTACATAATAATGGAATAAGAGAGGGAAGAAAAAAGATATTTGATATATATATATATATACATGACAATTACAGCTCTCATTTCTGCTACTGGTCATGTGGCTGTACCTGGTGTTTATAGCTATCTTTTCCATGACCCATTCTGCATTTCCTTTGCTTTCAACGGATCATGGTTCTTCACCTGGTGGGGTGACCCAAATCTTCATTTCTCACTGGATTAGGCGATTGTATTTTCCATTGACTTTAATCACAGAAGCGTGGTAATAATAAGAGACAAGGTGGAAAAGCAGCATAAATCTTAATTTTTAGTTCAATTGAATCATTGTGTTATCTCCTAGTTGAAGCATTTCTCCCTTTGGACCTAAGACCTCTAGGCCAGCAGAGCACAATGTCATGAAAGCAAGAAGCAAAAATTCTACTAGCAGGTATCTAGGGTTAAAAGTGAGTGATGCCGTCCCCATTTCCAAATCTTAACTACTGGACCCATGAATTCTAGTTAATGGTAAAAACAATACCATATATCAGATGTTGATTCAGAGCATAAACAGTCTTCTGGAGAACCTTGTACCAACCCTGCAAGGTATTGTCACCTAGCTTGCACTCTAAATGCATCTTCAAAATGCCAATCCACTATCCTATCAAGCCAACTGCTTCAGTACAGTGGGAAACATGGCAAAACCAGTGAATTCCATGGGCATGGATCCAATGTCATACTTCCTTCACTGGGAAGTGAGTTCCTCGATCTGCAACAGTGCTGTGTGGAATACCATGACAACGGATAAGGGATTCTGTAAGTCCACCAATGGTAATTTGGACAAAAACATGCAAAGAAGGCAAATATAAAACAAGAATTTCTATTCCAGTAAGAACAAAATGTTGCTCTTTTCATGATGGTAGTAGTCCAATGTAATCAACATACCACTAGGTACCTTGCTGATCACCCTGGAGAATGTGCCATAGGGGGGCTCAGTGTTGGTCTCTGCTACTAGCAGATGGGGCACTCAGGGGTGCTGTTGCTAGATTAGCTCTGGTGAGCAGAAGTCCATGTTGCTGAGCGCATGCATAATCTCCATCTTTGCCACCACGGCCACTTTGTTCATAAGCCCATTAAGCAATGAAAAGCTTGGTGAAAGAGGCTGACTAGTATCCACAGAATGGGTCACCCTGTATGCTTCATTATTGATCCTTCTCTGCTGAGGTCAGTCTTTAGTGAGACTCACATGGAACACAAATATTTTCACATTTTTTGCCCATTCAGAGAGATTTATACACATACCTATTTCCCAAATTTCCCTGTTACCAGTTTTCCAATCATGTTCCTTCCAATCCCCTGGCCATCCAGCCAAACCACTGGCCACAACCCACGAATCAGCTTATAATAGAATGAAGGTCTGGCCATTTTTCCTCCCAAACAAAGAAAATAACTAGAGGCACTGCTCAAATTTTTGCCCTCTGGGAGGATTTCCCTTCACCAATGCCCTTCAGGCATGTCCCAGAGTATTACGGATACCCACTTTTGGATGGTGGCTGCATGCCATGCAGAACCACACATAGACCAGGCTTGAATTTTCTCTTCCTCTGTTGAATGATCACAGCTTTATAATTTAAAGAGCTAGAAAAAGAAGAACAAGCCAAAAAGTAGCAGAGGTGAGGAAATATTAAAGAGTTGAGCAGAAATTAATGAAACAGAGAATAGAAGACAATAGAGAAAATCACAAAACTAAAGTTGGTTCTTTGAAAAGATAAACAAAATTGAAAAACCTTTAGCTAGAATAAGAAAAAAAGAAAGAAGACAGAAATAAAATCAGAAATTACAGTGGAAACATGACTACCAAGATTACAGAATTTAAAAAAGGTCATAACAGAATACTATGGATAATTATATGACAACAAGTTAGATAACCTAGATGAAATAGAAAAAAACACCAATTACCAGAAACATACCAATGACCAATAATGATTCAAGAATAAATAAAAAATCAAACAGACCTGTAGCAAGTAAAGAGATTGAAACAGTAATCAAAAACCTCCTCCCCCCCCCAAAAAAAAACGTGGTTCCTCTGGTGACTTCTACCAAACATTTAAATAATTAACACCAACCTTCTCAAAATCTTCAATCAGTGAAAGAAAGCAAACAGTTCCTAACTCATTCTATAAGGCCAGCATTATATGGATACCAAAGCCAGACAAAGAAACCACCAGGAAACTACAAACCAATACTCTTTATTAATATCAATGTAGAAATCCTCAACAAAATATTAATCATCTAAACACAAATCATATTTGGAAGGATTATGTACCATTAACAAGTGAAATTTATCCCAGGAATGCAAGAGTAGTTTTAATATTTAAAAAAATCGATGTAATACATCACATTAATAGAATGAATGAAACAAACCACATGATCATGTCAACTGATGCAAAAAAAGCATTTGGCAAAATTCAACACCATTTCATGACAAAAATACTCAGAAAACTAGGAATAGAAGGGAAATCTCTCAACATAATAAATGACATTTATGAAAAACCTATAGATAACATCATACTCAGTGGTGAAAGAGTGAAAGCTTTCCCCCTAAGATTTGGAACAAGACAAGGATGCCTGCTTTCACTGCTGCTTTCCAACAGTGTACTGGAAGTTCCAGTCAGAGCAATTAGACAAGAAAAAGAAAATGCACCCAAACTAGAAAAAAGTAAAACTATCTCATTCACAGATGACACAATCCTTCCTATATAGAGGAAATCCCAAATAATCCATCAGAAAAAGACAAAATATTGGAGCTAACCAATGAATTCAGCAAAGTTAAAGGGTACAAATCAACATGCAAAAATCATCATGTTTCTATATACATCAGCAATGAATAATCCAAAGAGGAAATTAAGAAAACAGATCAATGGTTGCCAGCGGCCAAAGGAAGGAGAGGGAATTTATTGCAAATGGACATGAAGAATACTTTGGAATGATAAAATGTTCTGATCATGATTGTGGTGGTGGTTAAAAGGTGTATATTTGACAAAACTTAACTGTAAATTTTAAAATGATACATTTTATTGTATGTAAATTGTACATCAAAAAGCTGATAAAAATACATTTTAGAACAAAATTTATGTATAAGATACTCTTTTTAAAAATATTTGAATGCATAGAGGTATGGAATGACAGACACTGTAATATAATATAAAGTATATTAAGCAAAGTATAATATCTAAGAGGTGGGTTGTGAGTGACTTTTACGTGTTTTATATGCTTCTTTTTACTTCAAATTGTTTATAATGTATATCCATTAGTTTTATAATCAGAAAAAAAAGCTATTTAAAAGTACCTAAGAGTATGATACACTTCATATTTATCTCTACTTAAGAGTTAACATTTACCATGTGAAACAGATCAACTTTTAACTATGACAGATAAAAGGAAGTGTTACAATATGCTGAGTTGACATTAAGTACTTAATGCCCATTTTTATATTATATCTCATAAAAATCTGTGTACAAGAACTCCATTTTTATGTGGGTACAACTAAGAAAGCTCCAGAAACCTAGATCATAACTGAAAATTCAAAGGCAATTTTCCACTGAAATTGTCTGGGCCTGTTTAAGTAGAAATCTGGAAAGCTGTTTGGATACCACAGGCCCATCTAAATTTTAAACCAACTCCAACAGTAACAAGATAGTTTTAATAGGGCCAGTAAACAAACTTAATGTGATAGAATTGTGAAGGAACAAAGTTGGCATGAATATTAATGATCAAAGACCATGTTGTCCTTGATTTCATAAAGAAAGATCTACTGACAGGAGAAGGCAGCCTTGAGAACAGACTAAATGTTAGAGATCATGAGAGATGAACATTGAAAGAACAGTTAGAAAACTAAACTTGCTAAACACAAATTTGACATCAAATCCTGAAATACTTGAATTAGCAGTCTAGTTTTAGAGAGGTAATAGGAAGCACATTTAACAGATTAGGTAAAAGTGGAAGGAACTGTTGACCCCAGGCATAGGTACTGGCTGACAGATGAACAGAAGAAGAATCAAGAAGTTCACAGATAAATTTACACCATACTGACCCAGAATGAATGGTTAAAGCAAATGCATTCTAATTCTACCATAATGGACAATAAATCCTTTGGAAAACTTCCCTAACGGCTGGGATAAAATAAAACTAAAAATAGCTTCATATATAGAGTGCTTACTATACAACAAGCTCTTTGTATACATTATCTCTATCTGTAATCTAAATTGAATACCCAAATTTACCTATGAGTTTGTGATAGAACAACTGGCAGAAATCTATTGAGTAGATAAATATTACAGCAGGGCTCAAATCTCAGGTCTACTTCAGTAAAAAAAAAAATAGCTTTTTCGAGTCTCCTGCTTCTTCTCCACACCCCCCACACTAAGCTGAGAAAATTGTTAAAGTTTGATTCTGTTGAGAAAGAAGAAAATAAAGAGAAGAGAGTGCCTGCTATGCCCCTTGCACATTCCACATAAAACATACTAACTGTAATGCATTCTTTAGAAGAACTCAGTCTTCATTTTCATGTAGATACAGTCATGTTTCATTTCACATTCAACAGATATTCTCCTCCCAAAATTTTACAATGTGCAGCTTCTCCTACAGGTGAAAGAAAAAAATGAGTCTTACTTATTCCAAAACCATCCTCTTTCAATTATACCAAGCAGAAAGGAAAAAGTCATTCATCTAGATCACAGTTCGTCCAAGAAATAGGAATAATGATATCTGTTCCACATGGTGGTAAGAATTCAGTTACACAAATTCTTTAAAGTGCTTAACATGAGGCTGGCACATAAGAGGTACTCAGGTTATGGTAGCTATTATTAATTTCACTTTTACTCAGTGTCTAATAGGGCCATAGACATGACAGATCTTTGAGAAGTCAACATGGAAGAAACCACCAAAATAACAATCAGACAAACTTGGCATAGTGGACCTGAGGCTCCTGCTATTTCTATCTCCCCCAATGTTATATTCCATCTCATTGGTAGACAAGTCTTTGAGCTTCACCACTAGGTATTAGATTCAACACAATACTTTCCAGATCCAACTTTCAAGGCCTCTTTCCTATCCTTCTGCAATTCACAGTTTGCACTGTACCTTCCCAAATGGCTTATACTTCACTTATAAGAAAGGAAAGTATCCAAACAGTTCAGACATAATTAATCATTTTAATTAATTTTTTACATGTGTATTTGCAAAGGAGATGAGGTAGACACATTCCTGCCAGCACTAAGCTTGTTTGTTCATAACAGCAGAACACTCAAAAACAATTCAAAGCACTTCCAAAATATATATATGTGATTTCCCCAGGGGGTGTGTGTGTGTATGTGTGTGTGTGCACCTGCCGGTGTGTGCATGTACGTACATGTATGTGTGTGACAGAGAAAGAAAGAGATTGAGAGAGAGAGGCCAAGAAGTGATTGCCTTGTTATCCTGAACATAGTTTTTCCAAATCCAGCATGTGATACATTAGACCTTTTGCTCGAGTTTTTACTGGAAATGGTATTAGAACAACCTTCTGAATAGCAACTACTGCTGAATTTTAAAATCTTTCTGGCCCTGCTCTGAGCCAAATTTTAAAGGTCCAACAAGCTTGACTCACTCAATATTCAGGACCTTTATCTTTTTTTAATTTAAATTAATTTTACTACTACCAAACAGCATATCCAAAAATTACCATAAGATTCATGCCACTCTATACTGTTAAGAAAAAGGAAAGATAGAGATAAGTCTAAATTTCCAAAATAAAATTTAATGACCTCAGCGAAGCTTGTATTTCGTTTCATCCCCTTTTTCTCCTGAGGAACTCTTTGTTGTTAAGTGAAATGAGCTGTATAATTTTTAAAGGTCTCATAAAGTGAACTCCTCAATAAATAAATTAAACGTTCTTCATAGTGCCTCACATAAGACCTCTCTAGTACTTTAATCAAGTTTTTCTGCTAAACGTATCTATCTCGGTGCCATTGGACCCTGTAAAATAACTGCAGATTTTAGTCTCAGCAAACACACATCTTTTTGATTTACCAGGGAGATTTCAAGCACAGAAAAGAATTTCTTCGGTCTCATCAACTGGCACACAGGAATTGCACATTCCAAGGGAAAAGGCGGTATTTATTTTTTCAAACCCTATTCCAGCCAACTACCATAAACTTGGATATTCTAAGAGCTCCTTGTTTCATTTTTATCTGGAGTCTGCCAACAGGTGACTGGATACCAGAGCACATTTGTCTACTCCTGGGGGATCCTTCCAATGGGACCATAACTTGGAACCAGGATTCCAAGTGGAAAACCCTCAGTCCAGAATCAGCAGCCCCTTCAAGTGCCTCTTCCCACATTCACACCAGGAGGTGGTGTTCCAAGGTGGTCTCAGCATTGCACAGACCAGCTTATTATTGGGCCAGCAGGATGCTTATTAAAAGGAAAGAAAGCTCAGTGAGCCCCAGGTATATTCTGAATCAGGTAAACTGAAGTTGTAACACCATGTCCCCTAAAGTCACCCAGTCCTTTGAGATTTAAATAAAGTTGGCTTGAACCTCTATTCCACATCCTGGGGGACATGCCTAGCTTTCCCCAAGATTTCTGCAAAATACCAGTCTCATGTTCTTATGGTTGTATCTAGCTTCAAATTCTTTTCTCTTGCTGAACTATTACTGATCTCAGTTCATTTCATTTATATCTCATCTCCTATAGCATTTTTGGTCCCCTGCTCTATAGACATGGAACTCAGCTGGTTTTCCTGCCCCCGCCTCTCTGAAACCATAACATTCCTGTGGTCAGTAGATTTGCATGAAGGCTTTGGATGTGAGGGAGGTTATGATGCATAATTTAAAATAGCAGTGGATATTGATCATCTTTATTCTTAAAAGTTGCTCAGACATCCTAACCTTTGGGATTTTTCACTGGTCAGCATTCTGCCTTGATTGCTGTCATGACCTATCTCTACTTTTCTTTAGCCCAGCTCTCTTCTATCTTTACACTTATGTGTATTCTTATGCAAGCTTGTATTTAAGTTTGTCTTATATTTTTTCTTAGCTCATTCAGGCTGCTATCGCAAAAATGCCATAGACTAGGTGGCTTGACCAGTAAATAATTCTCACGGTCTGGAGACTGGATCAAGGTGTCAGCAGACCGGGTGTCTGAGGAGAGCCCACTCCCTGGTTCACAGACGGCCATCGTGCAGAAGGGGAGAGGGAGCTCTGAGTCTCTGGAGAAAAATCTAAGCCCTTTCATGAGGTCTCTATCCTCAGGACCTAATCACTTCCCAAAGGCCCTCCCTCTTAATACTATGAATTAGGAGTTAGGATTTCAACATAAGAATTTTAGGGGGATACAAACTTCTCTCTAACATCTTTGTTTCACTCTCTGAACATATATTCTCAGGTCCTCACTCTCCACATTATAGTCACTTTCCTAAAGAAAACTCATCTTCCACTTAAATAAAGGCTATCTGTTTAACTATTAAAATAGAGTAATTCAATTTTTAAAATTCTGCTACATAACAAAGAAACAAAACAAAACAAAACAAAACTACCCCATAAATACCATTTACCAACACCCACCCTTACGGTATTTGATTTTATACCAGAACTGTTTCTTTTGGGGTTGTATCTTCTTCCAGCAATGACACCCCCATCAATTCCTCTCAGACTCTACAAACTAGAAATACTAGTGTCCTACAAGCATGTTTTTTTTTTAATTTGTTCTGTCTTTTGACAAATCCCATAGTTTGTTTTTCATTTGAAAAGTTTTACTGAGGGCACCTCCTCATCTGCCACAGGTCAAACGAGTCCCTATAGAAACACAGCTGGCATGAGTCAACCATTTAGCCCATAGGGATTTGATCACCTGACTCATGACCCATGAATTTTCTTTCTCTAAATATCTATCCCTGGATTAATTCTGTTTTGTGAAAATCTACCTAAAAGAGCTATCAAATTAATTATTTTTGGAGCTTCCAAAAGCATCTCTTGTTCACCCAAAGCTGGTCCCCCATTTTACTTGGCTAAGGAAGTTAACTTTGCCCCAGTCCATCATCTAGCCCAGGTCTGATCTCTGTTCTTATTTTCTGGCCAGCTCCCTTTTGTGTGTCTCAGCTTACCTACATGTATATTTTTCTTAACGAGACGTCATAAACCCAATTGCCTGAACAGACCAAATGGGTGACCTGAAGGAGCAAAGCAGAGCAAGTGCAGATATTCACAGGAGAGAAAAAGCCCCACCTGGAATGCCTTCCACTGCTCAGCTCCAGCTGACTGCTGTCCCATGACGTGGTGGGCCCTGTGTGCCAGAGTGTCCCCTCCTAGGAGTTTTATTTGAAATCTCCATTTTCTCATTTTTAAAAAGGATATTTTTAGGTGTGTTAGCAAAACAAAATGTTTCGACGCCTACTATAGCCCAAAGACAGCCAGTGTGAGACTTCTTGCCTAGACTCATAAATTATAAGTCCCAAGAACATGCTTCCCATCAGCATGGACTGTGTCTGCTGCTGCATTTTAATAAGCTTGTCATCTTTAAGCTTACCTAATGGTCCTCGCAGGACTTGCTTCTGGTACTCCCAACCATGCCCTCTCATACTGGCCCAGATGTCCTCTAAATAACTCTTCCAGTATTTCAGGACTGGTTCCTAATTAGCTTCTTTTGTTAAGTCCCTGATTTCAACTGTAGGAGGGACTTCCCATAATTTCTAGTCTGATTTTTCTCTGAGGTACTCGTTTGCTTTCTGAGTTTTGCCTTCTATCATCTGTTCCACATCTTTGGGCCAAAATTATCACTTTTATCATTCTTAATTCAGTCACAACTGAAATATTCCTTTATCCTGGTCCCATTTTTTTAAAGCAATCCCAGGAAAATCCTTGTCGTTGGCTATCTCCTGTCTGGCCTCTGTAATTCAACCTTTGCACAAAGTAAAATTCGCTCCTCCCAAATTCAATCCAGGTTCCTTCCTTCATTTGTAAAATTCTTTCTCCTTCTAACACTTTTCTTACTGTATGAACCAAATATATTTTTTAATTGATTTTATTCCTTTAAAAATCTCCAAGGAAACCTAAGCCCCTGGAGATAGTGGTACATGGTTCAATCCTTCTTAAAAATTCCCTAATTTGGGGGCTTTTAATAATCACATTGAGGTGTTACTATACTTCAAGCCAAGATGATGACAGAGCCTCCATTATAAGGGCCTCTGGGTCCTTATCCATCCACGACTTACTGAGAAGCATCCTAGAAATCCACAACCACCACCCAGGCACTCATGGTGAATAATCCAAAGAGAATTAGCAACACATAGTATTTAGAGGAGGGTGAAAAGTGTGAGCACAGAGTGGTGACGTCAAGAATCCGAGACAATGAAGCCAGCAGTCAGCCCCTCAACAGTGTCCTCCTTGATATGAGAAGAGGTTAATAATAAGATGCAGAGGAAAAGAATTAGGAACACCTGATTTATCATTATCCACGGACGGAAGGACAAACATTCACAGGGCACAACATGCCAAGCACACGTGCTCTGTATCCCATATGGAATTTAGTTGGTTTTTGCAGCTCAGATCTAAAAGTCTCATTCCAGAGTCAATCCTTAAAAGGCCAGCTATGACCATAATATTAGTTACTGCAACACACAGGTCAAGGATGGCACAGTGGCATCCCCAGGACCTGCGTCTCTCAAGTTTGAATTTCTGCCCTACAGGGCTTCATTTGCCATGCATAATATATTGGAAGTTTGGACTAATCTAAGACTTTTCTCTAAGTGTATCGAACAGAGAAAATAGGTGCAATGATTACTAGCCCAAATAACATCAAAGAATTAGATTTATTCAGGGTTGAAACAGAGATAGAGAACAGATTGGAATAGCAGGACTCGCCTGATTTTATACCTCTGCCTTCATTTGTAGGGAGAGAAACTAGAGAACAAGACACTCCATGCCAAGAGAAGCAGCTTCTCAGGCCTGCTGATCACACTGGAAGAGGCAAAGGAAAAAGAGTGTTTTTAAAGACGGGAACCATCCCATGTACCATTTTTTAACTGTTTGTGGCTTTTGGTCCAGCAGTAAGGATTCTGTAGAAACTGAAAAATAATTTTTAAATTAAGTCGGTAAAATATAAATATAATTCTTATAAACTCTGATATTGCAATATCCAGAAACTTTATTTTCCTAGTTTTTTAATGTGTTTTCATAGCAGGGCCATGAAGCAGGGAGGTATTATTTACTTCACACCCATAATTTCCCCAGATCAAAAAAAAGTCCAAGTTCATTACTACAGGTGTAAGAACTCGACTTCCTTAAGTCCAATTTGTTCTCTCAAAATCTGTATGGCTAATTGGATAAAAACTGAATTCCCCTAAAGCCTATGCTGTTCTCATTTCTGTATTTTACTATTATCTCATTTTACTTCAAAGGCCTCTTTTAATAAATCATGTCATACATTAATTGTGCCTCTGATACTGTGCAAGAGAGAAGTCATCATAAAGACCATGGGTATTGCCTCAGGCAGAAAACAACCACCATTTAATTCAGTATCACCACAGAGCACATGTCTTTACTAGTAATAGGACAGAAATGTGTTATGTATGTGTGTCATGGATCTGTGGGGCTGAAATCCAAAACCAACATACAACTTTAAGTTGGCCTGCTCTCCCGACATCACCTTCTGACTCCCAGGCAGACTTTCTTCCCTCTATCAGTGATACAGTCCCACAGTCAGGCTAGAAGATGAGTCTTATAATGACCAGATTAAGTTGAATACAGACATTTTTTCCTTGTTCAGTTTTTAAGGATTGGAGGTGCCTCACTTTTGGCCTCAGGAGTCTATAAAGAACTGAAACCTTGATTGTATTGCAAGTAGTTGTGTGACTTTGGATAGGGCAGTCTCCTCTATGTGTCTTGGCTTTCTTGTCTATAAAATCGAGTTTGGACAAAATAGGGACTCTTCTGATCAACATTCATGAAATGGTAGCAGCATGAGTTCTGTGAGAGTGCAAGGAAAAAAGTATTCCAGCTAGACTCATCGAGGAAGGCTTCACAGAAGAAGCATTGGTGATGGACTTAGAAAACGAGGTAAGTTTAAAACAGTGGAAAAACATTCCAGACAAAGGGACACGATAAGTAAAAGTTGGGAAGAAGGAAACACTGCACTTTCCTGGAACTGCGGAAAGTCTCACATGCCAGTTTGTTGCAAAAGAACTTTCCATAAGCCCATTCTCATATATAACAAAGGAACTCTTTTATTTAAAGCAAGTAAAGGTCAATGTATTGTTTTGTATTATAACTTTCTTGAGACATGAGATATAGTCCACATATCATACAATTTCCTCAACTAAGATATTCAGTTCAATGGTTTTCAGTATATTAACAGCCATGTTTAACCATCATCACAATCAATTGTAGAATATATTCAGTACCCCAAACCTTTGAGTTATCACTTCCTAATTCCATCATTTCCTTCCACTGATCTGCTTTCTGTTTTTATACACTTGTTATTCTGGACATTCCTTCAAATGAGATCATACCACCTGGGTTGTAAGTGGCTTCTTTCACTTAGTATAGTATTTTCAAAATTCATCCCTATTGTACCATACATCAGTGCTTCATTATCCCACTGTGTGAATACACCACATTTTGTTTACCCATGCATCAGCTGATGGTCATCTGTGTCGTTTCCACCTTTGGGATATTATAAATAATGCTATTTATAAACATTCAAGTTCAAGTTTCTGTGTGGACATATGTTTTCATTTCTCTTGTATATATATATACCAATGGGTAGAATTTCTGGGTCATATGGTAATTCTATGTTTAATGATTTTAGAAACTGTCAGACTATTTTCCAAAGTGGTTGCACTGTCTTACATCCCCAACAGCAGAGTAGGAGAGTCCCAGTTTCTCTGCATCCTCATCTGTACATGTTATTATCTGCCTTTTGATGATGGCAATTGCAGTGAGTGTGAAGTGTTTTGAGTCCTTTACATATTTTAGGTATAAGTACCTTATTATATATATATATGATTTGCTCCCATCAGGAGGAAAAGTCAGACTATTGGTGTCACATTTTAAAGAACAGAAAAAAACGCTAAAGTCTTCTAGTACATTATAAATACTGAACTATTTTATGCAACACACATTTGACTTTTTATATAGGAATCATCAAATATTTCAAACTCTGGTTTTTTTTAATTCTCATTAAAGTCATCCCCACTGTTGGTTGGTAAGAAAATAAGTATGCAAAGATATGTATGTAGGCACCTCTACAGAGAGGAACTTCTGACTACCCAGTAAAATTACTGCAGCTTTTATAAATCATGTTTTACAAATTCACATACTAGAATTACATCCCAAAATAAGCCTTGGAAAGTATCTGGCTACATGTTGTAACCATTAAAATAATGTTCTGTGCTACAGAAAGTGTGTTAAAGATACCCTCTACATGAAATAGGACTAGATACTTGAAATATCATGTGACTGACCAACTATTTGCTTCCAAAGAATAAATACCACAAATTCAGAAGATATGTAAACACCGGCTTATTAAAGCAAGCCATGTTCTTGTTTGGCTGTGGTCCCTGCTGTGTGCCAAATGGTAAAATATAATTCACTGGTCACTTTGCCATGAACACCACAAGATTTCATTTTTGAGAATACACCCAGGTAGGAAAAGGTGTTTTTAGATCACAGAACTCAGAAAACATTAGTCTTCATAATAAGTAGAGTTCAAAGTTGAACGGAAGTTCCTCCTCCTGTGTATTTCATCTTCTGCTGACAATTCTAGCTGCATGCCTCGCTCCAATCTTACCTTAAAATTCCCTTTCCTGGAGGAATGAGGGCTGAAGTACATCTAAAATAGCTGAATTCTACTCCACTGAGCTGAGCCACAGGCCCTGCATGGAAAGACCTGGGAAACATTAGCTTGCTTTTGGTCTGGCCATAATGAAAATAAATGAGGGCTTCAATTTAAAGTCGTTACTAAAAATTTGTTCTTTCCTCCATTCTAATTCTGAGACCCACTTGCAGCTAATTAGAACGGTTCCCAGCGTGATCTCCCAGCACACTGCTAGTGTAAACACCCACCATCTGAGTTTCATTACAATAAAGAAATCAAATAAACAGTGGACCAGAAAACAGTAGTTTGGGTATGGCTCATTACAGCACAATGCAGTTAACATTCCGCACGCGGGAAGGGAGACAAGGCGAGGGGCATTAAAGGCGCTGAGCCACATGATTTTCATTTGGAGGGTCCAAATTAGAAGACGTCACATACTCTAGATCCACCTTGAAAAATTATTTACAATTATTTACACTGCAATCCTGTCAGTAATGGATTTTCACACTCATATGCAGAACCTAATTTAGAAGTTTCTTAAGTGAGAAGTTCTATTTTTACACTTAACCACCAAAAAGAAAGCATACTTGGAAAAAATATCTTTAAAAATGAACACAGAAATATACTGATCATTAGTCAAACAAGAACATCCATCTTTTAAGGCAGATAAATGTGGAAATCCAGCTGCTCTAATCCTTTTGGGGTCTTTAAGCAACCCCAGTTGATGTCTTAAGTCACTAGACAATATTGTTGCCACTAGTTCTTCATTTCCTGAATGATATATTGTAGTACCCAGGAGATATACATTAGATGCTTAATAAATTTATGTTTCTTAACAAAATGTTGAACATTTGTTTCTTAACGAATGCTGACAAACTAAACAAAACATTTTTATCTCTGGAAGAGGAAAGGAAAAGGGTGGAATAGTGAATGGAAGAAGGAAGATAAAGAACTTTTCACAATTTCTCCTTTTTATGAGCTCCCATAAAAGCTATTAGATATAATTCATTTATCCAATGAGCTTTTATTTAATATCTATTATGTGTTCAAAGGGGAATGAAAGGTGATAAGGAGACATTATCTCTGTCCTTTTGAAACTTCAGGCATATTGGTGGAGACAGTCAGTAAACAACGAAGATTAAAAAGGAAAAGTTCTATACATGAAAAGCAAAGGACACTATGAGACCATCTAACAAATGGACCTAAGTTAACATGGGGTGTTTGGGAAGGCATCCACTGGAAAGCAACATTTTAAAAAGCAGTAGGTAATTACCCAGGCCTCACAATTTGGTAGGGAGGCTCAAAGAGGATTTTTTTTTTAACCTAAGTAATTTTGAACTTTCATTAACATATAGCCTTAGTTTAAAGAAAAATAAACATTGAAACAAATATGAACTCATCTTAGATTTGCTTTTTATAGCAGTACAGCAATGTTGAAACTTTTTTGTGTGTTGTACAACAAAACAAGTAAACATATTGATGTTAGAAACCATGGTTCTCATCACAGAAGGGAGATAGAAATGGAGTAAGTGTAGCAAAGAAAGAACCCAATGGAGTTTGGATCAGAATGGGGAATCTCAGTATAAACTAGGGCGTGTGTTGTGGTGGATCAGTGTGTTTTCTAGCTTTCTTTGCTGAAAGGAAACAATGAAACCCATCAGCAAGGAGTACAACTAACACACAAATTGTCTATTTCTAATTACCTTTCCACCCTTAGAGAGTCCAGAGCTCCTTGGAAAACAAGGCAATGCTCATAAATACTGGAGACATGATAAAGGGACCAGAAACCATCTTCAAGGAGTGCCCACTGGCCACATTTGAAGCATATAACCATCAAACTAAAGACAATGACCTATTGAGATAACAACCCATGACTCCATATTGAATATTAATAGAGAGATAGACAGATGGGAAAGAAAAGTTGTTCCTTATAATAGATTCTCAGCTAATAAATAAAGAAGAAACAATGAAGTTAGAAAACTATCATTTGTATATTAATAGTATATGTAAAAACTTGATTCAGGCAAAATTAATAACTGGTCACTAAATATAAAGCCTTTGAAAGGCTACTGAAAAAAGTAAGAACCAGCACAGAATCTTGTACCTGGTACAATTCATGAGTGTGTGTGTGTATTTTATTTGCAAGTATCCAAATATGTATTTGTAGAATTTAAACTTATCTGTCAAAAGAAAAGCCTCTGAAAAAATACGCTTGGTTTCCATCCATGAACTGACACAGTAGAAGGACTGTGCCTCTTCCTATGATAACATCATTTAATCTCTTCCTCACCTCACTCACCCCACCTCACATCCATCCTCACCTCACCTCCTCAAGCATTGTCCTCATCTCCCCACCGCTCCTCACCTCACCTCACCTCACACCATTTCCTCCACTCAACTCACTTAGACACCTCACCCTCCCCTCGCACACTTCACTACTTTAACTTCACCTCACCACAAACCTCACCTCAATTCACCTCCTCACCTCATCTCAGCACACCTGCTCACATCCTCGCATCTCATAAACTCCTACGCACTTCACTAAATTCACCTCACCACAATCCTCACCTCACCTCACCTCCTCACATCATCTCCTCACCTCACCTCTCCTCCGCACCTCAACTCAACTCATTCACTTCACCTCACCACAATTCCTCAGCTCTTGTCACCTCCAAACCTCCTCCATATCTCACTCCACTTCTCTCACCTCACCTCAAACCTCACCTCACCTCACTTCCTCACATTCTAACCTCCACACCCCTCACCTCCCTCATTTCAAATTACCTCCACTCACCTCAAATATTCACCTCACCTCACCACATCCCCTCCACATGTCACTTCACCTCACTCACCTCACCTCACCTCATCTGCTCACCTCCTCACTTCACCTCACCTCCTCAACTAACCTCACACCTCTCACCTCAATTCACCTCCTCAACTCACATCACATAACGGCTTTTCAGCTCACTACACTTCAACCCACCTCATCTAACCTCAAACGTTATGTCACCTCACCTGCCCTCCTCCCCCTCTCATGTCACTTCACCTCACTCACTCATCACATCTTACCTCCTCACCTCCTCGCATCTCGTAAACTCCTCCTGACCTCACTAAATTCACCTCACCGCAATCTTCACCCTACCTGACATCCTCATATAACCTCAGACTCCACACCTCATCTCACCTCAGTACCTCACCTCCACAAATCCTCACATCACCTCACCTCCTCCTCACCTCACTCCCTTCACTTAACAACATTCACCTCATCTCACCTCAACTACTCACCTCCTCACCTCATCTCATCTCCTCAACTAACCTCACTTCACTAACCTCAACTCACCTCCTCTTCTCACCTCACAGACATACTGGCCTCACCTCACTACCGTCACCTCACCTCCTCTGCTCCTCACCTCACAGACATACTCAACACACCTCACCTCCTCACATCAACTCCTCACGTCACTTCACTTCCTCATCTCACCTCACTTCACTCAATTCACATCTCTTCACCACATCCCAATTTCTCATACAAACCCACCACAAAAAATCTTCACCTCACTCACTTCACTTCACATCTCTCAACTCACCTCACAACCTCACCTCAACTCAGCTCCTCTGCTCACCACAAATCACCTCACCTCACCCATTTCACCTTTCCTCAACTCACCTCAATTACCTTACCCTACCTCCTCCCCTCCTCATGTCACTTCAGCTCAACCAGCCACCTCACCTCAATTCTAACCTCCCCTCAACTCCTCAACCTGCCTCAATACTTCTCACCTCACCTCACTCCACCTCTCCTCACCTCACCTCACTCACGTCACCTCTCTTCAACCCATCTCAATTCCTCCCCTCCCCTCACATAACCTCACCTCCTCACCACACCCCACCTTATCATCTCAGCAGAGCTCACCTCACCTCACCTCACTCACTTCACCTCTCCTTAATTTCTCCTCTCCTCACCTCCTCACGTCACATGAACTCCTCCCTCACCTCAAATCACTCACTTCACCTCACCTAAATTCCTCACCTCAACTCACTTCCTCACTTCCTCACGTCACCACCCCACACAACACTCACCTTACGTCACCTCCTCACCTCACCTCGCCTGAATTCACCTCACCTCAACTCACTTCACCATCTCATTTGTTCACATCACCTCACAACAACTCATTTCCCTGCACTCACCACACCTCACCTTAGCTCCTCTCATGTCACATCCCTCTTTTTCACCTCTTTCACTTTACTTCAAATCACTCACGTCTTCGAACCTCAATCCTTACCTCACCTCACCTCATTTCCTCACCCCTCCTCACCTCACATCCACATCTCCTCACATAACCTCACCTCCTCCTCACCTCATTCACTTCACAACTCTCACCTCAGCGTGTCACCTCACATCACCTTACCCACCTAACCTCACATCCTCACCTCACCTCAACTTATCATTTCACCACACTCACCTCACTTCACCTCACTCATCTCACATCACATCACGTCACCACACACCTCACATCACCTCCCCTCAAGTCCTCAAGTCACCTCACTTCCTCCCCTCCTCACTTCACCTCAATTCCTCCTTAGATCACACTTCACTTCTCTTCACCAAATCTCACCACAATAATCACCCCACCTCACCTCCTCACCTCACCTCACCCACCTCAAATTCTCTACTCCTCACATCAAATCACATCCTTTTCATCTTTCTCCATTTCAACACACTGACTTCATCTCACCTCAATTGTAACCTCACCGCACCTCCACACCTTATTTCCTCACCTCTACTAGCGTCACCTCACCTCTCCTCAATCCTTTCACCTCTCCTCAACTCAGCTCAATTCCGATCAATACCTCAACTCCACAATTCTTCCCGTCACCTCACCTCCTCCTCCCCTCACTCCACTACACTTCACACACCTCACTTCCTCACCTCATGTCAACTTACACACCTTGCCTCACCTACTCACCTCACCTCACGTTATCATTTTCTCACCACAATGCACTGCACCTATTGTCACCACACCTCACGTCATTCACCTAACATCACCTCACCTCACCTCAATTCCTCAAATCAACTCCTCATTTCCTCATGTCCCCTCCCCTCACCTCACCTCACATTAACCCATCACACGTCACCTCAATTTGGCCTTACTTCTCTCACATCACCTCACTCAGTTCACCTCACCACATTCCTCACCACACCTCTCCTCCTCACTTCATCTCCTCACCTCACCCCAACTCCTCACCTCAACTATCCTCACTCTCTTCACCTCACCCCAATTCCTCAGCTCACATCACTTCCACACCTCACCTCAACCCACTTCACTTCACTTATCTCACCTCACGTCACCACAAATCTCACCTCACCTAACCTCTTCATCATCTCACCTCCACTCACCTAACCTCACTCATTACAACTTACCAACACTAACGTCATTCCTAACCTCACCTCACCTCATCACATCATCTCACCTCACCTCACCTCTTCAACTCACCTCACCTAACTCACCTCACAGCACTTCAACACCTGACGTCACTCCACATTTTTACAGCTCACTCACTTCACTTCAACTCATCTCATCTCACCTCAGGTCTAACCTCACCTCACCTCCTCACCTCATATCCCCAACCCTCGTCACCTCCCGTCACCTCACGTCACTCACTTCATCTCTCCTCACCTCTCAATTCTTCACCTCCCCTCACCAAACTCACCTCCTCACCTCACCTCAAATTATCTTCTCAACACAACTCACCTCACCTCAAATCACTCACGTCACCTCACCGCAATTCCCTACCACAACTCACCTCCTCTCGTCATGTCATGTCCCTCACCACACTCACCTCACCTCACCGCCTCACCTCACCTCACCTGCTCAACTCATGTCAACACACGTCTACTCATCTCACCTTACTAACCACACATCAACACCCCTCATCCTCACATCACATCACTTCCTTTTCAGCTCAGTCACTTCACTACAACTCACTCACTTCATCAAACTTCAATCCTAACCTCACCTCACCAAAACTTTTCTCATCCGTCCTCATCTCACCTCACCTCACCTCACTCATCTAACCTCTCTCACTATACCTGTATTCCTCCTCACCTCAACTCCACAAATCCTCAAGTCACCTCACCTCCTCCTCACCTCATCCACTTCACTTCAATACACTCACCTCAACACTCCCGTCACGTCACCTTACCCACGAAACCACACCTCTTAACATCACTTCACCTTATCATTTTCTAACCAAAATGCACCTCAGCTCCCCTCACTCAATTCACCTCACCTCATCTCACTTCATTTCCTCACCTCCTCACCGCCTCAGGACAAGTCCCCTCCTCACCTCACCTCACCTCACTCACCTCATGTCACAGCACCTCAACTTAATTCCTCACCTCACCTCACATCATCACTTCCACATGTCACCTCCCTTCACCTCACCTCAGCTTACCTGCTCAACTCCTCACATCTCCTTTCTTCCTCCTTACCTCACTCACTTCACTTTACCTCAGCTCACTGCAATACAGAGCTCACCTCACCTCCTCAAATCATCTCACCTTCACTCACCTTCTCACCTCACCTTACCTCTCTCACTTCACTTCTCTTCACAACACCCAAATTCCTCAGCTCACATCAAGTTCACAACTCCTCCTCACCTCACTCACTTCACTTCACTTCTCTCACCTCACCTCTCAGACCTCACCTAAACTCACTTCCGCTTACCACAAATCACCTCATCTCACTCACTTCAGCTTTCCTCAACTCACCTCCATTCCTCCCCTCACCTCATCTTCTTACATCATGTCACTTCACCTCACTCAACTCACTTCACATCACCTCCACACTTTCTCACATTATGTAAACTCCTCCTCACCTCACTCACCTCACCTCATCTCACCTCAATTGCTCACCTCACTGGTCCTCCACAACTCCTCATGGCACATCACTTCCTCCTGACCTCACTCACGTCACTTCAATTCACACACCTCACCTAACCTCATTCCTCACCTCACCTCACCTCACATCATCTCCTCCCCTCAACTAACCTCCTCAACTCACCTCAACCCAATTCACCTCACCTCCTCACCTCAACTCCTCACGTCCTTACATAACCTAAAATCTTCAGATCACCTCACCTCACTCACCTGACCTACCTCCCATCCTCCTCACATCACCTCGTATCTTTTTCATCTCACTCACTTCCCTTCAACTCACCTCATCTAACCTCAATCCTAACCTCCTTCCCACTTCACTTCACCCCTCCCGACCTCACCTGACCCCACCTCACTCACTTCACTTCTCTCACCTCAACACCTCACCTCACGTCACCTTACCCCCTTAACCTCACCTCCTCAACTCACCTCAACTTATAATCTTCCCAACCCTACTCACTTCACCTGAACTCACACACTTCACCTCACCTCACCTCACCTCAATTCCTCCCCTCCTCTCCTCATGTCACCTCACCCTACTTCAATTACTCACCACACCTCAACTCCTCCCCTCCTCAACTCATGTCACCTCACCTCACCTCAATTTCTCACCACACCTCAACTCCTCACTTCCTCACATCACGTCCCGTCACCTCACCTCACATTCCTCCTCACGTCCGCACATCACCTCTCTTCCTCCTTACCTCAGTTCACTTTTCCTCACTAACCACCCCTCACCACAATCCTCACCTCACCTTACCTCCACACATCATCTCACCTCACCTCACATCCTCACTTTGCCTCACCTCACTCAATACACCTGTCTTCACTTCACCACAATTACACAGCTCACCTCACCACCACACCTTTACTCACCTCAGTCACTTAACTTCTCTCACCTCAACTCACATCAATTTCTCACCTCACCTCATCTCACCTATACATGTTCCTTCATCTCACTCACCTCACCTCACATCCTCACTTCACATCCCCTCACATCCCTTCACATCAATCACCTTATTCCTCAACTCCTAACGTCACCTCAATTCATCCTTACCTCACCCACTTCACTTCACCTCACTCACCTCCCCTCACCACAATCCTAACCTCAACTCACCACCTCACATCATCTCCCCAACTCACCTCACTTCCACACCTCACGTCACCTCAATTCACCTCACCTAACCTCACCTACAAATTTTCTCAGGTCACTTAAACTCAACTCACCTCACCTAACTCACCTTACCTCCTCTCCTCCTCATGTCACCTCACCTCCTTTTCCACTCACTCAATTCACATCAATTCACTGACGTCATCTTACCTCAATCCAAACTTCACCTCACCTCAACTCATCTCCTAAACCCTCCGCACCTCACCTCACCTCACCACACTCACCTAACTTCTCACCTCAACAAAGTTCCTCAACTCAGCTCACCTCCACACTTCTCATGTCACCTCACATCCTCCTCTCCTCATTCAATTCCCTTCACTTCACTCACCTCACCTCACATCCTCACCTCACGTCACCTTGACCACCTAACCACACCTCGTTGCATCACCTTATTATCTTCTCACAACTCACCTGATCTCACCTCACACACCAAATCACCTCACCTCAAATCCTCACCTCCTCACGTCACCTCCCCTCTCCTCACCTCCACTTAACCCCTCACCTCCTTAAGTCACCTCACTTCATCCTTACCTCAATCTCTACACTTCATCTCACTCACCTGGAATCACCTCAGTTCCTCACCTCACCTCACCTCCTCACCTCCTTGTATCACTTCACCTCACTCACCTCACCACAACTCACCTCCCCACCTCCTCAGGTCACTCATTTCAAATTACCTCCTCACCTTGTCACGTCAACTCACTTCGTCCTTACCTCACTCACTTCACCTCACCTCACTCACTTCACCTCACCACAATCCCCACCTCATCTCACCAACTCACATCATCTCCTCACCTCACATCCTCACCTCACCTCACTGCAATTCACCTCACCTCCACTCACCTAACCTATTCACCTCTTCACGTCTCCTGACGTCCTCAACACACCTCACCACCATCAGATCGCCTCACCTCCTCTGCTCCTGTCACCACACCTCCTTTCAGCTCACATAGTTCACGTCAAGTCTCTCACCTCATCTAACCTCAATCCTAACCTAACCTCATCTCACCTCAATTCCTCACCTCACCTCACCTCCACAACTACTCAAGTCACCTCACGTCCTCCTCACCTCATTCACTTTATTTCACTTCACTCACCTAACCTCCTCACCTCCCGTCACCTTAATAACCTAAGTTTTCCTCCGCACCTCACCTCACCTTATCATCTTCTCACCACAATTCACCTCACCTCACCTCACTCACTACACCTCATCAAAATTCTCACCTACCTGTGGAGAGCGGTTGGGACAGAAGGAGCAAGAGTACAGGACAGGACTGATTGTGTTTTTGTGCCTAGTCTCCATATAAGGCCTGAACCGGGACTGACTCTGAAAGAAACTGAATAGGTTCCTAAACTCCAGGTACAAGTATCTCAGGAATGCAGGAATGTCTTATCTCAAGGCCAGCCACCTCGACCAGATGCCCCCAGGCGTATGTGACTTAAGTATTGGATTAATTTCTGATTGGATTGATCTGTGGGCAATACTTAAGTGATTGGGTTGAGGTCCTTGAGAAAGGTGTGTGAATCTAATCTGTAGGCAGTTCATGTGTATATAATCCATGCCAGAATAAAGTTTCTTTGCATTCTGCATTCTGCACCAGACAGTTTGCCCTCCTGTCATCTTGTATATACAGGCCGAAGCCTCCACTCAGGAACTGTTCGACTCCTGCCAGCAGGCCCTGGCACCTACTCACCTCCTCAACTCACCTCACCTTCCTCACCTCCTATCACCTAACCTCCCTTCAATTCATCACCTCACCTTACCTCATCACCTCCTTATATCACCTCCCTTCACCTCCCCTCACCTTATTTCCTCACTTCCTTGTCACCTCACTTCCTCCTTACCACACTAAATACACTTCACCTCACACACCTCACCACAATTCTTACCTCACCTTACATCCTCACATCTACACCTCACCTCACCTCATTCACTTCAGGTCTATTCACCTCACTACAATTCCTCAGCTCACCTCACCTCCACACCTCATCCTCACCTCACTTGACTTCTCTCACCTCACCTCACCACAAACTTCACCTCAACTCACATCTCTTCACCACACCCTAATTCCTCAACTCACCTCACCTCCACACTGCTTATACTCACTCATTTCACATTGCTTCTCTCACCTCACCTCACCACAAAACTCACCTCACCTCACCTCCTCATCTTCTCACCTCACCTCACTTCACTCGTTTCACATTACCTCAACTCACATTAATTCCTCACCACACCTCACCTACTCACCCCCTCATGTCCCTTCACTTCACTCACCTCACCTCAACTCACCTTCTCACATCCACACGTCACATCATATAACCTCCCCTCACATCATTCACCTCACCTTACCTCCTCACCTCCTCATGTCACCTCACTTCGTTTTTACTCACCCACATAATTTCACATCACTCACCTCACCTCTCCAAAATCCTCATCTTCTTCAACTCCTCATATAATCTCCTCCCCTCACCTCAACTCATTTCACCTCAACTCACTTCACCGCAATTCCTCACCTCCTCACCTCCTCACGTCACTTCCCTTCCTCACCGCACCTCAATTCACTCACCTAACCTCACGTCACCTCACTGCAGTTTGTCACCTCACCTCACCTCCTAACCTCTGCACACTACCTCCCCTCACTACACATTACCTCCTGACCTCCCCAAGGGACATCACTTCCTCATTACCTCACTCACTACTATTCATCTCAGCTCACCACAAAACTCACCTCACTTCACATCCTCACATCATCTCCTCACCTCACTTTACCTCTACAAATCACCTCACCTCACTCACTTTTCCTCTCCCCAATTCCTCAGCTCACATCAACTCCAAACCTCCTCAACTCACTCACTTCACTTCACTTCTCTCAGCTTATCTCACCTCAAAACTCACCTCACCTCATCACCTCATCTTCTCACCTCAACTCACTTCACCTCACTCATTTCCCCTTACCTCCACTCACCTCAATTACTTCACCTCAACTCATCAATTCCTCATGTCACTTCACCTCACTCACCTCAACTCTCCTCACCTGCTCACCTCCAAACATCATGTAACCTCCTCCTAACATCACTCACCTCACCTCACCACAATCCTCTCTTCACATCACCTACTCAATTCACCTCACTAACCACACCGCATCTCACCCCAATACATCATTGTCTCTTTTCCTCACATCACTTCAACTCCTCAACACCCCTCACCTCACTTCACCTCAACTTACCTCAATTCCTCACCTCACCTCACTTCCTCACCTCCTCATGTCACATCCCTTCACCTCACCTCACCACAGTTCCTCACCTTCTCACGTCACCTAACTTCCACCTTACCTCGCTCACTTCACTTTACCTCACTCACCTCCCCTCAAGACAATCCTCACCACACCTTACCTCCTCACATCAACTCCTCAACTCACTTCACGTCCTCACCTCACCTCACATCACTCACTACACCTCTCTTCACCTCACCCTAATTCCTCAGCTCACCTCACCTCCACAACTACTCCTAACCTCACTTACTTCACTTCACTTCTCTCACCTCACCTCACTTCAAACCTCACCTCAAATCTCCTCAATTTCACACCTCACCTCACTATACTCATTTCCCCTTACCTAACTCAAACCAATTACTCACCTCTTCTCACCTCTTCACTTCCTCACATTACATCCCCTCACTTCCCCTCAACTCAGTCACCTCACCTTTTCTCATCACCTCCTCAGATCACCTCAATTCATCCTATCCTCACTCACTTCACTTCACCTCACTCACCTCACCTAACCACAATCGTCCAGAAATCATCTCCTCCTCACATCTTCTCACCTCACCTCACCTCCTAAACTCACTTCACTTCATTCACTACACCACTCTTAACCACAACCCAATTCCTCATCTCACCTCATCTCCGCACTTCCTCCTCCCATTACTTCATTTCACTTCTCTCACCTCAAACCTCACCTCACATTACCTCCTCAGCTTCTCAACTCACATCACCACTGTCATTTCCCATTACATCAACTGACCTCAATTCCTCACCTCCTCACTTCCTCACATCACATCCCCTCACCTCCCTTCACCTCACTCACCTCACCTTACCTCTTCAAATCCTCACATCACCACACGTCATACTTACCTCACTCATCTCAATTCACCTCATCACAATCTTCACCTCTCCTCACCTCCTGAAATCATCTCCTCACCACACGTCACCTCCTCACCTGAACTACTCACCTCACTTCACCTCAACTCACCTCACCCCAACTTCTCACCACCTCACGTCACCTCACCTCCACAACTCACCTCACCTCACTCAACACAACTCCTCTACTCCTCACATCACCTCACAACCTTTTAGGCTCTCTCACTTAATTTCAACCCACTCACTTCATCTCACCTCAATTGTAAACTCACCACACCTCCTCACCTCATCTCCTCACCTCTCATCACCTCACTTCACCTCACCTCTAGCCCTTCACCACTCTGTACCTCACCTCAATTCCGAACCTCACCTCACGTCCACAACTCCTAACGTCACCTCACCTCCTCCTCACCCCACTACCATCACCTCATTCACTCACCACAACTCCCCAACTCACGTCTTGTTATGCACCTAACCTTACCGCCTCACCTCATCTCACCTTATCATCTTCTCACCAGAACTCACTTTACCTCACCCCAGTCATTTCACCTCTCCTCACCTCAACACAATTCCTGAATTATTCCCCTCCTCATATCACCTCCCCTCCTCACCTCAACTGTCCTAGTCACATCATCTCCTCACCTCGCCTCACCTCCTCACCTCAACTCACTTCACTCACCTCAACTCAACACAACTCCTCAGCTCACCTCACCTCCACAACTTCTCCTCACCTCACATCACTTCACTTGTCTAAACACACCTCCCCTCAAACCTCACCTCACCTCACCTCACTTATTTCACCTTACCTCAATAACCTCAATACCTCAACTCCCCTCCTCATTTCCTCACGTCATTTCACATCACTCCTCTCACCTAACCTCACCTCCTCACATCTACATGTCACATAACTTCACCTCCCCTCACATCACTCACCTCAGCTCTCCACAATCCTCACCTTAACTCACTTCCCCACATCATCTCCTCTCCTCACCTCACTTCCTCACATCACCTCACTGCAATTCCTCACCTCCACAACTCCTCACGTCACTGCCCCTCCACGCCTCAACGCACTTCACTCACCTAACGTCACCTCACCTCACCTCTATTCATCAGCTAACCTCACCTCCTCACCTCCTCACGTCACTTCACCTCAATTCACCTCACTGCACCTACTCACCTCCCCAAGGCACCTCATTTCCTACTTACATCATGCACTTCACTTCACCTTACTCACCTCACCACAATCCTCACCTCAACTCACCTTGTCACATCATCTCCTCACCTCTCCTTACCTCTTCATCTCACCTCACCTCACACACTTCACCTCCCCAAATTCCTCAGCTCACCTCATATCCACACCTCCTCCAAGATTCACTCATTTCACTTCACTATTCTCACCTAATCTCACCACAAACCTCCCCACACCTCAACTCACTTCACCTCAACATTTCACATTTCCTACACTCACCTCAATTACCTCACCTCAACTCTTCCCTTCTTCATGTCACTTCACCTCCCTCACCTCACCTAACCTAAACTAGTCACCTCCTAACGTCATGTAAACTCTTTCTAACTTCACCCACCTCACCTCACATCAATCCTCACCTCACCTCATCTACTCACGTAATAACATCACCTCATCACACTTCACCTCACCTTGGCACCTCACGTCCTCACATCAACTCACTTCCTCCTAACCTACCTCAATACACTTCACCTGATTCAACTCACCTCAGCACAAACCTCACCACAACTCACCCCTTCACATCACCTCCTCATCTCACCTCACCTCCTCACCTCACCTCCCCTCCCTCACTACACCTCCTTTCACATCAACCAATTCCACATCTCACCTCAATTCCACACCTCAACATCACCCCACTCACTTCACTTCTCTAACCTCAACTCACCTCAAACCTCACCTGAACTCACCTCCTCCTATTCTGACCTCACTTCACCTCACTCTTTTCAACTTACTTAAACTCTCCACAATTTCTCACCTCACCTCAACTCTTCAACTCCTCATGTCACTTCACCTCACCCAACTCAACTCACCTCACATCTTCACCTCCTCAAGTCCCGTCCCCTCACCTCACCATCCCTCCTCACCTTCTCATGTCACCTCACTTCATCCTTAACTCACTCCACGTCACCTAACTGACTTATCTTCACCACAATCCTCACTTCACCTCACCACCTCACACACGCTCTTCACCTCAATTCTCTTCACCTCACCTTACCTCACCTACACACCTCTTCAGGTCACATCACCTCCTCAGCTCAACTCACCTCACTCACCTCGCCTCACCCTTTCTCACATCACCTCACGAATTCAGCTTTCTCCAATTCAACTCAATCACGTCACATCACGTCAAACCTCACCTCACCTCACCTCCTCATCTTCTCACTTTTACTCACTTAAATTATTTCTCTTTACCTCACCTCACCTGCATATCTCAATTCACCTCACCTCCACAACTGAGTTTAGAGAGGTGGGGTGTTCTGAGGAAGTGAGGTGACGTGAGGAGGTGAGTAGTTGTGGTGATTCTATGTGAAGTGAATTGGGGTGAGGAGGTGAGGAGGTGAGTTGAGGTGAGATGATATGAGGAGTTTAGGTGAGGTTTGGAATGAGGTGATTGGAGGTAAGGTGAAATGAGTGACGTGATGAGTTTTCGTGAGAAAATGTGGAGGTGAGGTGCAGTGATGTTTGATTTGAGGTGAGGTGAGATGTGAAGGCAGTGAGGTGAGGAGGAGGTGTTGAGGTGTTGTGAGCTGAGGAATTGGGTTTAGGTGAACTGAGTGAGAGGGTGTGAGGTGAGGAGGTGATATGAGGAGGTGAGGTGAGGTGAGGATTTTGGTGAGGGGAGGGAGGTGCAGTGAGTTAGGTAAGGACGAATTGTGGTGACATGAGGTGAGGAGTTAAAGTGAAGTGATTGATGCGAGGGGAGGTGACGGGAGGTGAGTGAGGTGAGGTGAGGTGAGGTGAGTTGTGGTGAAAAGATGACAAGGTGAGGTGGAGTGAGGAGGTAAGTTTAGGTGGGTAAGGTGACGTGAGGTGAGGAGGTGAGGTGAGTGAAATGAAGTGAATTGAGTGAGGTGGTGTAGAGGTGTGGTGTGAGCCGTTGTGGACTTGAGTTGAGGTAATGAGAGGTGAAGTGAGTGAGGTGAGGTTAGAAGAGGTGAGGAAGGGAGAGGGGATGAGATCAGGTGAGGTGAGATTAGTATTGTGAATGGATGGGGTGAGTGAGTTTAAGTGGAGTGGGCTGCAAAGGAGGTGTGGTGATGTGAGGTTGTGAGGAGGTGAGGTGAGGTTATTTAAGGTGAATTGTTGAAACGTGAGCTGATGAGGTGAGGTGAGGATTTGATATGAATCATTGAGGTGAGGTGAGTGTAGTGGTGAAATGAAGTGTGTGAGGTGGAGTTAGGTAAGAACAGTGAGGTGACGTGAGGAGTAGTTGAGGTAAGGTGAGGTGAGGGGAGGTGATTTGAGGAGGTGAGGAGGTGAGGTGAGGTGAGGTGAGTGAGGTGATGTGACATGAGGAGGTGAGGCGAGTGAAGTTAGATGAGGAATTGGGTTGAGGTGAAGTGAATAAGGTGAGGTGAGAAGGTGAGGTGAGGTGAGAAGGTGAGGTGAGGTGAGGGGATTATGTGAGGAGGTGAGGTGATGTAAGGATTGTTTTGAAGTGAGGTGAGTGATGTGAAGTTAAGTGAGTGAGGCAAGGGGTAAGTGAGGTGATGTGAAGCCTTAAGGTGATATGAGGTGAGGAGAGGTGACGTGGGGAGATGAGGAGTTGTGTGAGGTGACGAATTGAGGTGAGGTGACCTGTCGTGAGGTGAGTGAAATGAGGTGAGGTGAGGAGGTAACATGATGTGAGGAGCTGAGGAGGGGAGGTATTTAGACGTGTTGAGGTGATTTCATTGAGGTGAGTTGTGGTGAGAAGATGATAAGGTGGATGAGTGATGAGGTGAGTGTAGGTGGGTAAGTTGACGTGAGGTGAGGAGGTTAGGTGAGTGAAGTTGAGTGAGGTGATTAGGAGGTGAGGTGATATGAGGAGTTGTGTAGGAGAGGTGAGGTGAAGAATTGAGGTGAGGTATGGAGATATGAAGTGAGTGAGGTGAGGTGATGAGAGGTGAAGAGGGATGAGGAGATTAGTTGTGGAGGGGCGGTGAGGTTAGAACTGAAGTGAGATGAGTTGAGTTGAATTGAAGTGAGTGACCTGGAAATGAGGTGAGGAGACGTGAGGCAGAGAGAGGTGACGTGAGGTGAGTGAGGTGAGGTGAGTTGAGTTGAGGTGACGTGAGGAGGTGAGTAGGTGTGGTGAGGTGACTTCAGGTGAGTGATGTGAAGTGAAATGCGTGATGTATGGAGGAAGTGAGCTGATGTGGGAGTTAATGTGAGGTGAGGTGAGGGGAGGTGACGTGAGGTGAGGAGGTGATGTGAGGTTAGAATTGCGGTTAGATGAGGTGAGTGATTTGTAGTGGAGTGAGCTGCAGAGGTGATGTGACGTATGAGAGGAGGTATGGTGTGGTGAGGTATGGTGAATTAGGGTGACGTGTGTTGATGAGGTGAAGTGAGGTGAGGAGTTGATATGAGGCCGTGAGGTGAGGTGGGTATTGTGGTGAGAGGTGAGTGATGTGGAGTGAGTTAAGGATGAAGTGAGGTGGCGTGAGTAGTTGAGGGGGTAAGGTGAGGTGACGGAGGTGACTTGAAGAGGTTAGGAGGTGGGGTGAGGTGAGTGAGGTGAAGTGACATGAGGAAATGAGGAGGTGAGATGAGGTGAGGAATTGAGGTGAGTTGTGGTTAGGTGACATGACTGAGGTGAGGTGAGGTGAGTAGATGAGGAGGTGAGGTGAGGTGAGGTTTGAGGTGAGGCAAGGTACGAGAAGTGAAGGGAGAGTGGTGAGGAGGATGTGTGGGGGATATGTGAACTGACATATTGGGGTGAGGTGAAGCGAGGTGAAGTGACTGAGGTGAGGTGAGGAGGTCATTTGAGGTAAAGAGATAATATGAGGAGGTGAGGTGAGGTGAGGATTGTGGTGAGGTTGGTGAGGTGAAGTGTAGTGGGTGTGGTAAATAAGAAGTGAGGAGACTTGAGGAGGTACAGAGTTAAGATGAGGTGTGGTTAAGGGAAGTATTGTGAGGAGGTGATGTGGTGAGGTAAGGGGAAGTATTGTGGTGAGGTGATGTGACTTGAAGTGAGTGTTATTAGGTGAGGGGAGGAGCAGAGATGACGTGTGGAGTTGAGGTGAGGAATTGAAGTGAGCTGAAGTGAGGTTATGTGAGTTGGGTTGTTGTGAGAAGATAAGTTGAGGTGAGGTGAGGGAGTGGTTAGGTAAGAAGGTGTGACGTGAGGTGGTGAGGTTAGTGAAGTGAAATGAAGTGAATTAGATGTGTATGAGTTGAGGTGACGTGAGGTGTTGTGGAGGTGAGCTGAGGAATTGATGTGAGGTGAGTCGAAGTGAAGTGTTGGAGATGAGGTTATCTGAGGGTAGGATTGTGGTTAGATGAGGTGAGTTGAAGTGACGTGTGAGATGAAATAGTGAGGTTTCGTGAGGAGATGATGTGAGGTGAATTTATTGGGGTGAGGTGGGTTGAGGAGTTGACATGAAGTGAGGCATTGAGACGGTGATGTATTGAGTTGAGATGAGGTTTGGTGAGTGAGGTGAGATGAGGAGGTGAGGTAAGGTGAGGACTGAGGTGAGGTGATGTGAGTCAGGTGAGGTGGAGTTTACATGAAGTTACGAAATGAGAAGGTGGGATGAGGTGGGGAGAGTGAGGTGAAGTGGCATGAGGAGTGGAGGGGGGCAGGTGAGGTAATTGAGGTGAGTGAAGGTAAGTTGAAATGAGTGAGGTTAAGTGAGTTGCGGAGATGAGGAGGTGAGCTGAGGTGTGGTTTGAGGTGTGGTGAGGTGAGAAGAGTGAAGTCAAGTGAGTGATGTGAAGAGGAGTTGTGGAGTTGAGGTGAGCTGAGGAATTGGGGTGAGGTGAAGTGAGTTAGATGACTTGAGTTGAGGATGTGAAGTGAGGTGAACAGGTGATATGAGGAGGTGAGGTGAGGTGAGGATTGTGCTGAGGTGAGTTGAGTGAGGTGAAGTGTAGTGAGTAATATTAGGATGAAGTGAGGTGACATGAGGAGGTAAAGTGAGGAGATTTTGGTGAGTTGAGGTGACCTGAGGAGGTGAGGAGGTGATTTGAGGTGAGTAATTGAGGTGAGGTGAAGTGAGCTGACGTGAGGTGAGGAGGGGACGTGATGTGAGGAGTTGAGGTGAGGAATTGATGTGTTATGTGAGTGTGGTTAAGTGAGCGGAGTTGTGGTGAGATGATAAGGTGAGATGAAGTCAGGATGTGAGGTTAGGTGAGGGGAGGTGAGGAATTGAGGTGAGGTGAGGTGAGGAGAGGTGAAGTGAGTCAGGTGGGTTGAGGACAGGTGAGGAGTGTTGATGAGATGAGGTGAGGATGTGTGTTGAGTGTAGAATTGAGGTGAGATGAGGTGAGATGAAGTGAAGTGAGTGAGTTGAAAAGGAGGTGTAGTGGCATCATGAGGAGAGGATGTGCAGTGAGCTGCTGTGAGGTGAGGTAAAAGTGTGAGGTGAGGTGAGATGATTTGAGGTTAGGTGAGCTTAGGATTGAGGTGAGTGGAGGTAAGGTGAAATGAGTGTAGTGAGGTGAGTGGAGGTGAGATGAGGAGAGGGGTGTAGGAGTGGATTGAGGGGAGGTGAAGTGAGGGAAGTAAACTGAATGATGTGAGGAGGTGTGGAAGTGACGTGAGCTTATGAATTGAGGTGAGGTGAATTGAGGGTGTTGATGTGAGGTGAGGAGGTGAGGTGAGGTGCGAATTTTGCTGAGGTGAGGTGAGTGAGGTGAATTGTTTTAGGTAAGGATGAATTAAGGTGACATGACGAGAGGTGATAAGGTTAGGTGAGTGAAGTAAGGGGAGGTGACATGAGGGAGTGTGGAGGTGAGGTGAGGAATTGAAGTGATTTGAAGTGAAGTTACATGAGTGTGTTTTGGTGAGGTGAGGATGGGAGTTATTGAGGGGAGGTTAGGTTAGGTGAGGTGTGTTGAGTACATGATCAATTGAGTTGTGGTGAGGAGGTGAGTTAGGTGGGTAAGGTGAGTAGGTGTGTTGAGTGAACTGAAGTGAAGTGAGAGATGTGAGGTTGAGGTGAGGAGATGGGATGAGTTCTGGAAGTTAGGTGTGGTTAGGAATTGAGGTGAGGTGAAGAGAGGTGAAGTGAGGGAGTTGAGGTGAGGTGAGGTTGGGAGGGGTGAGTAGATGAGTTGAGTAGGTGCAGGGATGTTAGAATTGAGGTGAGTTGAGTTGAGTGAGATAAAAAAAGTGAGAGAGCTGAAAAGGAGGGGCGGTGTCGTGAAGAGCAGAGGTGGTGAGGTGAGTTGAGTGTGGTGAATTGAGTTTAGGAGGTTAGGTGATGTGGGGAATTAAGTTTTTGAGGTGAGGTGAGGTGTAAAGGTGAGGTGAGGTGAAGAGATCATGTGAGGAGTTGAGTTGAGGTGAGGATTGTGATGAGGAGAGTTGAGTGAGGTGAAGTGAAGAGGGAGGTAAGTATAAGGTGAGCTGACATGAGGAGCCCAGAGGTAAGGTGTGGTGAGTGAGTAGAGGGGAGGTGAGGGGATGTGACATGATGAGGTGAGAAGTTGTGGAGATGAGGTGAGGTGAAGTTTGAGGTTAGCTGTGGTGAGAGAATGATGTGAAGGGTGTGAGGGGAAGAGAAGTTGTGGAGGAGAGCTGAGCTGAGGAATTGGGCTGATGTGAAGCAAGGTGTAGTGAATGAGGTGAGGTGGGGTGAGGAGATGATGTGAGGAGGTGATATTTTTGAGGACTGAGGTGAGGTGAGGTGAGTGAGGTGAAGTGAAGGAAATGAGGTAAGCAGGAAGTGAGGTGACATGAGGAGGTGAGGAGGTAATGTGAGGGGATGTGTGGGGTGGTGACCTGAGGAGGTGAGGAGGTGAGGTGCGGTGAGGACTTGAGGTGTTGTGAAGCGACACAATGTTTGTGAGGTGAGGTGAAAAGTGGAGGTGATGTGAGGAGGTGAATTGAGGTGAGGTGAGGTGATCTGAAGTGATTGATTTGATGTTAGGTGAGATGTGAAATGATAATCTTAAGTGAGGTGAGGTGGTGGTTAGGTGTATGAGGTGACTAGATGTGAGGAGGTGAAGTGAAGTGAGTAAGGTTAGGACGTAATGAGGTGAGATGAGGAGTTGAGGAGTTAAGGTGAAGCGTATGAGTTGAGGGCAGGTGAGGGGATGTGACATGAGGGGTTGAGGAAGTGAGTTGTGGTGAGGAATTGAGGTGAGGTGACGTGAGATGAATGAGGTCGGTTGAGGTGAGGAGTGGCATTGACGTGAGGATGTGAGGAGTTGATTGAGGTAAGGTGTGGTGAGGTGAGGTAATGTGAGTTGTGTTGAGAAGATGAATAGGTGAGGTGAGGTGACTAGGTGAGTTTCGGTGTGTAAGGTGATGGGAGTGGAGGATATGAGGTGAGTGGAGTGAAGTGAGTGAGGTGAGGAGGCGTATTGAGGTGAGGTGTGTGGTGAGGTGAGCTTGGAGAAGTGAAGTGAAGTGTGTGACTAGAGGGGCAGGTGTGGAAGTGAGTTGAGCCGAGGAATTGGTGTGAGGTGAAGTGAGTGATGTGAGGTGAGGTGAGTGAGGTCAAATGACAATAGGAGTGGAGGAGGTGAGGTAAGGTTAGTAAATGAGGTGAGTGGAGTTAATTTGTAATGAGTGAGGTGAGATTGGTATAGGTGAGAAGATGAAGAGGTGAGACTAGGTGGATAAGGTGACATGAGGTGAGGAGTGAGGTGAATGAAGTGAAGTAAGTTAGGTGAATAGGATGTAAGGTGATGTGAGTCATTGAATTTATGTGAGGTGGGGTGAAGTGATTGAGGTGAGGTGAGGTTATGATTGAGGTTAGATGAAGTGAGAGAATTGGAGTGAAGTGGTTGAGCTGAATAGGAGGTGAGGTGATGTGAGGAGAGCAGGTCAGGTGAGGTGGGTGAGATGAGGTGTGTTGAGGATGTGAAGTGACGTGAAGAGGTGTGTAGGTGAGTTGAAGTGAAGTGAGGTGAATCGGGTTGAGCTGTTTTTAAGAGGTTAGTTGAGGTGAGGTGATGGGAGGAGGTGAGGGGAGGTGAGGAATGAGGGCAGGTGAGTTAAGTGAAGTGAAGTGAGTCAGGTCTTGAGCAGGTCAGGCGTCTTGATGTGCTGTGGGGTTGAGTTATTGAGGTGAGATCAGGTGTGGTGAGTGAGGTGAGATGAGTTAGGTGAGGTGGTGTTTACGTGACATGAGGAAGTGAGCAGGTGAAGTGAGTTGAGTTGAGTGAGGTGAAGTGACAGAAGGACGAGACGAGGTGAGGTGAGGTGTGTAATTGAAGTGAGGGGAGGTAAGGTGAAATGAGTGAGGTGACTTGAGGTGAGGAATTTGGGACGTGAAGTGAGGTGAAGTTTTAAGTGAAGTGAGAGTAGTCAAGTGGGTGATGTGAGGAGCAGGTGTGGAGGTGAGGTGAGCTGAGGAATTTTGGTGAGGTGAAGTGAGTGATGTGAGGTGAGGTGAGGAGTTTTGGTAAGGTCAGGAGATGATGTGAGGAGGTGAGGTGATGTTAGGATTTTGGTGAGGTGAGGTGAGTGAGGTGAAGTGGAGTGAGCTGAAAATTAGGGGAGGTGATGTGAAGAGGAGAGGTGAGTGGAGGTGAGTGAAGAGAGTTGAGGGTAGGTGACTGTAGGAGTTGAGAAGGTGAGGTGAGGTGGGGTGAGATGAGGAGGTAAGGTGACGTGGAGTTGAGTAGGTGAGTTAAGGTGAGGAGAGGTGAATTGAGGTGAGGTTAGGTTAGGAGGTGAAGTGAGGTGAGTATTGTGAGTTGAAGTGAGTGAGGTGAAGAAGTGAGGTGATGTGTGTAATTGAAGAGGTAAGGTGAGGTGATAGAAGTGATGGTAGGTGAGTGGATGTGACGTGAGGAGGTGAGGGGCTTAGATGAGTTGAGTGAGGTGTCGGGATTTTAGGGGATGTGATGTGAGGAGGTGAGGAGGTGAGTTGAGGTGAGGAATTCAGGTGAGTTGAAGTAATGGGAAATGATTGAGCTGAGGTGAGGTGAGAAGATGAGGAGGTGAGGTGAGGTGAGGTGTGTGGTGGAATGAGTTTAGAAAAGTTAAGTGAAGTGAGTGGGGTGTAGGGGATTTGTGGAGGTGAGGTGACCTGGGGAATTGGTGTGTTGTTAAGAGAGGTGTAGCTCGTGAAGTGAGGTGTGGTGAGAAGGTGAGTTGAGGTGTGGAGATGAGGTGAGGATGTGAGCTGAGGTTAGCTTTGAGGTCAGAAGAGGTGAGTGAGCTGAAAAGTAGGTGAGGTGAAATGTGGAGGACAGGTGAGCAGTGGTGACCTGACATGAGGAGGTGAATAGGTGAGGTGAGGTTATGTGAGTTGAATTGAGGTGAGGTGAGGTGAGTGAGGTGGATTGAAGTGAGTGAGGTAAGGACGAAGTGATGTGACATGAGCAGGTGAGGAGGTAATATGAGGTGAGGGGATGTGATGTGAGGAGATGAAGAGGTGAATTGAGGAGAGGAAATGAGGGGAGGTGAGTTGATTGGGTTGGGGTAAGTTGGGGAAGGGATGATATGTGAGGAGGTGACGAATAGAAGTGCAGTGCGGTGAGATATGTTGACAAGATGATAAGGTGTGGTGAGAGAGGAGGTGAGGTTAAGTGGGTAAGGTGATGTGAATTGAGATGAGGTGAGTGAAGTGAAGTGAGTGTGTTGAGGAAGAAGTGAGGTGACGTGTGGAGTTGTAGAGGTGAGGAGGGATGAGGAATTGCGGTGAGGGGAGGACAGGTGAAGTGAGGTGAGGTGAGGTCAGGAGTGGTGAGGGGGTGACGTGATGAGGTGTGGTGAAGTTAGGATTGAGGTGAGATGAGGTGAGTGAGTTGAAGTGGAGTGAGCTTAAGATGTGAGGTGATTTGAGATGTGGTAAGGGGAGGTGAGTGAAGTGAGGTAAACTGAAGTGGTGAGGTGACCTGAGGAGGTGAGTAGGTGAGGTAAGGTGAGGTGAGGTGAAATGAGATGAATAGATGATGTGAGGAGGTGAGGTGATGTGAAGATTGTGGTGAATGAGGTCAGTGAGGTGAAGTGAAGTGAGTGAGGTAAGGACGAATTGAGGTGACATGAGGTGAAAAGGTTAGGTGAGGTGACTGAAGTGACATGAGGAGGTGAAAAAGTGAGGTGAGGTGAGTTGAGTGAGCTGAAGTGACAGGAGGTGAGGAGGTGTGGTGAGGTTCGGTATTAAGGAGAGTTGGGGTAACGTGAAATGAGTGAGGTGAGGTGAGAAGATGAGGTGAGGTGAGTTGAGTTTTCAGGTGAGGTGAGGTGATAAAAGTGGAGTGATGTGAGGTGGATGTGTGGAGGTGAGGTGAGATGAGGAATTGGGGTGGGGTGAAAGAAGTGAAGTGAGTGAGGTGAGGTGAGGTGAGGAGGTAAGTTGTGAAGAGATGATATGAGGAGGTGAGTTGTCGTGCGGATTGTACTGAGGTGAGTTGATTGAGGTGAAGTGTAGTGAGGAAGGTAAGGATTGAGGTGACTTTAGGAGGTGAGGATGTAAGATGATTTCAGATGATGCGAGGGGATATAATGTGAGGAGTTTAGGTGAGTTGAGGAATTGTGGTGGTGTTTGGTGAGGTCACGTGAACTGAGGTGTTTTGGTGAAAGATAATGTGAGGTGAGATGAAGAGGTGACATTAGGTGGGTAAGGTGACGTGAGTAGGTGAGGAGGTAAGTGAGCTGAGGGGTGGTGACTTGAGGAGAAAAGTGAGGTGAGGTGCGTTGAGTGAGTTGAAGTGTCCCCAGGAGGGAGGAGGTGTGGTGAGGTTAGGAATTGAGGAGAGTTTAGGTAAGGTTAAATGAGTGAGATGAGGTGAGGTGAGATGAGGTCAGGTGAGGTGAAGTTTGATATGAGGTGAGGTGAGAAGAGTGAAGTGAGTGAGGTGATGCGGAGGTGTGGAGGTGAGTTGAGATGAGGAATTGGTGTGAGGAGAAGAGAGGTGATGTGAGTGACGTGAAGTGAGGTGAGGAGGTGAGGTGAGATGCGGACTGTGCTGAGCTGAGTTGATTGAGGTGAAGTGTAGTGAGGTTGGTGAGGAAGTGAGGTGATTTGAGGGGTTGAGGAAGTAAGCTGAGTTCAGTTGATGGGAATTGATTTGAGGTGAGGAGGGGAGGTGAGTAGAGGAATTGTGGTGGGATGAGTTTAAGTGATGTGTACTGAGGTGAATAGTGGTGAGAAGATAAGGTGAGGTGAGGTGTGGAGTTGGGGTTAGGTGGATAAGGTGACATGAGGTGAGGAGGTGAGGTGACTGAAGGGAAGTGAAGGGAGAGATGTGAGGGGGATTTGAGTTAATGTGACAAATTTGAAGGTGAGTGGAGTTCAGGAATTGAGGTGAGGTGAGAAGAGGTTAAGAGAATGAGGTTGTGTGAGGAGAGGTGAAGAGGGGTGTGGAGATGAGTTGAGTGGAGGTTGTGAGGTTAGAATTAATGTGACATGAGGTGAGTGAAGTGAAGTGAGTGAGCTGAACAGGAGGTAAGGTGACGTGACGAGAAGAGTTTAGGTGAGGTAGTTGAAGTGAGTTGAGGAGGTGAGGTGACATGAGGGGTTGTGTAGATGAGGTGAGGTGAGGTGAATTGGGGAGAGGTGTGGTGGGAGAGTAAGGTGAGATCTCCATGTTAAGAGGTGAGATGAGGTGAGGATTGTGGTGAGGTGAGGTGAGTGAGGTGAAGTGAAGTGAATGATGTAAGGTCGAAGTGAGGTGACATGAGGAGGTGAGGAGTGAAGGTCATTTGAGTGAGGTGAGGGGAGGTGAGGGGAGGTAATATGAGGAGGTGAGGAGGTGAGGTGAGCAATTGAGTTGAGGGGAGGTGAACTGAGAGGAGTTACATGAAGTGAGTGGAGGAGAGGTGTGATGTGAGGAGTTGGGGAGTTGAGGACATTAGGTGAGATGAAGTGAGGTGAGTTTTAGTGAGAAGATGGTATGGTGAGGTGAGGTGATGAGGTGAAATTTGGTGGGTAAGGTGACATGACGTGAGGAAGTGTGAGTGAAGTGAAGTGAGTGAGGTGAGGAGGAGGTGAGGTTAGTAAAGTGAGGTGAACTGAGGTGAGGAGGGGTGAAGATATGAGGTGAGGAGGTGAGGTCACGTTAGAATAGAGGTGAGATGAGTTGAGTGGTTTGAAGTGAAGTGAGAGAGCGGAAAAAGAAGTGAGGGGACGTGAGGAGGAGAGGAGGTGAGTTGAGATGAGTGAGGTGAGGTGAGTTGAGGAGGTGAGGTGATGTGAGCAGGTGAGAAAGTGAGGTGAGGTGAGGTGAGGTGAATTGAGACGAGGTGAGCTTAGGAGGTGAGGTGAAGAGTTGATATGAGGAGATCAGGTGAGTTGAGGATTGTGGTGAGTGAGCTGAAGTGAAGAAAGTGAGATAAGGATGAAGTGAAGTGATGTGAGGAGTTGAGGAGGGAAGGTGAGGTGAGGGGAAGGGCCTTTGGGAGGAAAGTGGATGAGGTGAGTTGTGGTGAGTTAGGTGAAGTGACATGAGGAAGTGAGGAGGAGAGGTGAGGTGAGGAATTGAGGTGAGGTGAGGTAAGGTCAAATGAGTGTGGTGAGGTGAGATGAAAAGATGAAGAGGTGAGGTGAGCTTAGGTTTGTGGTGAGGTGAGGTGAGAGAAGTGGACTGGGGTGAACAGAGTTGGAGTGAGTGAGGTGAGGAGGTGATGTGAGGTGATGAGTTTAGTTAAGGATTTTGGTGAGTTGAGTGAGGTGACGTGAGGAGGTATGTGGCGAAAGGTGAGGTGAGTTGAAATATGGTGAGGTGATGTGCGGAGGTGAGTTGAGGTGAGGTGAAGATTGTGGTGAGGTGAGGTGAGTCAGTTGGAATGAAATGAGTAAGGACGAAGTGAGTTGACATGAGTAGTTGAGGAGGTAATATGAAGTGAGGGGATGTGACATGAGGAGGTGAGGAGGTGAGGTGAGGTGAGGAATTGAGGTGAGGTGAGGTGACGTGTAGTCAGTGAGGTGAGGAGTGGAAGTGACATGAGGAGTTGAGGGGGTGAGGAATTGAGGTGAGGTGAGGTGGGGTGGAGTGAATTGAGTGACGTCAGGTTAGGTGAGTTGTGGTGAGAAGTTAAGGTGTGTTGAGGTGAGGAGGTGAGTTTAAGTGGGTAAGGTGACTCGCATAGAGGAGGTGTGGTGAGACAAGTGAAGTGAGTGAGGTGAGGTTAGGTGAAGAGATGAAGTGAGGCGAGGTGTGGTTATGATTGAGGTTAGATGAGGTGTGTTGAAGTGAAGTGAGAGAGCTAAAAATGAATTGAGGTAACGTGAGGAGGAGAGGATTTTGGGTCAGGTGAGTGAAGTGAGTTGAGTTGAGAGGTGCGTTGATGTGAGGATGTGAATATGTGTGGGGAGGTGATGTGAAGTGAACTGGGGTGAGGCGAGGTAAGGAGGTTAGTTGAGGTGAGGTGATGATGTGAGGAGACGAAGTGAGGTGAGGAATGAAGTGAGTTGAGGTGAGTGAATTGAAGTGAATTGACTGAGGTCATGAGGATGTGTGGTGACATGAGTAGGTGTGTAGGTGTGATGAGGTGAGGAATTAGGTTGAGATGAATTGTGGTGTGTGAACTGTATTGAGGAGGTGAGGTGAAGTGAGGATTGAGGTGAGGTGATGTGAGTGAAGTGAGGAGGAGTTTAAATTACATGAGGTGTTGAGCATGTGTTACGAGGTGAAGTGAGTGAGGCGAAGTGACATGAAGTGAGGAGGTGAGGTGAGGTGTGGAATTGTGGCGAGTTGATGTAGGCTGAAATGTGTGAGGTGAGGTTTTTTGTGGTGAGATAAAGAGGTGATTTGGGATGACCTTTGAGGTGAGGTGAGGTGAGAGAAGTTAAATAAAGTGAGTGAGGTGAGGAGGAGGTGTGGATGTGAGGTGAGCTGAGGAATTTGTGTGAGTTGAAGAGAGGTGAAGTGTGTGATGTGAGGTAAGGTCAGGAGGTGCAGTGTGGTGAGATAATTTGAGCAAGTCAGGGGAGGTGATTGTTGTGATGTTTGGTGAAGTGAAGTCAGTATGGAAAAGAGGAAGTGAGGTGATGGGAGGATTTGAAGAGGTCAGGTGAGGTGAGGTGAGGGGTGGTGGCATGAGGAGGAGGAGGTGAGGTGACATGAACAATTGAACTGAGGTGACGAGGTGAGTGTGGTAATATGAGGGGATGTAGGGTGGGTGAGATGAGGTGTGGTGAGTTGTGGTGAGAAGATTATAAGTTCAGGTCAGGTTAGTATGTGAGGTTACATGGGTAAGGTTATGTGAGGTGAGGACGTGAGGTGTGTGATGTGAAGTGAAATGAGTGAGGTAGGGAGAGGAGTAGTGGAGGTGAGGTGAGGTGAAGTGAGAAGTGAAGTGAGCAGTGAGATGAGGTGAATTTAGGAGGGATGAGGTGATGAGGTGAGGTGAGTTTAGGATTGAAGTTAGATGAGGTGAGTAAATTGAAGTGAAATGAGTGAGCTGAAAAGGAGGTTTGATGTGAGGAGAAGAGGAGGTGAAGTGAGGTGTGTGAGGTGAGGTTAGCTGAGGAGGTGAGGTCACGTTAGGAGGTGAGTAGGTGATGTGAGGTGAGGGGAACTGGAGTAAAGTGATGTGAGGAAGTGAGGTAATTTGAGGACATGAGTTGAGGTGAGGAGGAGATATGAGGAAGGCAAGTGAGGTGTGTATTGATGCTAGGTGAAGTGACAGGTGAATTGAAGTGGGTGAGTTAAGGTGGAAGTGCGGTGATGTGAGGAGATAAGGAGGTAAGTTGAGTTGAGATGATAGGATGTGATCTGTGGAGGTGAGGAGGTGAGCTGCATTAAGTGAAGTGAAATGAGTGAGGTGAGGTCGAGGTTAGGTGATGGGAGGAGTTGGGGAGGTGAGGTGACGTGAGGAGTTGAGCTGTGGTGAGGGGAGGTGAAGAGAGGTGAGGTGAGGGTGATTGAGGAGATGAGTTGTAATGAGATGAGGTCAGTATTGAGGTTAGATGAGGTGAGTGATTTGAAGTGTAGTGAGCTGAATAGGAGGTGAGGTGAGGAGTGGAGGTAAGGTGAGGTGAGGTGAGGGGAGGTGACGTGAGGAGGTGAGGAGGTGTGGTGATGTGAGGGGCGGTGACATGAGGAGGTGAGGGTTGACATGAGGTGAGGAATTGTGGTGAGATGAGGTGACGTGCAGTGAGTGAGGTGAGGTGCGGTAAGGAGGGGAGGTAACGTGAGGAGGTGAGGAGGTGAGGAATTGAGGTGAGGTGATGTGAAATGCGTGAGGTGAGGTGAGTTGTGATGGAAGATGTTAAGGTGAGGTAAGGTGAGGAGGTGAGATTAGGTCAATAAGGTGATGTGAGGTAAGGAGGTGAGGTGAGTGAAGTGAACTGAGTGAGGTGAGGTGGAAGAGAGGTCATGTGAGGTGTTGTGGATGTGAGGTGAGGTGAGTATTTGAGGTGAGGTGAGGTGAAATGAGTGAGGTGAGGTGACGTGAGTTGTGTTGAGAAGATAAGGTGAGGTGAGGTCAGGAGATGAGGTTATGTGTGTAAGGTGACGTGATGTGAGGAAGTGAGGTGAGAGAAGAGAGGTGAAGTGAGTGAGGGGAGGAAGAGTTGTGGAGTTGGGGTGAGGTGCGGAATTGTGGTGTGATGAAGAGTGATGTAATTAATGTGAGGTGAGGAGATGATGTGAGGGGTTGAATTGTGAGTATTGTGGTGAGGTGAGGTGACTGAGGTGAATTAAAGTGAGTCAGTTAAGAAGGAAGCGAGGTGATGTGGTTAGTTGAGAAGGTAAGTTGAGGTGAGATGAGGGGTGGTGACGTGAGGAGGTGGAGAGTTGAGGTGAGAATTTGAGGTGACAGGAGGTGACATGGAGTGAGGTGAGGTTAGGTGAGTAGGCGTTGTGAAGTGTGGAGGTCAGGTGGTGAGGAATTGAGATGAGTTAAGGTGAGATGAAGTTAGTGAGTTGAGGTGAGGTTAGTTTTGGTGAGATGATAAGGTGAGTTGAGGTGAGGAGTTGAGTTTAGGTGGGTAAGGTGACGTGAGGTGAGGAGGTGAGGTGAGTGAAGTGGAGTGAGGTGAGGTGGATGTGTGGTGATGTGAGGAGTTGTAGAGGTGAGGTTGGGTTAGGAACTGAGGTGAGGTGAGGACAGCTGAAGGGAGGTGAGGTGATGTGGTGTGAGGAGATGAGGTGAGGTGAGACGATCTTAGTATTTAGGTTAGATGAGGTGAGTGATTTGAAGTGGAATGAGCTGAAAAGGTGAGGTGATGAGAGGAGTAGAGGACGTGAGGTGAGGTGAGTGAGGTGAGGTGATTTGAGGAAGTGAGGTGACGTGAGGTGTTGAGTAGTTGAGGTGAGTTGTGGTGAATTTAGGTGAGGTGAGTTGAGGAGGTGAGTTGAGGATAGATGATATGTGGAGGTGAGGTGTGGTGAGTGTAGTGAAGTAAATTGAGAGAGTTCAGGAGGAGGTGAAGTGAGGTGAGGAGGTGTGGCGGTGAGGTATTGAGGTGTGATGAGGTGTGGTGAATGAGGTGAGGTGAGTAGAGCACTGAGGAGAGCTGAGGTGAGTGAGCTGAGGAGTTTACATGACATGAGGACGAGAGCAGGTTAGGAGATGTGAGGTGAGAGAGGTGGACTGACATGAGGAGGCGAGGAATTAAGGTGAGTTCAGGTAAGGTGAAATGAGTGAGGTGAGCTGAGGTGATTTCAGGAGATGAAGTGGTGAGGTGAGGTGGGATATGAGGTGATATGGGGTGAGAGAAGTGAAGTGAAATGTGTGAGGTGAGGAGGAGGTGTGGAGGTGAGGTGAGCTGAGGAATTGGGGTCAGATGAGAGGTGTAGTGAGGGAAGTGAGGTGAGGTGATGCGATGAGTTGAAGTGGTAAGGTGAGGTGACGATTGTGGTTAGGTGAGGTGAGTGAGGTGATGTAAAGTGAGTGAGGTAAGGAGGAAGTGAGGTGATGTGAGGAGGTGAGGAGTTGAGGTGCGAAGTGAAGTGAGCTGAGGGGTAGTTGAGTGGATGTTTGGAGTTGTGGAGGTGAGGTGAAGTGAGGTGAGGTGAATTGAGGTGAGGTGAGGAGTGGTGTAGTGAGGTGAAGTTCAGTGAGGTGAGGAGGGTTTGAAGATATGAAGTGATGTCAGGTGAGGTTAGGATTCAGGTTAGATGAGGTGAGTTGAAGTGAAGTGAGTGAGCAGAAAAGGTGAGGTGACGAGGAGAAGAGGTGAGGTGGGATGAGTGAGGTGAGGTGAGATGTGGAATTGAGGTGACGTGAGGAGGTAAGTGAGGTGAGGTTAGTTGACATGAATTGGTTTGAGGTGAGGGGAGGAGGTGAGTTCAGGTGAAGAGATGATGTGAGGAGGTGAGGTGAGGTCAGGATTGTTTTGAAGTGAGGTGAGTGAGCTGAAATGATGTGAGGGAGGTAAGGATGGTGTGAGTTGATGAGAAGAGGTGAAGAGGTAAGGTGAGGAAAATGCGGTGAGGGTATGTGAGGGGAGGTGATGTGAGGAGGTGAGGAGTTGAGGTGAGGTGAGGAATTGAGGCTGGTTGAGGAGAGTTGAAATTAATGTGGTGACTTGAGTTTAGTTGAGATGAGGAGGTGAGGTGAGGTTTGAGGTGAGGAGAGGTGAGATAAGGGAAATGAAATTAGGTGTGGAGGAGGTGTGGAAGTGAGGTGAGCTGGGGAATTGTGTTGAGGTGCAGAGATGTGAAATGAGTGAAGTGAGGTGAGGTGAGGAGTTGAGGTGAGGTGAGATGATGTGAGGATGTAGTGTGAGGTAAGGATTGTGGTGAGGTGAGGTGAGTGATGTGAATTGAATTGAGTGTTTAAAGGGTGAAGTGAGGTGATGTGAGGAGTTAAAGTGAGGTGACGTGAGCAGAATTGATCTGAGGAGGTCAGGGGAGGTGATGAATTGAGGTGAGGGGAGGAGGAGCGTTGATGTCATGAGGTGAGAAGTTGAGGAATTGAGAGGAGGTGAGGTGAGGTGAGATGAGTTGTGGTGACAAGATGATAAGGTGTGTTGAGGTGAGTTGGTGAATGTAGGTCATTAAGGTGACGTGAGGTGTGAAGGTAAGTTGAGTGAACTTAAATGAGTGAGATGAGGAGGAGTTGAAGTGACGTGAGGAGTTGTGGAGGTGATGGAGGTGAGGAATTGAGGTGAAGTATGGAGAGGTGAAGTAAGTGACGTGAGGTGAGGAGAGGTTAGTCGGAGTGAGGACATGAGTTGAAGAGGGCTGGTGAGGTTAGAATTGAGGGGAAATGAAGTGAGTGTGTTGAAGTGAAGTGAGTGACATGGAATGGATGTGAGGAGACATGAGGAGAGGAGGTGAACTGAGGTGAGTGGGGTGAGTTGAGTTGAGCAAGTGAGGTGAAGTGAGGATGTAAGTGAGGTGAGGTGAGGTGAGGAGAAATGACCTGAGATGAGATAAGGAGGTGAGGTGAGGTGAGGCGAAGATGTGAGGGCGTGATATGAGGTGAGGATTGTGGTGAGATGAGGTGAGTGAAGTGAAGTGAGTGAGGTAAGGACAGTGTGAGGAGACGTGAGGTGAGGAATTAAGGTGAGGGGAATGAGGTTACAGGAGTTGGGAGGATGTGGTTTGAGGAGCTGAGGTTGTGATGTGAGGAATTGAGGTGAGGTGAAGTGACATGAGATGAGTGATGTGACGTCAGGTGTGCAGGGGACGTGACGTGAGGAGTTGAGGTGAGGAATTAACGTGAGGTGAGATAGGTTGAAATGTGGTGAGAACATAATGTGAGCTGAGGTGAGGAGGTGAGTTTAGGTGGGTATAGTGACGTGAGGTGAGGAGGTGATGTGTATGAAGAGAAGTGAAGAGAGTGAGGTGAGGAGGAGTTGAGGTGATGTGAGGAGTTGTGCGTGAGGTGAGGTTAGGAATTGAGGTTAGGTGAGGAGAGGTTGAGTGCGTTGAGGTGAGGTCAGGAGGCGTCAGAGATGATGTGAGGAGGTGAGGTGTGGTTAGAATTGAGGTGAGATGAGGTGAGTGAGTTTAAGTGAAGTGATAGTGCTGAAAAGTATGTGAGGTGATGTGAGGAGAGGAGGTGAGGTGAGGTGAGTGAGTTGAAGTGAGCTGAGGAGGTGAGGTAATGTGAGGAGTTGAGCTGAGGAGAGGTGAAGAGAGAGGTGCGGGGAGGGTGGGTGAGGAAATGAGGTGAAGTGAGATGAGGTTAGTATAGAGGTTAGATGGGGTAAATGATTTTAAATGGCGTGAGCTGAATAGGAGGTGAGGTGAGGAGGAGAGGAGGTAAGGTGAGGTGAGGCGAGGGGAGTTGATGTGAGTTGGTGAGGAGGTGAGGTGATGTGAGGGGAGTTGACGAGAATAGGTCAGGATTTGAGGTGAGGTGAGAAATTGTGGTGAGATGAGGTGACGTGAGGTGAGTGAGGTGAGGTGAGGTAAGGAGGGGAGGTAACGTGAGGAGGTGAGGAGGTGAGGAATTGAGGCTAGGTGAGGTGAAATGCGTGAGGTGAGGTGAGTTGTTTTGAGAAGATGATATGGTGAGGTGAGGTGAGGAGGTGAGGTTAGGTGGGTAAGGTGACGTGAGGTGATGAGGTGAGGTGAGTGAAGAGAAGTGAAGTCAGTGAGGTGAGGTGAGGTGAGGACGTTGGGTGAGGTGAGGAATTGATGTGAGGGGTGAAATGAGTTGAATAAATGCGGTGAGTTGACGTGAGCAGGTGAAATGTAGTGAGGTAATGATGATATGAGGTGACGTGAGGAGGTGAGGAGGTAAGATGAGGTGAGGTGAGGGGAGGTGATATGAAGCCGTGAGGAGGTGAGGTAAGGTGAGGAATTAAGGTGAAGTGAGGGGAGGTGACCTGAGGAGGTGAGGAAGTGCGGTGAAGGCTTGAGGTGATGTGAAGTGAAATGAGAGGAGCACGGTGAGGTGAGGTGAGGAGGGGTAGTGCTGTGAGGAAGTTTGGAGATGAGGAAATGTGGTGAGGTGAGGTGAGGTGAACTGAGTGATGTGTGATGAGGTGATTTGTGGTGAGAATATGATAAGGTGAGGTGAGGTTGGGTGGGGAAGGTGACATGAGCTGAGGAGGTGAGGTGAGTGAAGTGAAGTGTAGTGAGTGAAATGAGGGATAGGTGAGGTGATGTGAGGAATTGTGGAGGGGAGGGGAGGTGCGGAATGGAAGTGAGTGAGGTGAGGGGAGGTGAGGATAGGTGAGGAGATGAGGTGAGGTGAGGTGAGTTGAGGATTGAGGTTATATGAGGTGAGCTCAAGTGAAGTGAGTGAGATGAAAAGCATTGAGATGATGTGAGGAAGAGAAGAACTGAGGTGAGGTGAGTGAGGTGAGGTGAGTTGAGGAGGTTGCGGTATGTGTGTAGGTGAGTAGGTGAGCTGAAATGAGGAATTGAGGTGAGGTGAGGTAATTGATATTAGGTGAGGTGAGAATGGGACGGGATGTGAGGAAGTTTGGAGGTGAGGAATTGAGTTGAGGTGAGGTGTGGTGAGTTGTGGTGAGATGATAAGATGAGGTGAGGTGAGGAGGTGAGGTTAAGTGAGTAAGGTGATGTGATTTGAGTAGATGAGGTGACTGAAGTTAAGTGAATGTGGTGAGGAGGTGACATGACATGAGGAGCTGTGGAAGTGAGGTGAGGTGAGGAGGGAAATTGAGGTGAGATTATTTGAGGAGGTGAGGTTAGGTGAGGATTGAAGTGTGGTGGGGTGAGATGAGGAGATTACATGATGTTAGGAGGTGAGCATGTGAGGTGAGTGGGGTGAAGTGACACGTGGAGGGGATGATGGGTGGTGAGGGAATTGAGGTGAGTGGAGGTAAGGTGAATTGAGTGAGGTGAGGTGATTTGTGGTGAGAAGAGGAGGTGTGTTGAGGAGAGGTGAGGTGAGAGAAGTGAAATGTAGTTAGTGATGTTAGAAGGAGGTGTGGAGGAGAGGTTCAGATGAGGAATTTGGCTGAGGTGAAGAGAGGTGAAGTGAAGCGTGGTTAGGTGAGATGAGGTGTGGTGACATAATATGTGGAGGTGAGTGAGGTGAGTATTCTGGTGAGCTTTGGTGAAGTGAAGTGAGTGAGCTAAGGGGGAAGTGAGGTGACGTGAGGAGGTGACAATTTGAGGTGAGGTGAAGGGAGGTGACAAGAGGTGGGGAGGAGGTGAGGTGACTTGAGGAATTGAGGTGAGGTGACTTGTGGTGAGTGTGGTGATATTAGGTGATGTGAGGTGAGTTAGGTGGGGTGAGGTGAGGTGTGTTCAGAAATGAATAAGGTGAAGTGAGTTGAGGAGGAGAGGTGAGGTGTGTAAGGTGATGTGACTTTCAGAGGTGAGGTTTGTTATGTGAAGTGAATTGTGTGATGTGAGGAGAGTAGAGGAGTTGTGGAGTTGAGGTGAGGGGAGGTGAAGTGAGAGGTGAGGTGAGATTATGATTGAGGTTAGATAAGGTGAGTTAATTGATGTGAAGTGAGTGAGCTGAAAAGGAGGTGAGGTTATGTGAGGAGGAGAGAAAGTGAAGTGAGGTGAGTGAGGTGAGGTGAACTGAGGAGGGGAGGCTATGTGAGGTTGTGTGTAGGTGATGTGAGTTGAGGTGAATTCTGGTGAGGTGACGTGATGATGTGTTTTTTTTTGAGGTGGGGTCAGGATTGTCTTGAGGTGAGGTGAGGGAGGTGAAGTGAAGTGAGTGAGGTAAGTATGAAGTGAGGTGAAGTGAGGAGGTGGGGAGGTAAGGTGAGGTGAGTGAGGTGAGGGAAGGGGAGGGGATGTGACATGAGGTGTTGATGAGGTGAGGACGTTAGGTGAATTGTGGTAATGGGAAATAACTGGGTCAGGTGAGGTGAGATTAGGAGGTGTGTTGAGGTGAAGTTTAAGGTGAGGTGATGTGAGAGAAGTGAAGTGAGTTGAGGAGGAAGTGTGGATGTGAAGAGCTGTGTCATTAGGTATTGAGGTGGGATGAGGTGTGGTGAGTGATGTGAGAAGGGTGAGGTGAGGAGTATTTTATGTGATGTGCGGAGGTGAGCAGATGATGGGAGTTGAGGTGACTGAGCTGAAGTGTCATGAGGGGAAGAGGTGAGGTCAGGTGAGTAATTAAGGTGAGTGAAGCTAAGGTGAAATGAGTAAGGTTCGGTGAGTTATGTGAGATGAGGAACTGAGGGGAGGTGAGGTGAGAGAAGTGAAATGAGTGAGGTGAGTAGGAGGTTTTGGGGTGAGGTGAGCTGAGGAATTGGGGTGAGGTGAAGTGAGGGAGGTGAGGTGAGGTGAGTAGGTGAGGTGTGGTGAGCCAAGTGAGGAGGTGAGTTGAAGTGAGGATTGTGTTGAGGTGAGGTGAGTTGGGTGAAGTGAAGTGAGTAAGGTTAGGACCAAGTGAGGTGAGATGAGGAGGTGAGAAGGTAAGGTGAGGTGAGTGAGGTGAGGGGAGGTGAGGAGATAAGATGTGAGGAGTTTAGGATGTGAGCTGAAGTGTGGAATTGAGGTGACGTTACGTGAGGTGTGTGAGTTAAGTTGAGGTGAGGAGGGGCGTTGATGTGACTAGGTGAGGAATTGAGGCAAGGTAAGGTGAGGTAAGGTGAGTTTGGTGGAGAGGATGATAAGGTGTGGTGAGGTGAGGAGGTGAGGTTAGGTGGGTAAGGTGATGTGAATTGGGGATATGATGTGAGTGAAATGAAGTGCGTGAGGTTAGGAGGTGAATTGAGGTGAGGTTTGTTGTGAGGTTAGGTTAGAGAAGTGAAGTGAAGTGTGAGGGGAAGGGAAAGTGTTGAAGTGAGGTGAGCTGAGGAATTGGTGTTAGGTGAAGAAAGGTGTAGTGAGTCAGGTGATGTGAGGTGAGGAGATGACGTGGGGAAGTGAGGTGAGGTGAGGATTGTGGTGAGGTTGGGTGAGTGAGGTCAGGAGGAGATTTCATGACGTAAGGAGTTGAGCATGTAAGTTGAGGTGAGGTGAGTGAGGTGAAGTGACATGAGGAGGGGAGGAATTGAGGTGACGTAGTTGACGTGAGTGAAATTAAGGTGAAATGTGTGAAGTGAGGTGATTTGTGGTGAGAAGAGGAGGTGAGTTGAGGTGAGGTTTGAGGTGAGGTGAGGTTAGAGAAATGAAATGAAGTGAGTGAGTTGAGGAGTAGGTGTGCAGGTGAGGTGAGCTGAGGAATTTTCATTAGTGGAAGAGAGGTGAAGTGAGTGAGGTGAGGTGAGTTGAGGAGGTGAGGTGTGGTGGCATAATGTGAGGAGGTGAGGTGAGGTGAGTATTTTTGTGAAGTTTGGTGAAGTTAAGTGTGTGAGCTAAGGAGGAAGAGAGGTGAAGTGAAGAGGTGAGGTGGTAAGTTGAGATGAGGTGAGGGGAGGTGTCATGAGGAGGGGAGGAGGGGAGGTGTCTTTAGGAATTGAGGTGAGGTGATGTGAGTTGAGTGAGTTAAGGTGAGGTGAGTTGTTTTGAGAAAATTATAAGATGAGGTGAGTTGAGGAGGTGATTTTAGGTGGGTAACGTTGCATGGGGTGAGGAGGTGAGGTGTGTGAAATGATGTGAAGTGAGTGAGGTGTAGTAAATTATTGTGGACGTGAGGTGATGTGATATTTGGAGATTTGAAGTGACAGGTGAGTTGAGGTGAGGTGAGGAGGGTTGAGTAGATAAGTGGTTAGGTTAGGATTGGGGTCAGATGAGGTGAGTGAATTGAAGTGAAGTGTGTGAGCTGAAAACGTGAGGTGATGTGAGCAGGAGAGGAGGTGAAGTGAGGTGGGTGAGGGGAGGTGAGTTGTGGTTGTGAGATCACGTGGTTAGGTAAGTTGTTGATGTAAGTTTTGGTGAATTGGGGTGAGTTGAGGTGAGGAGGTGCGGTGATGTGAGAATGTGCGAGGAGGAGAGGTGAGGTGATAAATGAGGTGAGGTGGGTGAGGGAAGTGAAGTGAATTTAGTGATGTCAGGAGGAGGGTAGGTGAGGTGAGGAGCTGTGGAGGTGAGGTTTTGAGGTGAGATTAGGTGTGGTGTGTCATGTGAGTTGAGAGGATTCAAGTGAGTTGAGGTGAGTGAGATGAGTAGGATTTTACGTGATGTGAGGAGCCGAGAAGCTGAGGTGAGCTGAGGTGAGTGAGGTGAAAAGGCATGAGGAGCAGAGGAGGTGAAGTGAGGTTAGTAATTTAGGTGAGTGGAGATAAGTTGAAATGAGTGAGGTGAGATTTGTTGAGGTGAGCTTATGAGTTGTTGAGGTGAGGTGAAGTGAGTGAGGTGAGGTGATTTGAGGTGATAAGTTGAGGAGGTGAGGTGAGAGAAGTGAAATGAGTGATGTGAGGAGGAGGGGTGGAGGTGAGTTGAGCTGAAGAATTGTGGTGAGGTGAAGTGAGTGAGGCGAGGTGAGGTGAGGAGAGGACGTGAGGTGTTGAGATGATGTGAGGAGGTGGGGTGAGGTGAGGATTGTGGTTAGGTGAAGAGGTGTAGCGTAGTTAGTGAGGTAAGGAGGAAGTGAGGTGACTTGAGGAGGTAAAGAGTTAAGGTGAGGTGAGGTGTGGGGAAGTGACATGAGGAGTTGAGGAAGTGAGTTGAGGTGAGGAATTTTGGTGAGTTGAGGTGACGTGCAGTGTTGAGGAGGTAAGGTGAGGTGAGGGGATGTCAGGGGATGTGACATGTGGAAGTGAGGCAGTGAGGTGAGGTGAGGTGAAGAGACATGAGGAGGTGTGAAGGTGAGGTGAGTAATTGAGGTGAGTTGAAGTAAGGTAAATGAATGAGGTGAGGTGAGGTGAGATGAGAATGTGAGGTCCGGTGAGGTTTGAGGTGAAGTTAGGTGAGGGAAGTGAAGCTAAATGACTGAGGTGAGGAGGTGGTGTGGAAGTGGGGTGAGCTGAGAAATTGGGTGAGGTCAAGGGAGGTGAATTGAGTGAGGTGAGGTGTGGTGAGGAAGTGAGGTGCAGGGAGATGTGAGGAGGTGAGGTTAGGTGCGGATATCTGTGAGGTGAAGTAAGTTAGGTGAAGTGAAGTGAGTGAGATAAGGATCAACTGAGGTGATGTCAGGAGGTGAGGATATAAAGTGAGGTAAGTGAGGTCAGGGGATGTGAGGGGAGGTGACATGAGGAGGAGAACATGTGAGTTGAATTGTGAGTGAGGTAAACTGACATGAGGAGTTGATTAGGTGAGCTGAGGTAAGGAATTGAGGTGAGTTGAGGTAAGGAGAAATGAGCGAGGTGAGGTGAGGAGAGTTGAGAAGATGAGGCCTTGAGGTGTTGTGAGGTTTGAGGTGAGATGATGTGAGAGAAGTCAAGGGAAATGAGTGAGTTGAGGAGTAGGTGTGCATGTGAGGTGAGGTTGGGAGGAAAGGTGCGGTGAGAATTGTGAGGGGCAGTGAGATAGGTGAAGTGGAGCGAGTGAGTTAAGGAGGAAGTGGGGTGACGTGAGGGGGTCAGGATGTAAGATGAGGTAAGGTGGGTGTCGTGACGTGAGGAGGTGTGGAAGTGAGGTGTGATGAGGTATTGATGTGAGGTGACGTGATGTGAGGTGAGTGAAGTGAGGTTAGGTGAGGAGGGTTGGCGACGAGAGTAGGTGAGGAGGTGAGGTGAGGTAAATAGGTGAGGTGAAAGGTGTAATGTAGTGAGTGAGGTAAGGAGGAAGTCAAGTGACTTGAGGAATTGAAGAGTTAAGTTGAGGTGAGTTGCGGGGAATTAATGTGAGAAGAGGAGGTGACTTGAGGTGAGGTGAGTGAACTTAAGTGACATGAAGAGGGGATAAGCTGTGGAAGTGAGGTGATCTGAAGAATTGTGAGATGGAAAAGTGAAGTGAGTGAATTGTGGTGAGGTGAGGAGTTGAGGTGAGGTGAGGAGATGATGTGAGCAGTTGAGGTGAGGTGAGGTGAGTGAAATAAAGTGACATGAGAAGTGGAGGAGGTGAGGTGGGTTAAATGAGGTGAGTGGAGGAAAGGTGAAATGAGTGAGGAGAGTTGAGTTGACACAATGAGGTGAGGTGAAGTGAGGTTTGAGGTGAGATGAGGTGAGAGAAATGAAGTGAAGTGAGGTGAGGAGGATGTGTGGAGGTGAGGTGTGCTGAGGCATTGGAGTGAGGTTAAGTGAGTGAGGTGAGGTGATGTGTCGAGGTGAGGTAAAGTGATGAGGTGATGTGAGGAGGTGCCGTGAGGTGACTGTAGTAAGGGAACATGACGTGAGGAGTTGAGGAGGTGAGTTGAGGTGAGGAAATGAGGTGAGGTGAGGTGACTTGAAGTTATGTGAGGAGGGAATATTACATGAAAGGTTGAGGAGGTGAGGAATTGAGGTTTGGTGAGGTGAAGTGAGGTAAGTTGTGGTGAGAAGATAAGTTGACATGATGCAGGACGTGAGGTTAAGTGGGTAAAGTGACATGCATGAAGAATTTAGGATAGTGAAGTGAAGTTAGTGAGGTGAGGAGGATGGGAGGTGATGTGAGTTGTTGAGGTGAGGTTAGGTGAAGCGAGGTGATGTGAGGAGGTGAGAAGTTGAGCAGATGTGTGGAATTGAGGTTAGGTGTGGTGAAGTGATGTAAGGGAGGTGAGGTGAGTTGAGTAGGGTAGGTGAAATGAAGAGGTGAGGAGGTGAAGAATTCTGGTGAGGTGAAGTTAGTGATGTGATAGGTGAGTTTAGGAATAGAAAATGAAAAGATGAGGTGAGGTCAGCAGAGGAGGTTATGTGGGTAAGTTGACGTGAGGTGAGGAGGTGAGGTGAGTTAAGTGGAGTGAAGTGAATGAGGTGAGGAGGGGGTGAGGTGACGTGAGGAGTTGTGGAGGTGAGGTGAGGGGAGGAATTTAGGTGCGGTGAGGAGAAGTTAGGTGAGTGAGGTGAGGTGAGATGAAGTAAGGATTGATGTTAGATGAACTGAGTGATTTGAAGTGAAGTGAGACAGGTAAAAAGGAAGTGAGGTGATGTGAGGAAGAGAGCAGAAGAGGTGTCGTGAGTTGAGGAGGTGAGTAGTTGAAGTGAGGTGAGGTGAGGTGAATGAAGTGAGGTGAGGTGAGGTGCTGAGGTGAGGAATAGGAATTGGTGTGAGGCGAAGAGTTGAAGTGAGTGAGATGAGGTGAATTGAGGAGGTAATGTGCGGTGAGGGTTGCTGTGAGGGTAGTGAGTTTTGTGATGTGAATAGAGTGAGATAAGGAAGAAGTGAGGAGCAGGAGGAGGTGAGAATGAAAAGTGATGTGAGGTGAGCGGAGGTGACATGAGGAAGTGAGGAGGTGAGGTGAAATGAGGTATTGTGGTGAGGTGACGTGACATGAAATGAGGTAAGGTACAGTGAGGACGGGGTGTGACATCAGGAGGTGTGGAGGTGAGGAACTGAGGTGAGGTGAGGTGAGGTGAGGTCAGTTTTGGTTGGAAGGTGATAAGGTGAGGTGAGGTGAGGAAGTGAGTTTAGGTGGGTAAGGTGATGTGAGGGAAGGAGGAGAGGTGAGTGAAGTGAATTGAAGTGAGTTATTTGAGGTGGAGTTGATGTAACGTTAGGAATTGTGGAGGTGAGGGGAGGTGAGGAATTGGGGTGAGGAGAAGAGAGGTGAAGTGAATGAAGGGAGGAGAGGTGTGGAGTGGTGAGATGTGTTTAGGGGAGGTGAGTTTAGAATTATGGTGAGATGAGGTGAGGGAGTTGAAATGAAGTGAGTGTGCTACAAAGAGGTGAGGTGACTTGAGAAAGAGGGCTGTTGAGGTGAGATGAGTGAGGTGAGATAAGTTGAGTAAATGAGGTGACATGAGGACGTGAGTAGGTGAGGTGAGGTTGGGGTGATGTGAATCACGGTGAGGTGAGGTGTGGAGGTGATGTGAGGTGAGGAAATGATGTAAGAAGTTGAGGTGAGGTGAGTATTATGGTGAGGTGAGTTGAGTGAAGTGAAGTGATATGAGGAGGTGACGTGGTGAGGTTAGGTGATGAATTGGGGTGAGGTGAGGAGAAGTGAAGTGAGTGAGTTGAGGTGAGGTGAGGAGGGGTGAGGATTGAGGTGAGGTGAGGTGAGTGACGTGAGGAGGAGTTTAGATTACGTTAGGAGTTGAGCAGGTGAAATGAGTTGTGGTGAGAAAAATGTAGTGACATGAGTAAGGAGGAAGTGTAGAAGTGAGGTGAGCTGATGAATTGGGGTGAGGTGAAGAGAGGTGAAGTGAATGAGTTGAGTTTATGTGAGGAGGTGAAAAAGTGAGGTGAGGTGAATTGAATTTGCAGGATGTGAGGTGTGGAGGTGAGGTGAGGTGAAATGTGAGGAGTTGAGGTGAGGTGAGGAATGAGGTGAGGTGAAGTGACTGAAGTGAAGTGAAGTGAGTTCAGGAGGACGTGAGGAGGGGTGAGGAGGTTTTGAGGTGAGGTATTGAAGTGAGATGAAGTTTGCTGGGTGAGGTGAGGTGAGGAGAGTATTGAGGTGAGGTGAGGTGCTTTACGTGGGGAGTTTACATGACCTGAAGAGATGAGCATGTGTGGTGAGGTGAGGTGATCGAGGTGAAGTGACCTGAGGACTCAAGGAGGTGAGGTGAGGTTAGTAATTGAGGTGAGTGGAGATAAGGTGAAATGAGTGAGGTGAGGTGAGTTTAGGTGAGAAGATGTATAAGTGAGGTGAGGTGAGGTTGGTGGTGAGGTGAGTTTAGAGAAGTGAAGGGAAGTGAGTGCGGTGAGGAGGAGTTGTAGAGTTGAGGTGAGGTGAGGAATTCAGGTGAGGTGAGGTGACGTGAGGTTAGTTAATTGAGGTGGGGTGAGGAGGGGAGGGACGTGAATAAGTTAGGGGTTGAGATGAGGTGAGGTGAGTGAGGTGAAGTGAATTTAGGAGGTGAGGAGGTTAGGTGAGGATAGGAATTGAAGTGAGTTGAAGTAAGGTGAAATTAGTGAAGTGACGTGAGTTTAGAAGATGAAGTGAGGTTAGTTGAGGTTCGAGGTTAGGAGAGGTGAGAGAAGTGAAGGGAAGTGTGTGAGGTTAGGAGGGTGTATGCAGTTGCAGTTAGCTGAGTAATTGGTGTGAGGTGAAGAGAGTTGAAATGAGGTGCGCTGAAATGAGGAGGTGAGGGGACGTGAGATGATGTGAAGAGGTGAGGTGAGGTGCGTGTTCTGGTGAGGTGAGGTGAGTGACGTGAAGTGAAGTGAGTGAGATAACAAGGAAGTGAGGTGCCATGTGGAGGTGAAGAGATAATGTGTGTTGAATGAAGTGAGGGGAGGTGGGGAGATGTTATGTGAGGAGGTGAGGAGATGAGGTGAGGAATTGAGGTGAGGTTAAGTCATGTGAGGTGAGAGATGTGAGGTGTGGTGAGGAGGGGAGGTGAGTGAAGTGAAATGAATTGTGTGAGGTGAGGAGGATGTGAGGGGACGTGAGGAGTTTTGGAGGTGAGGTGAGCTGAGGGGAGTTGAAGTGTGTGAGGGGAGGTGAGGTGAGGAGGTATGAGGAGATGAGGTGAGGTTAAGATTGAGGTGAGATGATGTAAGTGAGTTGATGTGCAGTGAGCTGAAAAATAGGTGCAGTGACGAGAGGTGTAGGGGAGCTGAATGGATGTGAGTGAGGTGAGGTGACTTGAGGTAAGGTGACGTGAGAAGGTGAGAAGTTGAGGTAAGGTGAGGTGAGCGGTACTGAGGTGAGGTGAGGTGAGGAGGTGAGGTGAAGTGAGGAGACGATGTGAGGAGGTGGGGTGAGGTGAGGACTGTGGTGAGGTTAGGTGAGTGAGGTGAACTGAGTGATGTAATGATGAAGTTAGTTGACGTGAGGAGGTGAGGAGGTAAGGTGAGCTGATTGAGGTGAGGGGAGGTGTGGTGATGTCACGTGAGGAGGTGAAGAGGTAAGGTGATTTGAGTGAGGGTTCTTGAGGTGAGGGTATGTGACGTGAGGAGTTGAGGAGTTGAGGTGAGGTGAGGAAATGAGTTGAGTTGGGGAATGGGAAATGACGGAGGTGAGGTGAGTTGAGAAGATGAGGAGGTGAGGTGAGGTGAGGTTTGCGGTGAGGTTAGGTTAGAGAAGTGATGTGAATTGAGTAAGTGGAGTTTGAGTGGTGGAAGTGAGGTGAGCTGAGGAACTGGGGTGAGGTTATGTGGGTAAGTTGATGTGAGGTAAGAGGTGAGTTGAGTGAAATGAGGTGAATTGAGTGAAATGAGGAGGAAGTGATGTGACGTGAGGAGTTGTGGAGGTGAGGTGAGTTGAAGAATTCAGGTGAGGTGAGGAGAAGTGAGGTGAGGGGTGAGGGGATCATGTGTGGTGTTGAGGTGAGGTTAGAATTGAGGTGGTATGACGTGAGTGAGTTGAAGTGAAGTGAGAGAGCTGAAAAGGAGGGAAGGTGACATGAGAGGATATGAGGTGAGTTGAGGAAGTGAGGTGACATGAGGAGGTGAATAGGAGAGTTGAGGTGAGGTGAATTGACGTTAGGTGAGCTGAGGAGGTGAGGTGAGGTGAGGAGATGATGTGAGGTGGAGAGGTGGGCTGAGGACTGTGGTGAGGTTATGTGAGGTGAACTGAGAGATGTAAGGATGTAGTGATGTGACGTGAGGAAGTGAGGAGGTAAGGTGAGTTGATTGAGGTGAGGGGAGGTGAGGTGATATCACGTGAGGAGGTGAGGAGGTAAGGTTATTTGAGTGAGGTGTGGTGAGCTGAGGGGATGTGACGTGAGGAGTTGAGGAGGTGAGGTGAGGAGAGGAAATGAGGTGAGTTGAGGTAATGGGAAATGACGGAGATGAGGTGAGTTGAGTTGAGGAGGTGAGGTGATGTGAGGTTTGTGGTGTGGTTAGGTTAGAGATGTGATGTGAAATGAGTGAGGTGAGGGGTAGGTGTGGAAGTGAGGTGATCTGACTAATTGCAGTGAGGTGAAGAGAAGTGTACTGAGTGATGTGAGGTGAGCTGAGGAATTGGGGTCAGTTTAGGTGGGTAAGTTGACGTGAGGTTAGGATGTGAGTTGAGTGAAATTAAGTGAATTAAGTGAGGTTAGGAGGAAGTGAGTTGAAGTGAGGAGTTGTGGAGGTGAGCTGAGTTGAGGAATACGTGTGAGGTGTGGGGAGGAGAGATTAGGGGTGAGAAGATGATGTGTGGTGGTGAGGTGAGGTTAGAACTGAGGTGAGATGAGGTGAGTGAGTTGAAGTGGAGAGAGCTGAAGAGGAAGAGAGGTGACATGAGTAGAAGCGGATATGAGGTGAGTTGAGGAAGTGACGTGACATGAGGAGGTGAATTGAGGTGACGTGAGGTGCGGTGAATTGAGGTGTGGTGAGCTGAGGAGGTGAGGTGAGGTGAGATGATGTGAGGATCTGAGATGGTGTGAGGGTTGTGGTGAAGTTAGGTGAGTGGGGTGAAGTGAAATGAGGGAGGTAAGGATGAAGTGAGTTGACGTGAGGAGATGAGGAGTATAGTGAGGTGAGTGAGGTGAAGGGAGGTGAAGGTATGTGACGTGAGGTGGTGAGGTGAGGTGAGGAATTGGGGTGAGGTGAAGTGACGTGAAGTGAATGAGATGAGGTGAGGTGAGGAGGTGAGGTGAGGTGAGGAGGTGAGGAGGTGACGTTATGTGAGGAATGTGGTGAGGTGAGTTGAGTGAGGTGAAGTGAAGTGAATGAGGTAAGGAGGAATTGAGGTGACGTGAATAGGGGTGGATTTAATGTAATGTGAGTTGAGGGGAGGTGACATGAGATGAGGAGGTGAGGGGAGGGTAGGACATGAGGTGATGTGAAGTGACATGAGGTGAGTGAAGTTGGGTGAAGTGACGGGACAACATGTGAAGAGGTGAGGTATTGAGGTGAGGTGAGGTGAGTGAGGTGAAGTGACATGACGATGTGAGGAGGTGATGTGAGGAGAGCGAGTTGAGGGGTGGTGAGGGGAAGTGATGTGAGGAGGTGTGGAGGTTTGCTGAGGTCAGTTGAGTGTGGTGAACCGACATGAATAGTTGAGGTGAGGTGAGGTGAGTTGAGAAGATGAAGAGGAGAGGTCTGGTGAGGTTTGAGGTGAGGTAAGGTGAGAGAAGTGACGTGAGGTTAGGAGGTGAGGTGAGTAGATGATATGAGGAGGTACGATAAGGTGAGAATTGTGGTAAGCGGTGATCGGTGAGCTGCAGTGAGTAAGAGGAAGTGGGTGACGTGAGGGGGTGAGGAGGTAAGTTGAGGTGAGTTGAGGGGATGTGAAGGAAGGAGGTGAGGTGAGGTGAGGTAGTGTGTTGAGGTAAAGTGACATGAGGTGAGAGAGGTGAGGTGAGGTAAGGAGGGGAGGTTACATGTGGTGGTGAGGACGTGAGGAATTGAGGTGAGGTAAGTTCTGATGAGGTGCGTTGTGAGAAGATGACAAGGTGATCTGAGGTGAGGAATTGAGGTATGGTGGATAAGGTGACGAGGTGAGGAGGTGACGTGCATGAAATGAAGTGAAGTGAGAGTGAAGTGAGATGAAGAGGACGTGAGATGATGTGAGTCCTTGTAGAGGTTATGTGAGATGAGGAATTCAGGTGAGGTGAGGACAGGTGAAGTGATTGAGGTGAGGTAAGGTGAGGAGGGGTGTGGAGATGACGTGAGGTGAGGTGAGGATTGTGGTGAGGTGAGGTGAGGTAGGTGAAGTGAACGACATAAGGATGAAATAATGTGACGAAAGTTGAGGGTGTAAGGTGTGGTGAGTGGCATGGGGGGAGGTGACATGATCAAACGAGGGTGTGTGGTGAGGAATGGAAGGGAAGTGATGTGACGTTAGGTGAGTGAAGTGAGGTGAGGTGAGGAGAGGTGGTTACTTGAGGAGGTGAGGTGAGGAATTGATGGTAGATGAGGTGTGGTTTGTGAGCTGATGAGAGGAGGTGAAGTGAGGGGAGGATTGAGGGGAGGCGAGTTGAGTGATGTGAGAAGTTTACATGAAACGTGGAGGTGAGCAGGTGAGGTGAGTGGAGTAAAGTTCAAATGAGTGAGGTGAGGTGAGTTGATGTGAGAAGATGATTTGAGGTGAGGAGATGATGTGAGGAGGTAAGGTGTGGTGAGCATTGTAGTGAGGTGAATTGAGTGAGGTGAAGTGAAGTGATTAAGTTTAGGACAAAGTGAGGTGACATGAGGAGTTGAGGTAAGTTGAGTTGAGTGAGGTGAGCAGAGTTGAGGAGATATGAGCGGATGTGATGTGAGTTGAGGAGGTGAGGTGAGCAATTGAGGTGAGTTGAAGTAAGTTTAAATTAGTGTCTGAAGGTGAGGTGAGAAGTTGAGGAATTGAGTTGAGTTGAGATTTTAGGTGAGGTGAGGTGAGAGAAGAGCAGTGAAGTGATTGAGGGGAGGAGGAAGTGTGAAGGTGAGGTGAGGTGAGGAATTGGGGTGAGGTGAAGATTGATTAAGTGAGTGAGGTGAGGTGAGGTGAGGAGTTGAGGTGAGATGAGGAGATGATGTGAGGATGTGATGTGAGGTGAGGATTTTGGTGAGGTGAGGTCAGAGAAGTGAAGTTAAGTGAGCAAGGGGAGGGTGATGTGTGTGAGGTGAGCTTAGGAATTGGGCTGATGTGAGAGAGATTTAGTGTGTGAGGTGAGGTGAGGTGAATAATTGAGGTGATTTGAGGTAATGGGAAATGACTGAGATGAGGTCAGGTGAGAAGATGAGGAGGTGAGGTGAGCTGAGGTTTGTGGTGAGGTGAGGTTAGAGAAATGAAGTGAAGTGTTCGAAGGAAGGGTGAGGTGTGGAAGGGAGTTGAGATGAGGAATTCAGGTGAAGTGAAGAGTGGTGTACTGAGAGAAGTGAGGTGAGGCGAAGAGGTGATGTGAGGAGGTGAGGTGAGGAATTGAGGTGAGTTGAGGTAATGGGAAATGACTGAGGTGAGGTGAGAAGATGAGGTGTGGTGAGGTGAGTTTTGTGTTGAGGTGTGGTTAGAGAAGTGAAGTGAAGTGAGCGAGGGGAGGGGGAGGTGTGGGAATGAGGTGAGATGAGGAATTCAATTTTGGTGAAGAGAGGTGTAGTGAGTGAGTTGAGGTGAGGAGAGGAGGTGATGTGAGGGAGTGAGGTTAGGTGAAGATTGTGGTGAGGTGAGTTGAGTTATGTTAAGTGTAGTGAGTGAGGTAAGGAGGAATTGAGGTGACGTGAGAAGAGGTAAGGTGATGTGACTGAGGTGAGTGGAGGTCCCGTAATATGATATGAGGTGGTGAGAAGGTGAGTTGAGTTTAGTGAGGTGGTGTGAGCTGTGGAGGTGTGGTGACGGGAGTAGGTAAATAGATGAGGTGAGGAAATGAGGTGAAGTCGGGTGATGTGAGGTGAATGAGGTGAGGTGAGGAGGGGAGATAACGTGAGATGAGCAGGTAAGGTGATGTGAGATTAGGTGAATTGGGGAGAGGTGAGGTGAGGAGGTGACGTGAGTTGAGGTGAGGATTGTGGTGAAGTGAGGTGAGATTAGTTGGGTAAAGTGATGTGAGGTGAGTAGGTGAGGTGAGTGTAATGAAGTGAATTTAGTGAGTTGAGGAGGAAGGGAGGTGACATGAGGATTTGTGGAGTTGAGGTGGGGTGAGGTATTCAGGTGAGGTGAGGTGAGATTAGGTGAGTGGTGAGGTGATGAGGTGAGGAGGTGAGGTGTGGATAGAATTGAGGTGAGATGAGTTGACTGAGGTTGAAGTGAAGTGAGAGAGCTGAAAAGGAGGGGAGGTGAGGTCAGGTCAGGTCAGGTGAGGTGAATTGAGGTGAGGGGTGGTGAGGAGGTGATGTGAGATGAGGTGATGATTGTGCTGAAGTGAGGTGCCGTGTGGTGAGTGAGATGAGTTTAGGTGAGGAGCGGAGTTGAGGTGAGATGAAGAGGTGAGAAATTTAAGTGAGCTGAGGTGAGGTGAGTTGAGGCATATTGTGGTGAGAAGATGATAAGGTGAGGTGAGCTTAATAGGTCAGTTTAGGTGGGTAAGGTGATGTGAGATTAGGAGGTGAGGTGATTGAAATGAAGTGAATTGAGTGAAGTGAGGAGTTGAGGTGACGTGATGAGTTTTGGTGGTGTGGTGAGTTGAGGAATTCAGGTGAGGTGAGGAGAGTTGAAGTGAGTGTGGTGAGGTGAGTTGATGTGAGGGGTGAGGGGTTGTGGTGAAGATGTGAGGTGAGGTTAGAACTGAGGTGAGATGAGGTGAGTGATTTGAAGTGAAGTGAGAGGGCTGAAAATGAGTGGAGTTGACATGAGGAGGAGAGTATGTGAGATGAAGTGAGTGAGTTGAGGTGATTTGAGGAGGTGAAGTGACGTGAGGAGGTGAGGTGAGGTTAGGTGAAATTGAGGTGAGGTGTGGTGAGTAGGTGAGGTGAGGTGAGATTATGTGATGAGGTGAGGTGATATGAGGGTTGTGGTGAGGTGAGATTTGGTCAAGTTAGGAGGGGAGCTGTTGTGAGTTGAGGAGGTGAGGTGAGGTGAGTGAGGTGAGGTTAGGTGGGTAAGGTGACCTGAGGTGTGTGAGGTGAGCTGAGGTGAGTTTAGGTGGAGTGAATTGGGGAGAGGTGATGTGAGGAGGTAACATTAGTTCAGTGAGGTTATGTGAGCTGAGGAGCGGAGTTCAGGTGAGCTGAGGAGGGGAGGAATTTAGGTGAGGTGAAGTGAGGTTAGGTGAGGTGAATTTTGGTGAGAATATGACAATGAGTGGTGAGCTGAAGGGGTGAGGTTAGGTGGGTAAGTTGACCGGGGGTGAGGAGGTGAGGTGAGTGAAATGAAGTGAATTGAGTGAGTTGAGGTGGAGTTGAGGTGACATGAGGAGTTGTGGAGGAGCGTGAGGTGAGGAATTCAGGTGAGGTGAGGAGAGGTGAAGTGAGTGAGGTGAGGTGAGATGAGGTGAGTGGAGGGGCTGAGGTGATGTGGTGAGGTGAGGTTAGAATTGAGGTGAGATGAGGTGATTGAGTTGAAGTGAGAGAGCTGAAAAGGAGTGGAAATGAGGTGAGATGATGTGACAGGTGATTAGGTGTGAGGAATTGAAGTGAGGTGAAGTGACGTTAGGTGCCTGAGGTGAGGTGTGGTGATGTGAGGTGAATTGGGGAGATGTGAGGTGAAGAGTTGACGTGAGTTGAAGTGAGGATTGTGAAGTGATTGACGTGATTGAGGTGAGGTGATTTCAGGTGAGGTGACGTGAGGGGATGATGTGAGGAGGTGACTTGGGGTGAGGATTTTTGGGTGATGAGGTGAGAGAGGTGAAGTGAAGTGAGTGTGATAAGGACAAAGTTAAGTGACATGAGGTGTTGAGGAGGTATGGTGTGGTGAAGAGGTGAGTTTTTGAGGTGAGCAGTTGACGTGAGTTGAGGTGAGTGAGGTGAAGTGACATGAGAAGTTGAGGAGATGAGGTGTGTTGAGAAATTGAGGTGAGTTAAGGTATGGGGAAATGAGTGAGGTGAGATAAGGGAGAGAAGTTAAGTGAGTGCAGTGACCTGAGCAATTTTGGTGAGGTGAAAATAGGTGAAGAGAGTGTGGTGAGGACGTGAGGACCTGAGGTGAGTTGTGAGAAGATGATAAGTTGAGGTGAAGGTGAGGAGGTGAGTTTAGGTTGGTAAGATGATATGTGTTGACTAGATGAGGTGAGTGAAGTGAAGTGTGGTGAGGAGGTGAGGTGAAGTGAGGAGTTATGGAGGTGAAGTGAGGTGGGGAATTGAGGTGAGGTTTAGAGAGGTGAAGGGATTGAGGTGAGTTGAGGTGAGGTGAGGAGGGGTGAGGAGATGTTATTGGGGGAGTTAAGGTAGGGATTGAGGTCAAATGAGGAGAGTGAGTTGAAGTGGAGTGAGCTGAAAATGAGGTGAAGTGACGTCCAGAGGAGGGAGGTGGTTGGAGGTGTGTGAAGTGATGTGAGTTGAGGAGGTAAGGTGACATGGGTATTTGAGTAGGTGAGGTAAGTTGAGGTGAGATGAATTAAGCTGAGGTGGGTTGAGGAGGTGAGGTGAGGTTAGGAGATGATGTGAGGAGGTGTGTTATGGTGAGGTTTGTGGGGTGGTGAGGTGAGTGATGTGAAGCGAAGTGAGTGAGGTAAGGATGAAGTGAGGTGACGTGAGGAATTGCGGAGGTAAGGTTAGGTGATTGTGGTAAGGGGAGGTGAGGGGATGTGACGTGAGGAGTGAAGGAGGTAAGGTGATTTGAGTGAGGTGAGGGGAGGTGATGGGATATGACGTGAGAATTTGAGGAGATGAGTTAAGGTGAGGAATGTATGTAAATTGAGGTAATGGGAAATGACGAAAGTGAGGTGAGATGAGAAGATGAGGAGGTGTGGTGAGGTGAGTTTTGTGATGAATTGAGGTTAGAGAAGTGAAGTGAATTGAGTGCGGGGAGGGGGAATTGTGGAAGTGAGGTGAGCTGAGGAATGGAGCTGAATTGAAGAGAGGTGTAGTGTGTGAGGTGTAGTGACTTGAGGAGTTGAGTTGAGGGGAGGACAAGATATGAGGAGGTGAGTTGAGATGAGGATTGTGTTGAGGTGAAGTGAGTGAGGTGAAGTGAAGTGAGTGAGTTAAGGATGAATTGAGGTGACGTGTGGAGTTGAGGAGGTACATGAGGTGAGTTAAGGGGGGGTGATGTGTTGAGGTGAGCATGTGAGGTGAAGTGAGAATTGAGGAGATGTGAAGTGACGTGAGGTGAGTGAGGTGGGGTGAGGTGAGGAGGTTAGGTGATGTGAAGAGGGGAGGAGGTGAAGAATTGATGTGAGGTGAGGTGATGTGAAGTGAGTGAGGTGAGGTGAGTTGTGTTGAGATGATGGTAACGTGACATGAGGTGAGGTGAGGAGGTCTGGTTAGGTTTGCAAGGTGATGTGAGGTGAGGAGGTGAGTGAAGTGAAGTGAGTGTGGTGAGGGGAAGTGAGGTGATGTGAGGAGTTGTGGAGGTGTGGTGAGCTGAGGAATTGACGTTAGGTGAGAAAAGTTGAAGTGATTGACGTGAGATGAGTTGAGGAGTGGTGAGGAGATGAAGTGAGGTGAGTTGAGTAGTTGAGGTTACATGGGTAGGTGTGGTTTTGTGAGGCGAGGTGAATTGGTGGAGCTGAACTGAGATTATGTGAGGAGGTGAGGTGAGTTGAGGAAAGAGGTGAGGTGTGTGGAGTGAAGTAAATTGAGTGGGGTCAGGAGGAGGTGAGGTGATGTGAGGACGTGTGGAGGTGCGGTATTGAGGTGAGAGGAGAAGTAGTGAGTGAGGTGAGTTGAGGAGTTGAGGTGAGTTTAGGATTGATGTGAGGTGAGTTGTGTGAGGAGAGTAGGAGTTTACGTGATGTGAGTAGATGAGCAGGAGAGGGGAGGTTAGGTGAGTGAGGTGAATTGACATGAGGAGGGTAGGAGTTTAGTTTACGTGAGTAATTGATTTGAGTGGGTGTAAGGAGAAATGACTGAGGTGAGATGAGTTGAAGTCAGAAGGTGAGGAGGTGTGGTGAGGGGAGTTTAGAGGTGAGGTGAGGGAAACGAAGAGGAGTGTGATGAATTGGAGGTGTTGAGGTGAGGTCAGCTGAGGAATTGGTGTGAGGTGAAGTGCTGAATTGTGGATGTGATGGGAGATGAGGTATAGAGGTGAGGTAAGGAGAGGTGAAATGAGTCAGGTGAGTGAGTTGAGGTGGGAGGTGAGGGGATGAGGTTAGCAGTTGAGGTAATTATTGAATATAGGTGGGATGAGTTGAGTGAGATGAAATGAAGTGAGTGCTGAAAAGGAGCGGATGTGACGTGAGGAGGAGAGGATGTGAGGTGAGGTGAGTGAGGTGAGTTGAGTTGAGGAGGTGAGGTGATGTGAGATGGTGAGTAGGTTAGGTGAGGTGAGGTGAATTGAGGTGAGGTGAGATAAGGAAATGGGGTGAGGTGAGGAGATGATGTGGGGAGATGAGGTGATGTAAGGGTTGTGGTGAGGTGAGGTGATTGAGGTGAAATGAAGTTAGGGAGGTAAGGCTGAATTGATGTGACGTGAAGAGGTGATTAGTTAAGGTGGGGTGAGTGAGGTGAGGGGAGGTGAGTGTATGTGACATGAGGAGGGGAAGATGTGAGGTGGGGTGAAGAATTGGGTTGAGTTGAAGTAAGGGAATATGAGGTGAGGTGAGGTGAGAAGATGAGGAGGTGCATTGAGGTGAAGTTTGTGGTGAGGTGAAGTGACGTGAGGTGAGTGAGGTGAGGTGAGGTGAGTAGGCGTGTGGACATGAGGTGAGGTTAGGTGAGGTAAGGATTGAGTTTAGATGAGGGAGCTGAAGTGAAATAAGTGAGCTGAAAAGGAGGTGGGGTGAGGTTTGAGGTGAGCTGAGGTGAATGAAGTGAAGTGAAATGAGTCCGGGGAGGAGGAGAAATGGAGGAGCTGTGAGCTGAGGAATTGTGAGGAGGTGAAGAGAGGTTTTATGAATGAGGTGAGGTGAGGTTTCGAGGTGAGGAGAGGTGAGGAGGTGATGTGTGGAGGTGTTTTGTGAGTATTGTGGTGAGGTGAAATGAGTGAGGTGAACTGAAGTGAGTGAGGTAAGGAGGAAGTGAGGTGACATGAGGAGGTGAGGAGGTAAGGTGAATTGAAGGGAGGGGAGGTGATGTGAGGAGGTGAGGAGGTGAGGAGAGGGGAGGACTTGAGGTGATGTGAAGTGCCACGAGGTGAGTGAGGTGAGGTAAATGGAAGAGGGGAGGTGATGTGAGGAGGCCAGGAATTGAGTTGAGGTGAGGTGAGGTGAAGTGAGAGGTGAGGTTAGGTGTGTTGTGTTGTGAAGATGATAAGCTGAGGTGAGGAGAGGAGGTGAGTTTAGGTCGATAAGGTGATGTGAGTTGAGGAGGTGAGGTGAGTGAAATAAAATGAAGTGAGGTGAAGAGTAGGTGAGGTAATGTGTGTCGTTGTGGGGGTTATCTGAGGTGAGGAATTCAGGTGAAATGAGGAGAGGTGAAGTAAGTGATGTGAGTGTGGTGAGGAGGGGTTTTGAGATGAGGTGAGGTGAGATGTGGTTAGGATTGAGTTTAGATGAGGTGACTGAGTTGAAGTGAAATCAGTGAGCTGAAAGGAGGTGAGGTGATGTGAGGAGAGGAGATGGGGTGAGTGAAGTTAAGTGAGTGAGGTGAGAAGATTAGGTGACGTGAGTAATTGAGGAAGTGCGGTTGTGTGGAATTGTGGTTTGGTGATGAGATGTGAAGTGAGTGAGGTGAAGTGAGGTGACATGTGGAGTGGTGAGGAGATCAGATGAGGAGGTGAGGTGAGGTTAGAATTGAGGTGAAATGAGGTGAATGTGTTGAAGGGTAGTGAGCTGAACAGGAGGTGAAATGACGTGAGGAAGAGGGAAGGTGACTGGAGGTGAGTGAAGTGAGGTGTGTTGATGAGATAAGGTGATGTGAGAAGGTGAGTTGGTGAGTTAAAGTGAGGTGCGGTGAATTGAGGTGAGCTGAGGTGAAGAGTTTAGGTGAGGTGAGGAAATGATGTGAGGAGAAGAGGTGAAGTGAATTTTGTGGTGAGGTGAGGTGAGTGAGGTGAAGTGAAATTAGGCATGTAATGATTAAGTGAGGGGAAGTGAGGAGGTGAGGGGTTAAGTTGAGGTGATTGAGGTGAGGGGAGGTGAGGAAGTGTGACATGAGAAGTTGAGGAGGTAAGGTGATTTGAGTGAAGTTAGGGTAGTTGAGGGGTTGTGACATGAGGAGTTGAGGAGGTGAGGTGAGGTGAGGCACTGAGGTGATTTGAGGTAATGGGAAATGACGGAGGTGGGGTGAGAAGATGAGGAGGTGAGGTGAGGTGAGGATTGTGGTGAGGTATGGTTAGGGAAGTGAAGTGAAGTGAATGAGGGGAGGCAGAATTGTGGAGGGTAAGTGAGCTATGGAATTGGGATGAGATGAAAGTAGGTGAAGTTAGTGAGGTGAAGTGATGTGAGGTGAGGTGAGGTGAGATGATGTGAAGAGGTGAGATGAGGTGCGGATTGTGGTGAGGTGAGGTGAGTGAGGTTAGGTGAATTGTTTGAGGTGAGGAGTAATTGAGGTGAAATGAGGAGGTGAAGATGTAAGTGAGGTTGAGTTGAGGTCAAGTGACGTGTTGAGGTGAGGAGGTCAGGTGAGGTGAGGACTTGAGGTGATGTGAAATGACGTGAGGTGAGTGAGGTGAGGTTAAGTAAAAAGGGGCGGAGATGTGAGGAGGTGAGGAGTGGAGGAATTGATGTGAGGTGAGGTGAGGTGAAGTGAGTGAGGTGAGTTCATGTTTTGTGGTGAGATCATAAGTTGAGTTGAGGTGAGGTGGTGAGTTTAGGTGGGCAAGGTGACCTGAGGTGAGGACGTGAGTTGAGTGATGTGAAGTGAAGTGATTGTGGTGAGGAGGAAGTTAGGTGATGTGAGGTGTTGTGGAGGTGTGGTGAGGTGAGGAATTGAGGTGAGGTGAGGAGAGGTAAAGTGAGTGAGGTGAGGTGAGGATGGGTGAGGAGATGAGGTGATGTGAGGTGAGTGAGGTTAGGTGAGCTGACGTGAGGATTTGAGTCGTTGCGGTGAGGTGAAGTGAAGTGAATTGGGGTGAGGTGAGGTGAGATGATGTGAGGAGGTGAGGTGATGAGGAATCAGGTGAGTTTAGGTGAGTGGAGTGATGGAATTGAGTGAGGAAAGGAGGAGTTCCAGTGATGTGAGGAGGTGTGGAGGGGAGGTATAGAGGTGAGAGGACTTGTGAGTGTGGTGAGGTCATGAGGTGAGGTGAGTGTTGAGTTCAGGTGGGGTGAGTGAGTAGAGTGGGAGTTTACGTGTTGTGAGGAGGTGAGCAGGTGAGGGTAGTCGAGGTGAGTGAGGTGAAGTGACATGAGGAGGGGAGGAGGTGAGTTGACGTGAGTAATTGAGGTGAGTGTAGGTAAGTTGAAATGAGTGGGGTGAGGTGAGTTGAGGTGAGAAGGCTAGGAGGGGAGGTGAGGGGAGTTTGGAGGTGAGGTGAGAGCAGTGAAGTGAAGTGAGTGTGGTGTGGAGGAGGTGTTGAGGTGAGTTCAGCTGAGCAGTTGTGTGAGGTGAAGTGCAGAATTTTGGAGGTGAAAGTTGGTGAGGAACAGACGTGAGGTAAGGAGAGTTGAAGTGAGTGATGTGAGGTGATGTGAGGTGAGAGGTGAGGGGATGAGGTGAGGAATTGAGGTTTGGTTAGAATTGAGATGAGATGAGGTGAGTGAGTTGTCGTGAAGCGTGAGAGCTGAAAAGGAGGGGATGTGACCTGAGGAGGAGAGGATGTGAGGTGAGGTGAGTGAGGTAAGTTGAGGAGGTGAGGTGAGGGGAGGAGATGATGTGAGGAGGTGTGGTGATATCAGGGTAGTGGTGAAGTGAGTTAAGTGAGGTGAAGTGAACTGAGGTAGGTACGGATGAAATGAGGTGAGGTGAGGAGTTGTGGAGTTAAGGTGAGGTGATTGAGGTGTGGGGAGGTGACGGGATGTGATGTGAGGAGGTGAAGAAGTGTGGTGAGGTGAGGAATTGACGTGAGTTGAAGTAAGGGGAAAGAATGAGGTGAGGCGAGGTGAGATGAAGAGGAAGTGAGGTGACGTGTGGTTTGGGGTGAGGTAAGGTGAGAGGAGAGAAGTGAATGAAGTTAAGAGGAGATGTGGAGGTGAGGTGAGCTGAATAATAGGTGTGAGGTGAAGAAAGGTGCAGTGTGTGAGGTGAAGTGATGTGACTAGTTGAGGTGAGGTGAGGAGATGATGTGAGGAGCTGAGGTTAGGTGAGGATTGTGGTGAGGTGAGGTGAGTGAAGTGAAGTTATTTGAGTGAGTTAAGTAGGAAGTGAGGTGACTTGAGGAGGTGAGAAGGTAAGGTGATTTGAAATGATTGGAGTTGATGTGAAAAGGTAAGCAGGTGATGTGTGGTGAAGACTTGTGGTGATGTGAATTGACGTGAGGTGAGGGAGGTGAGGTGAGGTGAGGAGGGCTTGTGAAGTGAGGTGAGGTGGTGAGGAATTGAGCTGAGGTGAAGTGAGGTGAAATGAGTCAGGTGAATTGAGATGTATTGTGGTGAGAAGATAAGGTGAGTTGAGGTTAGGAATTGAATTTAGGTGGGTAAGGTGACATGAGCTGAGTAGGTGAGGTGAGTGAAGTGTAATGAAGTGAGTGAGGTGAGGAGGAAGTGAGGTGATGTGAGGAGATGTGGCTTTGACGTGAGTTGAGGAGAGGAGAAGTGAGTGAGGTGAGTTGAGGTGAAGTGAGGAGGGAAGAGGTGATGTGGTGGGTTGAGGTGGGATAGGATGAAGCATTAATGAGGTGTGTGATTTGAAGTGAGTGAGAAGAAATGGAGTTGCAGTGACGTGAGGACTTGTGTAAATGTGGTGAATTGAGGTGAGGTGAATTGGGGTGAGGTGACATGAGGAAGTAATTGGACGTGAGATGATGTGAGGAGGTGAGGTGAAGTGAGGAGTGAGGTGAGGTGAAGTGATTGAAGTGAACTGAAATGAATGACGTCAGAAGGAAGTGAGGTGGGGTGGGGAAGTGTTGAAGTGAGGTATTGAGGTGAGGTGAGTTGTGGTGAGTGAGGTGACGTGAGGAGGTGAGGAGAGGTGAGGAATGTGTTGAGGTGAGGTGAGTGAGGTGTGGAGAAGATTACGTGACAAGAGTAGGTGAGCAGTTGTGGTCAGGTAAGGTGATTGAAGTGAAGTGACATGAGGAGGGGAGGTGGTGAGGTGAGGTGAGTAATTAAGGTGAGTGTAGGTAAGTGAAATTGAGTGCGGTGAGGTGAATTGAGGTGAGAAAATGAGGGTAAGGTGAGTTGAGGTGAGATGATGTGGATGTGAGGTGAGGTTTGAGGGGAGGTGAGGTTAGAGAAATGAAGTGGAGTGAGGTTAGGAGGAGGTGTGGAGGTGAGGTGAGCTGAGAATTTGGGGTGAGGTGAAGTGAGTGAGGTGACGTGAAGGAGCTGAGGTGAGTTGGTGTCAGGGGGTGAGGTGGGTGAGGATTATGGTGAGGAGAGTGAGGTGAAATGAAGTAAGGTTAGGACGAAGGGAGGTGACATGGGGAGGTGAGGAGATAAGGTGTTGTGATTGATGTGAGGGGAGTTGAGGGGAGGTGACATGAGGAGGTGAGGACGTGAGTTGAGGTGAAGAAATGAGGTGAGGATAGGTGAGTGAGTTGAGGTGAGTTGAGGAGAGGACGTGACGTGAGGAGGTGAAGAATTGAGGTGTGTTGAGGTGAGTTACGGTGAGAAGATTATAAGGTGAGGTGAGGAGAGGAGGTGTGGTGCAGTGGGTAAAGTGATGTGAGTTGAAGAGATGAGGTGAATGAAGTGAAATGAGGTGAGGAGGAGGTTATGTGATGTGAGGAGGTGTGGAGGTGAGGTGAATGGAGGAATTGAAGTGGGGTGAGATTTGAAGTGAGTGAGGTGAGGTTAGGTGATGTATTGAGGTGAGAAAACTTTAGGTGAGTGAGGGTACATGAGTGAGGTGAAGAAGAGTTTACCTGACATGAGGAGGTGAGCAGGTGAGTTGAGGTGAGGTGTGTGAGGCAAAATGAGGTGAGGTGATTGAGGTGAGTTGAGGTGAGGAGGGGAGTTGAGGTGAGGAGGTGAGGAACTGAGGTAAGCTGAGATGTGGTGGGGTAAGGGGAGTTGAGGTGAGAAGATGATATGGTGAATTGATGTAAGAAGGTGAGGTTGGGTGTGTAAGGTGATGCGAGTTGATTAGATGAAGTGAGTGTAGTGAAGTGACTGAGGTGAGGAGGTGTGGTGACGTGAGTAGTAGTGGAGTTGCGATGTGGTGAGGAATTGGGGTGAGGTGACGAGAGATGTAATGAGTGAGGTTAGGTGAGGTGTGGTGTGGAGGGGTGAGAAGATTAGGTGAAGGCATGAGGTGAGGTTAGGATTTGATATGAGGTGAGTGACTTCAAGTGTAGTGAGCTGAACAGGAGGTGAAGTGATGTGAGGAGGAAGGGAGGTGATTGGAGATGAGTGAAGTGAGGCGAGTTGATGGGCTAAGGTGAAGTGAGAATGTGAGTTGGTGAGTTAAGTTGAGCTGTCGTGAATTGAGGTGAGGAGTTTAGGTAGGTTGAGATGATGTGAGGAGCTGAGGTGATGTGAGTTTTGTGGTGAGGTGAGGGGAGTGAAGTGAAATGATATGAATTAGGAAAGAATGTAGTGATGTGACAGGAGGTGAGGAGGTAAGGTGAGGTGATTGAGGTGAGTTTAGGTGAGGAGATGTGATATGGGAAGTTGAGGAGTTAAGGTCATTTGAGTGAGGTGAGGAGAGGAGGTGAGATGATGTGAACTGAGGAGCTGAGGAGGTGAGGTGGGGTGAGGCATTGATGTGATTTGTGGTAATGGGTATGACAGAGGTGAGGTGAGAAGATGAGGGGGTGACATGAGGAGAGGTTTGTGATGAGGTGAGGTTAGGAAAGAGAAGTGAAATGTACGAGGGTATGGGGAAGTGTGGAGGGGAAGTGAGATGAGGAATTGCGTTGAGGTGAAGATAGGTGAACTTAGTGAGGTGAAATGATGTGAGGAGGTGAGGCGAGGTGAGGATTGTTGTGAGGTGAGGTTAGTGAGGTGAAGTATATTGTGTGAAGGAGGAATTGAGGTGACATGAGCAGGTAATGAGGTAAGTGAGTTGAGGTGAGGGGAGGTGACATGTTGAGGTGAGGAGGTGAAGTGCAGTGAGACCTTGAGTTGATGTGAAGTGACGTGAGGTGAGTGAGGTGAGGTTAGGTGAGGATGGGAGGGGATGTGAGGAGGTGAAGTGGTGAGGAATTGAGGTGAGGTGAGGTGAGCTGAGATGAGATATTTTGAGAAGATGATAAGCCGAGTGATGTGAGCAGGTGAGGTTAGGTGAGGAGATGTGACATGAGAAAAGGGGAGGTAAAGTTTTTTGAGTGTGGTGAGGGGAGGGGAGTGGATGTGACATGAGGAGGTGAGGAGGTGAGTTGGGATGAGGCATTTAGGTGAGTTGAGGTAATCGGAAATGACGAACATGAGGTGAGAAGATGAGGTGAGGTGATGTGAGGTCTGTGGTGAGGTGAGGGTAGTGAAGTGAAGTGAAGTGAACGAGATGAGGGGGAGGTGTGGAGGTGAAGTGAGGTGAGGAATTGGGGTGAGGGGAAATTAGGTGTAGTTAGTGATGCAAAGTGATGTGAGGAGGTGAGGTGGGGTGAGGAGATGATGTGAAGAGGTGAGGAAGTTTGACGACTGTGGTGAAGTGAGGTGAGTGAGGTAATTCGGAATTGAGGTGACGTGAGGAAGTGAGGAGGTAAGTAAAGTGAGGTGAGTGGAGGTGATGTGTTGAGGTGAGGAGGTGAGGTGAGAACTTGAGATGATGTGAAGTGAGGTGATGTGAGTGAGGTGATGTCATGTGAGGAGGGAGGGGATGATAGAAGGTGAGGAGTGGAGCAATTGATGTAAGGTGAAGTGAGGTGAAGTCAGTGAGTTGTTTTGAGGTGAGGAGGTGAGGTGACTTAAGGAGGTGCCTAGGTGATTTGAGGTGAGGTGAATTGGGGTGAGGTGAGGTGAGGAGGTGAGGTGAGGTGAGATGATTTGAGGATTTGAGGTCCGGTTTGGAATGGAGAAGAAGTAAGTGAAATGCGTGAGGTGAGGGTATTTGAGGTGACAAGATGTGGTGAGGTGACATGAAGTTTGATTTGAGGTGAGGTGGGAAGTGAAGTTAAATGAGTGAGGTGAGGAGGAGGTGTGGAGGTGATGTGAGCTGAGGAATTGCGGTGAGGTGATGTGAGTGAGGTGTGGTGGGATGAGGATGTGAAGTGTGGTGAAGAGCTGATATGACGATGTGAGATGTGCAGAAAATTGTGGTGAGGTGAGGTGAGTGATGTGATGTGAGTGAGGTAAGGACGAATTGAGGAGATAGGAGGTGAGGACATAAGGTGAGGTGAGTCAGGTGAGTGGACGTGATGTTTGGAACTGAGATGTGATTTGACGTGAGATGAGGTGATGTTAGGTGAGTGAGTTGAGGTGAGGTGAGTTGTGGTGTGAAGATGTTAATGTGAGGTGAGGTGAGGAGGTGAGTTTAGGTGTGTAAGGTGTCATGAGGTGAGGAGGTGAGGTGAGTGAAGTGAAGGTAAATGAGTGAGGTGAGGATGAATTGAGGTGACGTGTGGAGTTGTGGAGGTGAGGTGACGTTAGGAATTGAGGTGAGGTGAGGATACGTGAAGTGAGTGAGTTGAGGTCAGGTGGGTTGTGGAGGGGTGAGGAGGTGCGTTGAGGTTAGATTGAGGTGAAATGAAGTGAGTTGAAATTAAGTGAGAGTGATGAAAAGGATGGGAGGATATTTGAGGAAGAGAGGAGGTGAGATGAGTGAGGTTAGGTGAGTTGAGGAGGTGTGGTGCCGTGAGTAGGTGTGTAGGTGAGGCGAGTTGATGTGAGGACGTGAGGTGAGGTGAGGAGATGATGTGAGGAGTTGAGGTGAGGTGAATGAGGTGAGGTTAGGTGAGTGAAGTGAAGTGGAGTGACGTCAGGAGGAAGTGTGGTGATGTGCGGAGATGTTGAGGTGAGGTATTGAGGTAAGATCAGTTGTGGTGGTTGGGGTGAGATGAGTGAGATGAGGAAGAGTTTACGTGACATGAGGAGTTGAGCAGGTGAGGTGAGGTGAGGTGTGTGAGGTGAAGTGACTTGAGGAGGGGAGGAGGTGAGGTGAGGTGAGTGAGGTGAGTGGAGGTAAGGTGAAATGAGTGAGGTGAGGGGAATTGAGGTGAGAAAAGTAGGAGGTGCGGTGAGTTGAGGTTTCAGGAGACGTGAGGTGAGGTTTGGAGGAGTGGTGAGGTGAGTGATGTGAACTGAAATGAGTGAGGTAAGGAAGATTTGAGGTGATGTGAAGTGAGAATATGAGGTGAGTTGATTGAAGTGAGGGGAGGTGAGGGGATGTGATGTGAGGACGTGAGGAGGTATGGCGATTTGATGGAAGTGAGATGAAGTGAGGGGATATGACGTGATTAGGTGAGGAGGTTAGGTGAGGGGAGGAATTAAGGTGAGATGACATAATGGGAAATGACAGGTGTGGTGAGGTGAGAAGATGAGGTGAGGTGAGATGAGGTTTGTGGTGAGGTGTGGTTAGGGAAGTGAAGTGAAGTGAGCAATGGGAAGGGTACAGTGGAAATGTAGTGAGCTAAGGAATTGGGGAGAAGAGAAGAGAGGTGTAGTGAGCGAGGTGAGGTGAGGTGAGGAGTTGAGGTGAGGTAAGGAGGTGATATGAGGATGTGAGTTGAGGTGATTTATGTGGTGACATGAGGTGTGTGAGTTGAAGTTAAGTGAGTGATTTAAGGAATTTAGGTGACTTGAGGAGGTGAGGATGATAGTGATTTGAGGTGAGGGGAGGTGATGTGTTGAGCTGAGGAGGTGAGGTGAGAACATGAGGTGATGTGAAGAGACAAGAGGTGAGTAAGGTGAGGTGAGGTGAGGAGGGGAGGTGAAGTGGGAAGGTGAGGAGGTGATGAATTGATGAAAGGTGAGGTGAGGGGAAGTGAGTGAGTTGAGGTGAGGTGATTTGTGTTGAGATGGTGATATGGTGAGTTGAGGTGAGGAGGTCAGTTTATGTGTGCAAGGTGATGTGTGGGGAGTAGGTGTGGTGAGTCAAGTGAAGTGAAGTCAGTGTGGTGAGGAGGAGGTGAGGTGATGTGAGGAGTTGTGGAGTTTTGGTTAGTTGAGGGATTGACGTGAGGTGAGGAGAGGTGAAGTGAGTGAGGTGAGGTGAGGTGAGCAGTAGTGAGATCAGGTGAGGTGATGTGAGTGAGTTGAGGTCTGTTGAGGAGGTGAGGTGACGTGAGGAGGTGAATAGGTGAGGTGAGTTGAGGTTAAGTGAATTGGGGTGAAGGGAGGTGAAATGATGAGAGGAGATGAAGTGAGGAAAGAGGTGAGGTGAGGAGAGTGGAGTGAAGTGAAGTGAGTGATGTCAACAGGAGGTTAGATGCCGTGAGGAGCTGTGGAGTTGAGGTATTGAGGTGAGATGAGTTGTGGTGAGTGAGGTGACTTGAGCAGGGGAGGTGAAGTTAGGATTGAGGTGATGTGAAGTGTGTGAGGAGAGGAGCAATTTAAGTGATATGAGGAGGAGAGCAGGTGAGCAGAGGTGAGTGAAGTGAAGTGAGTGAGGAGGTGGGAGGTGTGTTGAAATGAGTAATTGATGTGAGTGCGTGTAAGGATAAATGAGTGAGCTGAGGTGAGTTGAAGTGTGATGAGGAGGTGAGGTGAGGTGAGGTTTGAGGTGAGGTGAGAGAACTGAAGTGAAGTGAGGCACGGAGGATGTGTGCAAATGAGGTGAGCTGAGGAAATGGGGTGAAATGAAATGTGGAGTTGTGGAGGGGAAGTTAGGTGAGGAATTGGGGTGAGGTATGGAGAGGTGAAGTGAGTAAGGTGAGGTGACGAGAGGTGAGGAGGTATGAGGAAATGAGTTGAGTATGGGTGGTGAGGTTAGATTTGGGGTGAGGTGTGGTGAGTGAGTTGAAGAGAAGGTAGTGAGCTGCAAAGGAGGTGAGGAAACATGAGAGGAGTTGAGGAGATGTGAGTGAGGGGAGGTGAGTTGAGGTGGTGAGTTGACACGAGGAGGTGAGTATGTGGTGTTAGGTGAAATGGGGTGAATTGGGCTGAGATTAGGTGAGGAATTGAGGTGAGGTGAGGTGACGTGAGGTGAGTGAGGTGAGGTGAGGTGAGTTGGGGAAGTGACGTGAGTTGATGATGTGGGGTGCAGTGAGGTGTGGATTGTGGTGAAGTGATATGAATTGAGGTAAATGAGCAGTGATGTGAGCAGGGAAGATGACGTGAAGAGAGGAGGTGAGGAATTAAGTTAGGTAATTTGAGGTGAGGTGAGCTGTGGTGAGAAGATGATAATCTGAGGTGAGCTGAGGAGGTGAGGTTAGTTGGGTAAGGTGATGTGAGGTTAGGAGGTGAGGGGTGTGAAAAGAAGTGAATTGAGTGAGGTGAGGGGGCGGTGAGGTGACGTGAGGAGTTGTGGAGGTGAGGTGAGGTGAGGAATTCAGGTGAGGTCAGGAGAGGTGAAGTGAGTGGGCTGAGGGGTGGGTTGAGGCTATGAGGTGGGGAGGTGAGGTGAGGATAGAATAGGGGTGAGATGAGGTGAGTGAGTTGAAGTGAAGTGAGAGCTGAAATGGAAGGGAGGTGACATGAGGAGGAGAGTATCTGTGGTGAGGTGAGTGAGGTGAGGTGAGTTGAGGAGGTCAGGTGACGTAAGGAAGTTAGTAGGTGAGGTGAATTGAGAAGATGATGTGATGTGGTGAGCTTATGTGAGGGCTGTGGTGAGGTGTGGTGAAGTGAAGTGAGGGAAGTAAGGATAAAGTGAGGTCACGTGAGGACGTGAGGAGATAAGTTGAGGTGAATGAGGTGAGGGGAGGTGAGGGGATGTGACATGATGTGGTGAGGAGATGATGTGAGTTGAGGAAATGAGCAGAGTTGAAGTAAGGGGAAATGAGTGATTTGAGGTGAGGTGAGATGAAGAGGAGGTGAGGTGAACTGTGTTTTGAGGTGAGGTGAGGTGAGAGTAGTGTTGTTAAGTGAGTGAGCAGATGAGGATTTGAGGATTAGATGTGAGCTGAGGAATTGTGGTGACGTGAAGTGAGGGAGGTGAGGTGAGCTAAGGAAGTGAGGTGAGGAGATGATGTGAGGAGGTGAGGTGAGGTGAGGATTGTGGTGAGATCAGTGAGTTCAAGTGAAGTGAGAAAGGTAATGACGAAGTGAGGTGACATGGGGAGGTGAGGAAGTAAGGTGTGGTGAGTGAGGTGAAGGGAGGTGAGTGGAGGTAACGAGGCAGTGAGGAGGTGAGATGAGGTGAGGAGATGAGGTGAGGTGAGGTGAGTTGCGGTGAGGTGAGAAGTGGAGGTGACGTGAGGGTTTGAGTAATTGAGGTGAGGTGAGTTATAGAGAGAAGATGGTAAGGTGAGGTGAGGTGAAGGGGTGAAGTTAGGTGGGTAAGGTAATGTGAGTTGAGGAGATGAGGTGAGTGAAGTGAAGAGATGTGAGGAGGACTGGAGGTGATGTGAGGAGATGTGGTGTTGAGGTGAGGTGAGTTCAGGAGAGGTGAGGAGATGAGGTGAGGAGATGAGATGAAATTAGGATTGAGGTGAGATGAGGTGAGTTGAAGTGGAGTGATCTGAAGATGTGACTTGATGTGAGGAGGAGAAGAGGTGAATGGAGTTGAGGGAGTACTGGTGAGTTGCGGAGGTGAGTTGACGTGAAGAGGTGCATAGGTGTTTTGAAGTGAGGTGAGGTGAAGTGGGGAGACGTTAGGTGATGAGCTGAGTTGAGGTGAGGTGAGGATTGAGGTGAAGTGATGTCAGTGAGGTGAAGTATGTGTGGTAAGGAGAAAGTGAGGTGACGTGAGGAGGTGAGGAGCTAAGGTGAGGTTAGGGAATGTGACAATTAGGTTAGGAGGTGAGGTGATTTGAGGAATTGAGGTGAGTTGAAGTTAGGGGAAATGAGTGAGATGTGATGAGGTGAGATGATGAGGAGGTGAGGTGAGTTGAGTGAAATGGAGAGAGTGAGGTCAGGAGGAGTTGAGGTGACGTGAGGAGGTGTGGGGTGAGGTATTGAGGTGAGACAAGTTGTGGTGAGTGTGGTAAGGTGAGTGAGGTGAGGAGAAATTTACGTGACGTCAGGAGGTGAGCATGTGTGGGGAGGTGAGGTCAGGAGGTGAGGTGAGTTGAGGAGGTGATATGAGGTGGGGAGATGAGGTGAGGTAAGGATTGAGGTGAGGTGGAGTGAGGTGAAGTGACCTGAGGAGTGGAGGAGGGTAGGTGAGATGGTTAATTGAGGTGAGTGCAGGTAAGTTTAAATGAGTGAATTTTGGTGTGTTGAGGTGAGATGTGGTGAGGTGTGGTGAGGTTGAAGTGAGGTGAGGGAAGTGAAGTGAGTGAGGTGAGGAGTAGGTGTGGAGGTGTGGTCAGCTGAGGAATTGGGTTGAGGTGAATTGAGTTAGATGAGGTGAGTTGAGGAGGGGTGAGGTGATGGGCTGAGGAGATGAGTTATGGTTAGGATTGAGGTGAGATAAGGTGAGTGGGTTTAAGTGGAGTGAGCTGAATATGTGGGTTTATGTGAGGAGGAGAAAGGGTGAGTGGAGGTCAGGGTAGCTTTGGTGAGCTGTGAGTTGTGGTAAAGTGAAGAAGTGAGTAGGTGAGGTGAGTTGAGGTGAGGTGATGTGGGGAGAGGTGAGGTGAGGAGGAGAGTTGAGGTGAGGTGAGTATTGTGCTGAAGTGAGGTCAGTGAGGTGAAGTGAGTGTGGGAAGGAGAAAGTGAGGTAACGTGAGGAGGTGAGGAGCTAAGGTGAGGTGAGTTGTGGTGACTTGAGGAGGTGAAGAAGTAAGGTGAGTTGAGTTGAGTGGGGTGAAGTGACATGTGGTGGTGAGGAGGTGAGATTAGGTGAGGAATTGAGAGTTGAGGTAAGTTGGAATGAGAGAGGTGAGGTGAGATGAGGTGAGAAATGTGAAGATGAGGTGAAGTGTGGTTTGATGTGAGGTGAGGTGAGGTGAGTTGAGGGAAGTGTAGTGAGGTGAGGAGGAGTTGAGGAGGTGAGGTGGGCTGATGAGTTGGGGAGAGGTGAAGTGAGGGAGGTGAGTTGTGGAGAGTTTAGTTGAGGTGTTGATATGATGTGAGGTGATGTGATTATTGTGGTGAGATGAGTCTAGTGAGGTGAAGTGAGGAGGTAAGGATGAAGAGAGGTGACCTGATTTGAGAAGGTAAGGCATGGTGAGTGAGGTGAGGGGAGGTGACATGAGGAAGTGAGGAGGTGAGTTGAGGAATTGAATTGAGGTGAGGTTACCTTAGGTTAGTGAGGTGAGGTGAGGAGAGGTGTTGACATGAGGAGGTTAGGAGGTGAGGAATTGAGTTGAGGTGAGGTGAGGTTAGGTGAGTTGTGATGTGGTGAGAAGATGATAAGGTGAGGTGAGGTGAGGAGATGTTATGTGGGTAATGTGAAGTGAGGTGAAGAGGTCAGGTGAGTGAAGTGAGTGACGTGAGGAGGAAGTGAGGAGACGTGAGGAGTTGTGGAGTTGTGATGAGGTTAGGAATTGCAGTGAGCTGAGGAGAGGTGAAGGGTTTGAGGTGAGGTGAGATTAGAACTGAGGTGAGATGAATTGAGTGAGTGGAAGAGAAGTGAGAGGGCTGAAAATGATGTGAGGTGATGTGAGGAGGAGAGGAGAGTATGTGAGTGTGGTGAGGTGAGATGAGGAAGTGAGGTTACGTGAGGCAGTGAGTCAGTGTGGATAGGTGATGTGAGGAGGTGAGGTGAGGTTTGGAGATGTGAGGAGTTGAGGGGAGTTGAGGATTGTGGTGAGGTGAGGTGAGTGAGATGAAGTGAAGTGTGTGAGGTAAGAATGAAGAGCAGTGACGTGAGGAGGTGAGGATGTAAGGTGAGGTTTGAGGTGAGCTGAGGTGAGAGAAGTGAAGTGAATTAAGTGAGTGGAGGAGGAGGTGTGGAGAGGTGAGGTGAGGAATTGGTGTTAGGTGAAGGGAGGTGTAGTGAATGTGGTGAGGTGAGGTGTGGAGGTGAGTTGAGGTGAGGAGATGATGTGAGGAATTGTGTTGTGAGGATTGTGGTCAGGTGTGTTGAGTGAGGTGAATTGGAGTGAGGTAAAAAGGAAGGGAGGTGACATGAGAAGGTGAGGAGGTAAGTTGGGTTGAGGTGAGTTGAGGTGATGTGAGCAGGTGAGAATGTTAGTTGAGGGGTGGACTTGAGGTGATGTGAAGTGACATGAGGTAAGTGAGATGAGGTGAGTTGAAGAGTGGAGGTGATCTGAGGAAGTGAAGAATTGTGGTTAGGTGAAGTGAGGTGAAGTGAGTGAGGTGAGGTTAGGTGAGTTGTGGTGAGAAGATGATAAGGTGAGTTGAGGTGAGGAGGTCAGATTAGGAGGGTTAGGTGATGTGAAGAGAGGAGGTGAGTTGAGTGACGTGAAGTGAAGTGAGGTGAAGAGGAGGTGAGGGGATGTGTGCCTTTGTGGAGGTTATGTGAGGTGAGGTGTTCAGGTGAAGTGATGAGAGGTGAAGTGAGTGAAGTGAGGTGAAATGAGGAGGGGTGTGGAATTGAGGTGAGGTGAGGTGAGGTTAGGATTGAGGTTAGTTTAGGTGAGTGATTTGAAGTGAAGTGAGTGAGCTGAAAAGGTGAATTGATGTGGGGAGAAAAGGTGTCGTGATGTGAGTTATGTGAGGTGAGTTGAGGAGGTGAGTAGGTGAGGTGAGATGAGGATAGGTGAATTGGGTTGAATTGTGCTGAGGAAGTTAGGTGTGGGGAGGGGATGGGAGGTGGTGTTCTGAGGTGAGGAATGATGTGGGGTGAGGTGAGTGAAATGAAGTGCAGTGTGTGAGTTCAGGAGGAGTTGAGGTGACATAAGGACTTGTGGAAGTGAGGTATTGAGATGAGATGAGTTGTGTTGACTGAGGTGAGATGAGTGAGGTGAAGAGGAGTTTATGTGACGTGTGGAGATGAGCAGGTCTGGTGAGGTGATGTGAGGTGAGGATTGAGGTGAGGTGATGTGACTGAGGAGAGGAAGAGTTTATGTGACGTGAGGAGGTGTGCAGTTGAGTGGAGGTGAGGTGAGTGAGGTGAAGTGACCTGAGTAGTGGAGGAGGTGAGGTGAGGTGGGTAATTGAGGTGAGTTGAGGTTAGGTGAAATGAGTGAAGTGAGGTGAGTTGAGGTGAGAAGATGATGGGAGGTGAGGTGAGGTTGAAGTGAGGTGAGAGAAGTGAAGTGAGTGAGGTGAGGGAAAGTGGAGGTGAGGTGAGCTGAGGAATGGGGTGTTAGGTGAAGTGAGTGAGATGATGTGGGCTGAGGATATGAGGTGAGGTGAGGATATTATATGAGGAGGTGAGGTGTGTTGAGGTTTGTGGTGAGGTGAGATGAGTGAGGTGAAGTGAAGTGAGTAAAGTAAGGATGAAGTGAGGTAAGGGGAGGTGAGGGGAGGTGATGTGAAGAGTTGAGGAAGAGGGTTAGGGTGAGAAACCTGGTTAGGCCACGTGAGGTGAGTGAGGTGATTTGAGGTGAAGAGGGGATTTGAAATGAGGAGGTGAGGAGGTGAGGAATTAAAGGTGAGGTGAGTTGAAGTGAGTTGTGATAGAAGATGATAACGTGAGCTGAGTTGGGAAGGTGAGTTTAGGTGTGTAAGGTGATGTGAGTTGGGATGAGGTGAGTGAAGTTGAGGAGGTGAGGTGACATGAGTTGTTGTGGAGATCTGGTGAGGTGAGGAATTGTGTTGTTATGGGGAGAGGTGAAGTGATTGACTTTATGTGAGGTGAGGTGTGGAGGGGTGAGAAGAGGTGAGGAGGTGAGGTGAGGTTAGGATTGAGGTGAGATGAGATGAGTGAATTGAAGTGGAATGAAATGATAAGAGGTGACGTGACGTGAGAAGGTGGGGAGGTGATTGGAAGTGAGTGATGTGAGGTGAATTGAGGAAGTAAGGTGACGTGAGAAAGAGAAGTTTAGGTAAGTTGAGGTGAGGTGTACTGAGTTTAGATGAGGTGAGGAGATGAGGTGAAGTGAGGAGATGATGTGAGGACGTGAGGTGAGGTGAGGATTTTGTTGAGGTTAGGAGAGTGAGGTGAACTGAGTGATGTAAGGATGAAGACAGGTGACATGAAGAGGTGAGAGGGGAAGGTGAGTTTCATTTGAGAGGAGGTGAAGTGATGACACGTGATGAGGTGATAAGGTGATGTGAGGTGAGAACTTGAGGTGAGTTGATGTAATGGGAAATTACGGAGGTGAGGTGAGGTGAGAAGATGAGGAGTTGAGGTGAGGTGAGGTTTTCGGTGAGGTTAGGTTAGAGTAGTGATATGAAGTGAGTGAGTGTAAGGGGAGGTGTTGAAGTGAGGTGAGCTGAGGAATTGTTGTGAGGTGAAAAGAGGTTTAGTGAGTGAGGATGTGTTGATTTGAGGAAGTGAGTTTAGGTGTGTAAAATGCCATGAGGTTAGGAGGTTGGGTGAGAGAAATGAAGTGATTTATGTGAGGTGAGGAGAAAGTGAGATGACGTGAGGAATAGTGGAGGTGAGGTGAGTGGAGGAATTCAGGTGTTTTGAGGACAGGTGAAGTGTGTGATGTGAGGTGAGGTGAGGTGCGGTGTGAGGGAATGATGTGATTTGGTGAGGTGAGGTTAGAATTGAGGTGAGATGAGGTGGGAGGTTTGAAGTGAAGTGAGAGCTGAAAAAGAGTGTATGTCACGTTAGGAGGACGGGATATGAGGTGAGTTGGGGATGTGACGTGACATGAAGGGGTGAGTAGGTGAGGTGAGGTGAGGTGAATTGAGGTGAGGTGAGCTGAGAAGGTGAGGTGAGGTGAGGAGATGATGTGAGGAGGTGAGGTGATGTGAGGGTTGTGAAGTTAGGTGTGTGTGTTCAAGTGAAATGAGCAAGGTAAGGATAAAGTGAGTTGACATGAGGTGGTGAGGAGGTAAGGTGAGGTGAGTGAGGTGAGGGGAGGTGAAGGTATGTTAAGTGAGGTGGTGAGGTGAGGTGAGGAATTGGGGTGAGGTGAAGAGAGTTGTAGTGGATGAGATGAGGTGAGGTGAGGAGGTGAGGATGGGAGGCTTTGTGAGGATTGTGGTGAAGTGAGTTGAGTGAGGTGAAGTTAAGTGAGGGAGGTGAGGAAGTGAGTGGACGTGAGAAGTTGAGGTGATAAGGGGAGGGAATGTGAGGGGAGGTGACGTGAAGAGGTGAGGATGTGAGGTGAGGGGAGGACTTGAGGTGCTGTGAAGTGACATGAGGTGAGTGAGGTGAGGTGAAATGTGGAGGGCAGGTGATGTGAGGAGGTGAGGAATTGAGGTGAGGTGAGGTGAGTGAGGTGAATGGACATGAGAATGTTAGGAGGTGAGGTGACGTGCGTGAGTTGAGGGGTGGTGAGGGGAGGTGACCTCAGGAGGTGAAGAGGTGGGTTGAGGTGAGATGAGTGAGGAGAACTTACATGAAGAGTTGAGGTGAAGTGAGTAATTGAGTTGAGTTGAGGTATGTTGAAATGAGTGAGGTGAGGTGAGGCGAGTTGAAAAGATGAGGAGGTGGTCTGGTGAGTTTTGATTTGAGGTGAGGTGAGAGAAGTGTGGTGAGGTGAGTAGGTGAGGTGACGTTAGGCGATCATACGAGGAGGTAAGTTCAGGTGAGGTGAGTGGAGGTGATCTGAGGAGGTGAGGAGGTGAGGTGAGGGGAGGGCTTGAGGTGATGTAAGTGACATGAGGTGAGTGATGTTATGTGAAATGTGGAGCGGAGGTGATATGAGGAAGTGAGGAATTCAGGGGAGGTGAGAAGAATGGTGTGAAGTGACAGGAGGATGTGTGGAGGGGAGGTAAGCAGAGTGAGTTGAGGGTTGGTGAGAGGAGGTGACATGAGGAAGTGAGGAGGTGAGTGGAGGTGAGATGAGTGAGGAGAACCAACATAAAGAGTTAAGGTGAAGTGAGGAATTGAGTTGAGTTGAGATATGGTGAAATGAGTGAGGTGAGGTGAGGTGACTGAGAAGATGAGGAGGTGGTCTGGTGAGATTTGAGGTGAGGTGAGTTGAGAGAAGTGACGTGAGGTGAGTAGGTGAGGTAAGGTGTTGAGTTGAGGATTGTGGTGAAGTGTGAGTGAGGTGAAGAGGAACTGATGTGAGGTGAGGAGGTGAGGAGGTAAGTTGAGGTGAGTTGATTGGGGGTGAAGTGAGGAGGTGAGGTGAGGTGACATGAGGTGTGATATGTGAGTTGAAGTGAGGAAATGAAGTGATGTGAGGGGGTGAGTACGTGAGGAATTGAGGTGAGGTGAAGTCAGGTGAGGTGAGTTTTGGTGAGAAGATGATAAACTGAGCTGAGATGAGGAATTGATGTAAGGTGGGTCAAGAGACATGAGTTGAGGATGTGAGGTGAGTGAAATGAAGTGAAGTGAGGTGAAGAGGAGGTGAGGTGATGTGAGTCATTGTAGAGGTTATGTGGGGTGAGGAATACAGGTGAGGTGAGGAGAGGTGAAGTGATTGAGTTGAGGTGAGGTGAGGAGAGTATGGAGATGAGGTGAGGTGAGGTTAGGATTGATGTTAGATGAGGTGAGTGAGTGGAAGTGAAGTGAGTGAGCGGGAAAGGAAGTGATATGTTGTGAGGAGAGGAGGTGAGGTAAGGTGAGTGAGGAGAGGTGAGTTGAGGAAATGACGGGACATGAGGAGGTGAGGAGGTGAGGTGAGGTGAGGTGAAATGGTTTGAGGTGAGCTGAGGTGAGGTGAGTTGAGGCGATGGGAGGTGGTGAGGTGTGGTGAGGAATGAGGTGAGGTGAGGTGAGTGAAGTGAAGTGAAGTTAGGTCAGGAACAGGTGAGGTGACGTGAGGTGTGGAGGTGAGGTATTGAGGTGAGATGAATTATGGTGAGTGAGGTGAGATGAGTGAAGTGAGGAGTTTATGTAAGGTGAGGAGGTGAGCAGGTTTGGTAAGGTGAGGTGAAGTGGTGAGGTGAGGTGAGGAGGTGAAGTGAGGTGGGGACTGAGGAAAGGTGAGTTGATTGTGGAGGTCAGGATTTTATGTGATGTGAGGAGGTGAGCAGGTCAGGGGAGGTGAGGAGAGTGAGGTGAAGTGACCTGAGGAGGGAGGTGGTGAGGTGAGGTGGGTAATTCAGGTGAGTGGAGGTAAGGTTAGATGAGTGAGGTGAGGTGATTTGAGGTGAGAAAATGAGGTGAGGTGAGGTGAAGATGAGGTGTGGTGAGAGAATAGAAGTGAGTGAGTTCATGGGGAGGTGAGGTGATGTGAGGTGTGGAGGTGAGGTATTGGGTTGAGATGAGTTGTGATGAGTGAGGTGAGATGAGTGAGGTGAGGAGTTTTCATGATCTGAAGAGGTGAGCAGGTGTGGTGAGGTGAGGTGGGGAAGTGAGGTGAAGTGAGGTTTGGTGAGGGAGGAGGTGTGGTGAGGTGTGGATTGAGGTGAGATGAGGTGAGTGAGGAGGGGAGGAGTTTATGTGTGAAGATTTGAGCAGGTAAGCGGAGGTGAGGTGAGTGAATTGAAGTGACCATAGGAAGGGAGGAGGTTAGGTGAGGTGGGTAATTGATGTGAGTATAGGTAACTTGAAATGAGTGAGGTTAGGTGGGTTGAGGTGGGAAGATGAGGTGAGGTGAGGTGACGTGAGAAAAGTGAAGTGAGTGAGGTGAGGAGTTGTGGAGGTGAAGTGAGCTGAGGAATTGGGGTGAGGTGAAGTGAGTGAGGTGAGGTGGGGTGAGCAGAGGAGGTGACGTGAGGAGGTGAGGTGAGGTGTCCTTTATGTATATTTGAGGTGAGTGAGGTGAACTGAAATGAGTCAGGTAAGGAATAAATGAGGTGAGATGAGGTGTGTTGGTAACGTGAGGTGAGTGAGGTGAAGGGAGGTGTGGTGCGGTGACATGAGTATTTGAAGAAGTGAGTAGGGGTGAGGAATAGAGGTGAGTTGACTTGAGGTGAGTGAGGTGAGTTGAGGTGAGGAGGGTTGTAGACGTGAGGAGGTGAGGAATTAATGTAAGGTGAGGTGAGGTGAGCTGAGGTGAGTTGAGGTTAGAAGATGATAAGGTGGAGTTTGGTGCATAAGGGGGTGTGAGTTGAGATGAGGTGAGTGAAGTGAAGTGAGTGAGGTGAGGAAGTGAGTTGGCGTGAGGAGATGTGGAGGTGAGGTGAGCTAAGGAATTGAATTGAGGTGGGAGGAGTTGCAGTGAATGAGTTGGGGTGATGTGAATTATGGAGGGTTGAGGAGATGAGGTGTGATGGTGAGGTGAGTTTAGGGTTGCGGTGAGATGAGGTGAGTTGAAGTTGAGTGCGCTGAAAAGTAGTTGAAGTGATGTGAGGAGGAGGGGAGGTGACTGGAAGTGAGTGAGGTGAGGTGACTTGAGGAGGTAAGGTGACCTGTGAAGGTGAGAAGTTGAGGCAAGGTGAGGTGAGCTGTACTGAGTTGAGGTGAGGTGAGGAGGTGAGGTGAAGTGAGGAGATGATGTTTGGAAGTGATTTGAGGTGAGGAATGTGGTGAGGGTAGGTGAGTGAGGTTAACTGAGTGATGTAAGTATGCAGTGTGGTGATGTGAGGAGATGAGCAGGTAAGGTGTGTTGATTGTGGTGAGGGGAGGTGAGGGGATGTCACGTGAGGAGGTGAGGAGGTAAGGTGATATGAGTGAGGTGTGGTAAGGTGAGGCGGTGTGACATGAGGAGTTGAGGAGGTGAGGGGAGGGGAGGAATTGAGGTGAGTTGTGGCAATGGGAAATGACGGAGGTGAGATGAGTTGAAAAGATGAGGAGGTGAGAAGAGGTGAGGTTTGTGGTGAGGTTCAGTTAGAGAAGTGATGAGAAGTGAGTGAGGGGAGGGGGATTTGTGGATGTGAGGTGAGCTAAAGAATTGGGGTGAGGTGAAGGGAGGTGTAGTGAGTGAGGTGAGGTGAGCTGAGGAATTGTGGGGAGGTTAGGTGGGTAAGGTGACATGAGGTTAGGAGGTGAGTTGAGTGAAATGAAGTGAATTGAGTGAGGTGAGGAAGAAGTGAGGTGACGTGAGCAGTTGTGGAGGTGAGGTGAGTTGAGGAATTCAAGTGAGGTGAGGAGAGATGAGGTGAGGGGTGAGGGGATGATGTGAGGTGGTGAGGTGATGTACGAATTGAGGTGAGATGAGGTGAGTGAGTTGAAGTGAAGTGAGAGGGCTGAAAAGGAGGGGAGGTGACATGAGGAGTAGAGGATATGAGGTGAGTTGAGGAAGTGAGGTGACATGAGGAGGTGAGTAGGTGAGGTGAGGTGAATTGAGGTGAGGTGAACTGAGGAGGTGAAGTGAGGTGAGAAGATGATTTGATTAGCTGAGGTGAAGTGACCATTGTCAGGAGGTTAGGTGAGTGAGGTGAAGTGAAACGAGGGAGGTAAAGATGAAGTTAGTTGACGTGAGGACGTGAGGAGGTAAAGTGAGGTGAGTGAGGTGAGGGTAGGTGAAGGAATGTGACGTGAGGAGGTGAGGTGAGGAATTGGGTGAGTTGAAGATAGGTGTAGTGAATGAGATGAGGGGCGGTGAGGAGGTGAGGAGAGATGAGTTGAGGAAGAGAGGAGGTGAGGTTTTGTGAGGATTGTGGTCAGGTGAAGTGAAGTGAGTGGTGTGAGGATGAAGTGAGGTGCCATGAATAGGCGTGGAGGTAAGGTGAGGTGAATTGTGGGGAGGTGACATGAGGAAAGGAGGTGAGGTGAGGAGAGGACTAGAGGTGATATGAAGTGACATGAGGTGAGTGAGGTAAGGTGAAATGAGGGGAGGTAATGTGAAGAGGTGAGGAATTGAGGTGAGGAGAGTTGAGTGAGGTGATTTGACATGAAAATGTGAGGTGAGGTGATGTGTGGTGAGTGAGTTGAAGTGTGTTGATGGGAGGTGACGTGACGAGGTGAGGTGTTTTGTGGTGAGTTGAGTGATGCGACGTTACATGAAGAGTTGAGGTAAGGTGAGGTGACTTGGGAAGATGAGGAGCTGATGTCTGGTGAGGGCTGGGGTGAGGTGAGGTGAGGTCAGAAAGTGAGGTGAGGTGAGGAGATGATATGAAGAGGTAAGATTAGGTGAGGATTGTGGTGAGTGACGGTCAGTGAGGTCAAGTGTGTAAGAATTGAGGTGATATCAGGAGGTGAGGAGGTGTGTTGAGGTGAGTTGAGGGGAGGCGAATTTAGGAGGTGTGGTGAGGTGAGGTGAGTTAGTGAGGTGAGGTGAGGTTATATGAGGTGAGGAAGGTGAGTTGAGGTGAGGATGGGAGGTGACATGAGGCAGTGAGGACGTGAGGAATTGAGGTGAGGTAAGTTTAGGTGAGGTGAGTTGTGAAAAGGTGATAAGGTGAGCTGATGTGAGGAATTGAGGTAAGGTGGGTAAGGTGATGTGAGGTTAGGAGGTGAGGTGAGTGATATGAAGTGAAGTAAGGTGAAGAGAAGGTGAGGTGATGTGAGTCATGGTAGAGGTTATGTGAAGTGAGGAATTCAGGTGGGGTGAGGAGAGGAGAAGTGATTGAGGTGAGGTGAGGAGGTGTTTCGAGATGAGGTGAGGTGAGGTTAGGATTGATGTTTGATGAGGTGAGGGAGTTTAGTGAAGTGAGTGAGCTGAAGTGGATGGAAGGTGACGTTAGGAGGAGAGGATGTGAGGTGAGTTGAGTACATGAGGAGACATTAGGGGGTGAGTAGCTGAGGTGAGGTGAGTTGAATTGAGCTGAGGTGAGCTGAGGAGATGAGGTGAGGTGAGATGATGTGTGGTGAGGTGATGTGAGGGTTGTGATGAGGTTAGTTGAGTTAGGTGAAGTGAAATGAAGGAGTTAAGGATGAAGGGTGTTGACATGAGGAGGTGAGGAGGTAAGGTGAGGTGAGTTGAGGGTAGCTGAAAATATATGATGTGAGGAGGTGAGGTTAGGTGAGGAATTGTGTTGAGGTGAAGAAAGGTATAGTGAATGAGATGAGGTGATGTGAGGAGGCGAGATGGGGTGAAGTGAGGAGGTGAAGAGGTGAGGTTTTTTGAGGATTGCTGAGTGTTGAGGGAGGTGAAGTGAAGTGAATGAGGTAAGGAGCAAGTGAAGTGACGTGAGTGGGTGAAGAGGTAAGGTGAGGTGAGGTGAGGGGAGCTGACGTGAGGAGGTAAGGAGTTGAGGTGAGTGGAGGACTTGAGGTGATGTGAAGTGACATGAGATGAGTGAGGTGAGGTGAAATGAGGGGAGGTGATGTGATGAGTTGAGGAATTGAGGTGAGGTGAGGTGAGGTGAAGTGCCATGAGGATGTGAGGTGGTGAGGTGATGTGAGTGAGTTGAGGGCTGGTGAGTGAACGTGGCATGAGTAGGTGACGTGGTGGGTTGAGGTGAGGTGCGGGAGATAAACTGACATGAATAGTTGAGGTGAGGTGAGTAATTGAGGTGAGTTGAGGTAAGGTCAAAGGAGTGAAGTGAGGTGAGGTGAGTTGAGAAGATGGAGAGGACAAGCCTGGTGAGATTTGAGGTGAGGTGAGGTGAGAGAACTGAGGTGAGGTGAGGAGGTGAGGTGACGTGTGGAGATGATATGTTGAGGTAAGTTTAAGTGAGGAATGTGGTGAAGGGCTGTGAGTGGGGTGAAGTGTGTAAGAGGAAGTGAGGTGACGTGAGTATGTGAGGAGGTAAGTTGAAGTGAGGTGAGGGGACGTGAATTTAGGAGGTGAGGTGAGGTGAGGAAATGAGGTGAGGTGAGTTGACTTCAAGGGAGAGAAGAGGTGAGGTGAGGATGCGAGATGACATGAGGTGGTGAGGAGGCGAGGAATTGAGGTGAGGTGTTGTAAGTTGAGGTGAGGTGAGGGGAAGTGACATGAAGAGGTGAGAAGTTGTCATGAGGTGAGGTATAGATGTGAGGTGACGTGACGTGAGGTGAGTGAGTTGAGGAGTGGAGGTTATGTGAAGAGGTGGGGTGGTGAATTATTGAGGTAGGTGAGTTCAGGTGAGGTCAGGAGAGTTGTGGTAGGAAGATAAGGTGAGGTGAGGTGTGATGAGAATGTGAGTTTAGGTGGGTAAGGTGAGGTGAGGTGAGAAGGTGAGGTGAGTGAAGTGAAGTGAAGTGAGTGAGGTGAGGAGGAAGTGAGGAAATGTAAGGAGTTGTGGAGGTGAGGAGAGGTGAGCTGAAAAGGTGTCGTGATGTGAGGAGACGAGGTGTTATGAGTTGAGTGAAGTGAGGGCATTTGAGAAATTGAGGTGGGGTGAGGAGTTGAGACGGTGCGGTATTGATTTGAGAGGAGGTGTGGTAGGTGAGGGGATTTGAGGAGGTGAGGTGAGGTGGGGATTGAGGTGAGGTGAGTTGAATTAGGTGAGGAGGAGTTTACATGATGTTACGAGGTGAGCAGGTGTGGTGAGGTGAGGTGAGTGAAATGAAGTGACATGAGGGGAGGAATTGAGGTGAGGTAATTGAGGTGATTGGAGGTAAGATGAAATGTGTGAGGTGAGGAGAGTTGAGGTGAGAAGATGAGGAGGTGAGGTGAGGTGAGGTTTGAGGTGAGGTGATGTTAAAGAATGAAGAGGTGAGCTGAGAGAAATGAAGTGAAATGAGTGAGGTGAGTAAGAGGTGTGGAGGTGCAGTTAGTGTGGTGAGGTGAGGTGAGGAGGTGAGTTGAAGTGTGGAGATTTTGTTAGGAGGTGAGATGAGGTGAGGATTGTGGTGAGGTGAGGTGAGTGAGTTGAAATGAAGTTAGTAAAGTTATGAAGAAATGAATTGACATGAGGATGTGATGAGGTAAAATGAGGTGAGTCTGGTGAGAGGAGGTGACATGTGGTGTTGAGGAGGTGAGATGAGTTGAGGAGGTGAAGTGATGTTAGGAGAAGATGTGAGGAGGTGAGGTGAAGTGAGGAATGTTGTGTCGTGAGTGAGGTGGAGTGTAGTGAGTGAGGTAAGGAGGAAGTGACGTGACTTGCTGAAGTGAAGAAATAAGAAGGGGTGAGGTGAAGGGCGGTGACCTGAAGTGAGGAGGTGAGTTGAGTTGACGAATTGAGATGAAGTAATGTGACGTGAGGTAAGTGAAGGGAGGTGAGGTGGGGAGGTGAGGGGACGTGAATTGTGTGAAGTGAGGAGAGGGGAGGTGAGGTGAGTTGTGGTGAGAAGATGATAAGTTGAGATGACGTGAGGAAGTGAGGTATTAGGGAATTGACTTGAGGTGAACTGAGTGAGGTGAGGTGAAGTGAGTTGTGGTGAGGAGATGATACGTTGAGGTGAGGTGAGGAGGTGTGTTTAGGTGTGTTAGGTGACCTGAGGTGAGGAGGCTAGTTGAGTAAGTGATGTAAAGTGAATGAGGTGATGAGGAGGTGAGGTGACATGAAGAGTTGTGGAGGTGAGGTGAGGTGAGGAATTGAGGTGAGGTGAGGTGATGTTAGGTGAGTGAGGTGGGGTGAGGTGAGGAGATGAAGTGAGGTGAGGTGAGATTAGGATTACGGTTAGATCACGTGAGTGAGTAACAGTGAATTGATATAGCTGTAGTTGATGTTAGGTGATGTGAGGAGGAGAGCTGGTTTGAGGTGAGTGCGGTGAGGTGAGTTGAGGTGACGGGAGATGAGAAAGTGAAGTGAGATGAGAAGATGATGTGAGGAGGTGAGGTGAGGTGAGGATAGTGGTGAGGTGAGGTTAGTGATGTGAATTGAAGTGTGTGAGGTAAGGACGAAGTGATGTTAGGTGTGGATATGAGGAGGTGAGATGAGGTGAGGTGAGTGTGGTGAAGTGACATGGGGAGGTGAGGAAATGAGGTGAGGTGAGGAATTGAAGTGAGATGAGGTAAGGTGAAATGAGTGAGGAGAGGTTTGCTGAGATGAGGTGCTGAGGTAAGGGGAGGATTGTGGTGAGGTGAAGTAAAGAAGTGAAGTGAGTGAGGTGAGGAGGACGTGTGGAAGTGAGGAGAGCAGAGAAATTGGGGTGAGTTAGAGTGGTGAATTGAGAAATTGAGGTGAGGTGAGGAATTGAGGTGAGGTGAGGAGATGATGTGAGGAAGTGTGGTGATGTGAGGATGGCTGTGAGGTCAGATAAGTGAGGTGAAGTGAAGTGATTGAGGTAAGGATGAACTGATTTGACATCAGGAGTTGAGGTAGTATGGTGAAGTGAGTGAGGTGAGGTTAGGAGAGTTGAGAAGTTGAGGTTTTGAGGTTTCGAGGGTTTCGAGGTGAATTTAGGTGAGAGAAGTGAAGTGGACTGAGTGAGGTGACGAGGAGGTGTGGGGGTGTGGTGAGCTGAGGATTGGGCTGAGGTGAAGTGAGGTGAAGTGAGGAGGTGACGTGCGGTGAGGAATTATATTGATGTGAATATTTTCGTGAGGGGAGGTGATTTGGTGAAGTGAAGGAAGGTAAGGAGGAAGTGAGGAGACATGAGATGTGGATGTAAGGTGCAGTGAGGTGAGCGGAGGAGACGTGAGGAAGTGAGAAGGTGGGGTGAGGTGAGGTGTAGAGATGAGGTGACGTGACGTTAGGTGGGTGAGATGAGGGGGGGAGGTTACGTGAAGAGGTGGGGAGGTGAGGGTTTGAGGTCGGGTGAGGTGAGGTGAGGTCAGGAGAGTTCTGGTTGGAAGGTGATATGGTGAGGTGAGATGAGGACGTGAGTTTAGATGGGTAAGGTGAGGTGAGGCGAGGTGAGTGAAGTGAAATGAAGTGAGTGAAGTGAGGAGGAAGTGAGGTAACATGAGGAGTTGTGGAGGTGAGGGGTGGTGAGGAATTGAGGTGAGGTTTGGAGAGGTGAATTGAGTTAGGTGAGGTGAGGTGGTGAGGAGGTGTGAGGAGATGAGGTGAGGAGGGGATGGGATGTTAGAATTGTGGTGATATGAGGTGAGTGAGTTGAAATGAAATGAGTGAGCTGCAGAGACGTGAGGTGATGTGAGGAGAGGTGGTGAAGTGAGGTGACTGAAATTAGATGAGTTGAGGAGGTGAGGTGACATGAGGAGGTGTGTAGTTGAGGTGTGGTGAGTGTTGTGGTGAGGTGAGATGAATGTGGTGAAGTGAGTGAGGTAAGGATGAAGTGACGTGATGTGAGGAGCTGAGGAGTTAAGGTGAGGTTAGGGGTGGTGACATGAGGAGGTGAGGAGGTGAATTGAGGTGAGTGAGGTGAATTGACAAGAGGAGGTGAGGTGGTGAGGTGAGGTGAGTAGAGGTGAAGTGAGTGTGGTGAGGTGAGATGAGGAGGGGAAAGGATTGATGTGATGAGTGGTGAGTAAATTGAGGAAGAGTTTACATGGCGTTAGGAGGTGAGCAGGTGAGGTGTGGTGAGTGAAATGACGTGACATGAGGAGGGGAGGAGGTGTGGAAGTGAGATTAGATAATGAATTGGTGTGAGGTTAAGAGAGGTGAAGTGAGTGAGGTGAGGTGAGGTGAGGAAGTGAGGTGAGGTGTGGAGATGATGTGAGGTGAGGTGAGGTGAGGTTTGTGGTGAGGTGAAAGTGGTGTATGTTAGTGAGTGGAGTAAGGAGGAAGTGAGGTGACTTGAGGATGTGAAGATGTAAGGCGATGTGCAGTGCTGGGAATTGATGTGAGGACGTGAGTAGGTGAGGTGAGGTGAGGAATTGTGCTGAGGTGAGGTGACGTGAGGTGAGTTGTGAGAAGAAGATGAAAGTTTGAGGTGATGTGAGGAGGTGAGGTTAGGTGCGTAAGTTTATGTGAGGTGAGGAGGTGAGGTGGGTGAAGTGAAATAAAGTGAATGAGATGAGGAAGAGGTGAGGTGACTTGAGTAGTTGTGGAGGTGAGGTGAGGAGTGGTGAAGTGAGAGAGGTGAGGTGAGGTGAAGAGGGGTGAGATGTGGTGAGTTGAGGTGAAGTTTGGATTGGGATTAGATGAGGTGAGTGGAAGTGAAGTGAGCTGAAAAGGTGTGGTGACCTGAAGAGGAGAGGAGGTGTGGTGAGATGAGTGAGGTGAAGGGATTTGAAGAATTGTGGTGATCTGAGGAGGTGGCAGAAAGGTATTGAGGTGAGATGAGGAGTGGTGAGTGAGGTGAGTTGAGGAGGTGAGGTGAGGTGAGGATTGATGTGAGGTGAGTTGAATGAGGTGAAGAGTGGTTTACATTACGTTACAAGGTGAGAAGTTGAGGTGAAGTGAGGTGAGTGAAATGAAGTGACATGAGGGGATGAGGTGATGTGAGGTAATTGAGGTGAGTGGAGGTAAGGTGAAATGAGTGAGGTGAGGAGAGATGAGGTGAGAAGATGAGGTGAGTTGAGTTGAGGTCTGAGATGAGGTGATGTGAGAGAAATGAAGAGGTGAGTTTAGAGAAATGAAGTGAAATGAGTGAGGTGAAGAGGAGGTGTGGAGGTGAAATAGCTGAGGCATTGGGTTGAGTGGAAGTGAGTGAGGTGAGGTGATGTGAGGAGGTGAGATGAGGTTAGGATGGTGGTGAGGTGAGGTGAGTGAGGTGAAATTATGTTAGTAAGGTTATGATGAAATAAATTGACCTGAGGATGTGATGAGGTAAATTGAGGTGAGTGTGGGGAGGGGAGGTGACGTGAGGAGTTGAGGAGGTAAGTTGAGGTGAGGAGGTGAGTTGAGGTATGATGAGTTGATGTGAGGTAAGGTGAGCTGAGAAGATGTATAGGTTTGGTGAGATGAGGTTTGTGGTGAGGTGAGGTGAGGTTAGAGTTGTGAAGTGTGTGAGGTGAGGAGAAGGTGTGTAGGTGAGGTGAGCTTAGGAATTGGGGTCAGGTGATGGGATGTGAAGACTGAGGTGAGGTGAGATTGGAGGTGAGGTGAGGTGAGTATATGATATGAGTAGGTGAGTTGACGTGAGGATTGTGGGGAGGTGAGTGAGGTGAAGTGTAGTGAGTGAGGTAAGGAGGATGTGTTGTGACGTGAGGAGTTCAGGAGGTAGGTTGTGGTGAGGAATTGAATGGAGATGATGTGAAGTGAGGTGAGTGAGGTGAGGTTAGGTGAGGAGGGTATGTGACCTGAGGAGGTGAGGAGGTGCAGAATTGAGGTGAGTTGAAGTGAGGTGAAGTGAGTGAGGTGAGGTGAGATGCATTGTGGTGAGATGATAAGGTGAGGTGAGGTTAGGAGATGAGGTTACGTTGGTAAGGTGATGTGAGCAGAGGTGAGGTGAGCGTGGTGAAGTGAAATGAATGAGGTGCAGAAGTGAGGTGGTGTGAGGGGTTGTGGATGTGAGGTGAAGAGGAACTGAGGTGAGGTGACAAGTGGTTAGGTGACTGAGGAAATGTGAGCTGACGTGAGGAGTGGTGAGGAGATGAGGTAAGGGGAGGGGAGGTTACAATTGAGGTTGGATGATGTGAGTGAGTTGAAGTGAAGTGAGTGTGCTGAAAAGGAAGTGAGGTGACATGAGGAGGAGAGGAGGTGAGGTGAGTTGTGTGTGGTGAGGTGAGTTGACGTAATGTGACGTGAGGAGGTGAGTAGGTTAGGTGAGGTTATGTGAGGTGAAATGAGGTGACATGGGTTGAGGAGGTGAGGTGAGGTCAGGTTGTGGTGACGTGAGGTGACTGAGGTGAGGTGAAGTGGGTGAGGTAAAGATGAGGTGAGGTGACGTTAGGAGGTGAGGAGGTAAAGTGAGGTGAGTCAAGAGAGGGGAGGAGAGGGGATGCTATATGAGGATGTGAGTAGGTGGGGTGAGGTGAGGTGTATGAGGTTAAGTGATTTTAGGAGGGGAGGAGGTGTGGTGATGTGAGGAAATTAGGTGAGTTGAGGTAAGGTGAAATGAGTTAGGTGAGGTGAGTTGAGAAGATGACGAAGTGTGGTTCGGTGAGATTTGAGGTGAGGAGTGGTGAGAGAAGTGAAGTGTGTGAGGTGAGGAAGGGGTGTGTAGGTGAGGTGAGCTGATGAATTGGGGGAGGTAAAGAGAGGTGAATTAAGTGAGGTGAGGTGAGGAGGTGAGGTGAAGTGAGTAGATGATGTGAGGAGGTGAGGTGAGGTGAGGATTGTGAGGTGAGATGAGTGTGGTGAAGTGAAGTGAGGTAAGGACGAACTGAGTTGACGTGAGGAGATGAGAAGGTAAGGTGAAGTGATTGATGTGAGGGTAGGTGAGGGGACGTGACATGAGCGGTTGAGGATGCTAGGTGTGGTGAGGAATTGAGGTGAGGTGAGGTGAGGAGAGTTGAGTGAGGTCAGGTGAGTTTATTTGAGAACATTTGGAGTTGATGGGAGGTGATTTTTGAGGTGAGGTGAGGTGAGAAAATTTAAGTGAAATTAGTGGGGTGAGGAGGAGATGTGGAGGTGATGTGAGCTGAGGAATTGGGGTGAGGTGCATAAGGTTGAAGTGAGTGAAGTGAGATGAGGGTGTGAGGTGAGGTGAGGAGATGATATGAGGTGATAAGATGAGGTAAGGATTGTGAGTTTTTTTTGAGTGATGTGAAGTTAAGTGAGTGAGGGAAGGAGGTAGTGAGGTCATGTGAAGAGTTAAGGTGAGGTGAGGGGTTGGCAGGTGATGTGGGAAGTTGAGGAGGTTAGGTATTGTGACGAAATGAGTTGAGGTGAGGTGATGTGAGGTGAGTGAATTGAGCTGAGGTGTGGAGGGGTGGTTACGTAAGAAGATGAGTAGGTGAGGAATTGAGACTAGGTGAGGTGAGTTGAGGTGAGGTGGGGTGATTTGTGGTGAGAAGATAAGGTGAGGTGTGGTGAGGGGTGAGTTTAGGTGGGTAAGGTGACATGAGTTGAGGAGGTAAGGTGGGTGAAGTGAAGTGAAGTTGGTGATGTGAGGAGGAGGTGTTGTGACGTGAAGAGTTGTGGATGTGAGGGGAGTCGAGGAATTGAGGTGAGGTATATAGGAGTGAAGTGAGTGAGGTGAATTGCGTAGAGTTGCAGAGGGGTGACGAGATGAGGGGAGCAGGGGTGGTGAGGATAGAGTTGTGGTGAGATGAGGTTAGTGTGTTGAAATGAAGTGAGTAACGTTCAAATAGGAGAGGTGACGTGAGCAGGAGACATGGTGAGGTGTGAGTGAGGTGAGGGGTGTTGAGGATGTTGGGTGACATGAGGAGGTGTGTAGGTGAGGTGAGTTGAGGTGAATTGGGGTGAGTTGAAGTGAGGAGGTGAGGTGAGGAAATGATGTGGAGTTGAGGTGAGGGGAGTACTGGGTTTAGGTGAAGTGAGGGAGGTGAAGTGAGTGAGGTAAGGATGAAGTGAGGTGCCGTGAGGAGATGAGGAGGTAAGGTGAGGGGAGGGGAAGTTACTTGAGGTGGTGTGGAGGTGAGGTAATGTGAGGTTACTTAGGTGAATTGACATGAGGTGGTGAGGAAGTGAGGTGAGGTGAGGAATTCTGGTGAGGTTAGGAGAGGTGAAGTAAGTGAGGTGAGGTGAGGTGAGGTGAGTGAGTTGAGGAGTTTATATGAAGTTAGGAGGTGAGCAGGTGGGGTGAAGTGATGTGAGTGAAATGAAGTGACATGAGGAGTTGATGAGGTGTATAAGTGAGGTGAGCTAATGAATTGGGGTGAGGTGAATGGAGGAAAAGTGAATCAGGTGAGGTGAAGTGAGGAGGTGAGGGAGGGGAGGAGATCATGTGAGGAGGTGAGGAGAGGTGAGGATTGTGGTGAGGTAAAAGAGGTGTAGTGTAGTGAGTGAGGAAAGGAGGAAGTGAGGTGACTTGAGGAAGTGAAGATGTAAAGTGAGGTGAGGTGTGGGGATTTGATGTGAAGAGGTGAGTAGGTGAGGTGAGGTGACGAATTTTGGTGAGGTGAGGTGACATGAGGTGAGTGAAATGAGGTGAGTTGAGGAGGGGAGGTGACGTGAGGAGGTGAGGAGGGGAGGAATTGAGGTGAGGTGAAGTGAGTGAGGTGAGTTGAGGTGAGTTGATCAAGAAGATGAGAAGGTGAGGTGACATGAGGAGGTGAGTTTAGGTAGGTAAGGTGACATGGGGTGAGGATGTTAGGTGGGTGAAGTGAAAAAAAGTGAATGAGGTGAAGAGTTGAGCTGACCTGAAGAGTTGTGGAGGTGAGGTGAGGAGGGGCTTGAGGTGAGGTGAGGAGAGGTGAAGTGAGTGTGGCGAGGTGAGGTGAGGAGCGGTGAGGGGATGTGAGGTGAGTTTAGGATTGAGGTTAGATGAGGTGAGGTAAAGTGAGCTGAAAAGGTGAGGAGACATGAGGAGGAGAGGAGGTGTGTTCAGGTGAGTGAGGTGAGGTTAGTTGAGGAAGTGAGGTGATGTGACGAGGCGAGATGCTGTGGGATTGAGGTGAGATGAGTTGTGGTGAGTGAGGTGAGGTGATATGAGGTGAGGAGGTGTGAGGAGATGAGGTGAGGATTTGAGGTGAGTTTAGTTTGGTGGTGAGATGAGGGGAGTTGATGTGGACTGAGCTGAAAAGGATGTGAACTGACAAGAGTAGAGGTGAGGGGTGGTGAGTGTGGTGACGTGAACTGAGGAGGTGAGGTGACGTGAGGTGAGGTTAATTGAGGTGAAGTGAGGTGAGGAGGTGTGGTGAGGTGTGGAGATGATATAAGGAGGTTAGGTGAGGTGAGGATTGTGGTGAGGTGAGGTGTGTGAAGTGAAGTCAGTGAGATAAGGATGAAGTGAAATGGCAAGAGGAGTTGATGAGGTACGGTTTGGTGATGTGAGGTGAATTTATGTGTTGAGGCGATGAGGTGTGTTGAGGTGAGTGAGGTGAAGTGACATGAGGATGTTAGGAGGTGAGGTGAGGTGAGGAATTGAGGTGAGGTGAGGTGAAGTGATAAGATGAGGAGATGAGGTGAGTTGATGTTTGAGGTGAGGTGAGGTGAGAGAAGTGAAGTGAGTGAGGTGAGGTTGAGGAGTGGAGGGGAGGTGAGATTAGGTATTGTGTTGAGGTGAAGAGGTGAAATGAGTGAGGTGAGGTGTGAGGTGAGGTGTGGTGAGGATTTTGCTGAGGTTGAGTGAGATGAAGTGTATTGAAGTAGGTAGGAGGATGTGAGGTTACTTGAAGAGGTGAGGAATAAGAAGAGTTGAGATGATGGGAGGTGATATGAGGTGACGAGTTTCGGTGAGTTGACGAATTGTGGTAAGGTGAGTGGTGGTTAGAAGATAAGGTGAGGTGAGTTGAGGAGGTGAGGTGAGTGAAGTAAAGTGATGTGAGTGAGGTGAGGAGGATTTGATGTGACATGAGGAGTTGTGGATGTGAGGGGAGGTAGTGAATTGAGTTGAGATGAGGAGAGTTTAAGTGAGTGAGGTGTGGTGTGGAGAGATGAGGAGTGGTGAGGAGATGATGTGACGAGATGTGAGTTTAGAATTGAGGTGACATGAGGTGAGTGAGTTGAATTGAAGTGAGTGAGCTGAAAAGAGGTGAGGTGATGTGAGGAGGATAGGTGTTTAGGTGAGTTGGGTGAGGTGAGTTGAGGTGGTGAGGTGAATTGGGGAGATGTGAGGCAAGGAGATGAGGTGAGGTGAGGTGATGATGTGAGGAGATGAGATGAGGTGACGATTATTGTGAAGTGTGGTGAGTGAGGTGAAGTGAAGTGAACTATGTAAGGTCGAAGTGAGCTGACGTGAGGAGGTGAGGAGTTAAGGTTAGGTGAGTGAGGTGAGGGAATTTTAGGGGAGGTGAAGTGAGGATTTGAGGAGGTGAGGTGAGGTGACCTGAGTTGAGTTAGGTGAAGTGAATGGTGGAGGGGAGGTTTCATGAGGAGTTTAGGAGTTGAGGAATTGCGGTGCAGTGAGGTGACGTAAAGTGTGTTGTGGTGAGAAGATGATAAGTTTAGGTGAGGTGAATAGGTGAGATTGGTTGGTAAGGTGACGTGAGGTGAGGAGAGGTGAAGTGAGTGAGGTGAGGGGATGTGAGGTGTGGAGGTGTGAGGAAATGAGTTGAGGAGGCGAGATGACGTTAGAATTGAGGTGAGATGAGGTGAGTTGAAGCGAAACGAGAGAACTGAAAAGGAGGTGATGAGACCTGAGGAGGAGAGGAGGTGCAGTGGGTCAGGTGAAGTGAGTTGAGGATGTGAGGTGATATCTGGAGGTGAATATGTGAGGTGAGGTGAGGTGAATTGAGATGAGGTGGGGTGAGGAGATGATATCAGGAGGTGAGGTGAAGGGAGGTTTATTGTGAAGTGAGGTGAGTGAGGGGAAGTGATGTGAGTGAGGTCAGGAAGGAATGAGGTGACGTGAGGAGGTGAGGAGCTATGGTGATGTGAGTGAGGTGAGGTGAGTTGAGGGCCTGTGATGTAAGGTGTTCAGGAAGTGAGGTGAGTTTGGAATTGAGGTGAGTGGAGGTAAGGGGAAATGACTGATTTGAGGTGAGTTGAGAAGATGATTAGTTGAGGTGAGGTGAGGTTTGAGGTGAGGTTTGGTGAGAGAAGTGAAGTGATTGAGGGGAGCAGGAGGTGTGGAGGTGAGGTGAGCTGAGGAATTGGAGTGAGGTGAAGAGAGTTGTGGTGAGTGAGACGAGGTGAGGTGAGGAGGTGAGGGGAGGTGAAGAGATGTGAGGAGGTGTGGTGAGGAGAAGTGAAATGAGTGAGGTAAGGAAGAAGTGAGGTGACATGAGGAGTTGATGAGTTAAGGTGAAGTGAGGGGAGGTGACATGAGGAGTTGAGGTGAGGACTTGCAGTGATGTGAAGTGTGGTGAAGGAGGTGAGGTGAGGTGGAGAGGGGAGGTGACATGAGGATGTGAAAAGGTGAGGAATTGAGGTGAGGTGAGGTGAAGTGTGTGAGGTGAGGTGAGGTGAGTTATGGTGAGAAGATGATAAGTGAGGTGGCATGCGGAGGTATTGTTGCTGGGTAAAGTAACGGGAGGTGAGGAGGTGAGGTGAGTGAATTGAAGTGAGTGAGCTTAAAAGGAGGTGAGTTGATGTGAGGAGGAGAGTAGGTGAGGGGATGTGAGGTGAAGTGTGCTGAGGAGTTGAGGTGACATGAAGAGATGAGTAAGTAAGGTGGGGTTAGGTGAATTGGGGAGAGGTGTGGTGAGGAGGTGAGATGAGTTGAGATGATGTGAGGATGTGAGGTGAGGTGAGCAAAGGTGAGGTGAGGTGAGTGAAGTGAAATGAAGGGAGTGAGGTCAGGAGGAGTTGAAGTGACATGAGGAAGTGTGGTGTTGAGGTATTGAGGTGAGATGAGGTGTGGTGTGTGAGGTGATTTGAGGAGGTGAGGTGAGGTGAGGATTGAAGTGAGGTGAGGTGAGTGAGGCAAGGAGGAGTTTATGACACACGAGGACGTTAACAGGTGAAATGAGGGGGTAAAGTGAGGTGAATTGACATGTTGAGGGGAAGAATTGAGGTTAGGTGAGTAATTTGGATGAGTGGAGGTAAGGTGAATTGAGTGAGGTGAGGTGAGTTGAGGTGAGAATATGAGGTGAGGGGAGGGGAGGTTTGAGGTGAGTTGAGTGTGGTGAAGTGATGTGAGGAAGCTTAGAACGAAATGAGGTGACATGAGGAGATGAGAAGGTAAGGTGAGGGGAATGAGGTGATGGGAGGTGAGGGGATATGACGTGAGGAGGTGAGGAAGAGAGGTGAATAATTGAAGTGATGTGAGCTGACGTTAGATGAGTGATGTGGGATGAGGTGAGGAGGGGTGGTGACGTGAGGAGTTGAGGGTTGGGGAATTGAAGTGAGGTGAGCTGAGTTGAGGTGGTGAGAAGATAAGTTGTGGTGAGGTGAGGAGGCGAGGTTATGTGCATACGGTGTTGTGAGGTCAGGAGGTGAGGTGAGTGAACAGAAGTGAAGTGAGTGAGGTGAGGAGGACGTGAGGTGAGGTGAGGAGATGTGGAGGTGACTTGATGTGCCGAATTGAGGTAGGTGCGGAGAGGCGATGCGAGTGTGATTTGAGGTGAGGTGAGGAGGGGTGGGGAGATGAGTTGAGGTGAGGTGAGGTTAGGATTGAGGTTAGATGAGGTGAGTGAGTTGAGGTGAATTGAGTGAACTAAAATGGAAGTGCGGGGACGTGAGGAGGACAGCAGGTGAGGTGAGGGAGGTGAGGTGATTTGAGGAGTTGAGGTGACCTGAGGAGGTGATTAGGTTAGGTGAGGTGATGTGAATAGAGGTGAGGTGAATTGAGGAAGTGAAATGAGTTGAGTTTATGTGAGGAGGTGAAATGAGGTGAGGATTGTGCTGAGATGTGGTTTGGTAGGTGAAGTGATATGGGTAGTTGAGGAGGGATGGTGAGGTGAGGAATTGAATTGAATTGAGGCAAGGTGAAATGAGTGAGGTGATTTGACATGAGAAGAGGAGGACCTGAGTTGAGCTTTGAGGTGAGGTGAGGTGAGAGAAGTGAAGTGAAGTGAGTCATGTGATTAAGAGGTGTGGGGGTGAGGTGAGCTCAGGAATTGGGGTGAAGTGAAGAGAGGTTAATTGAGTGTGGTGACGTGAGGTGAGGAGGTGAGGTGAGGTGATATGATGTGAGGAGGTAAGGAGATTTGAGGATTGTCGGGAGGTGAGGTGAGTGAGGTAAAGTGAACTGAGTGATATAAGGAAGAATTGTATGAGGACATGATGCAGTAAGGTGAGGTGAGGTGAGCGGAAGTGACGTGAGGAAGTGTGGAGGTGAGGTCAGGTGATGAACTGAGGTGAGGTGAGGTGACATGAATTTAGTGAGGTGAGGAGAGGAGGTGAAATGAGGAGGTGAGGAAATGTGTAATTGAGGTGAGGTTAAGTTAGATGAATTGAGTGCTGCCAGGGGAGGTGATTTGTTAGAAATGATAAGGTCAAGTGAGGTGAGGAGGAGTGGCTAAGTGGGTAACGTGAGGTGAGGTGAGGAGGTTAGGTGAGAGAATTGAAGTGGGTGAGGTGAGGTGAGGTGAGGTGAGGATTTGTGAGGGGATGACATGAGGTGAGTTGGGGTTAAGATTGAGGTTAGATGAGGTGAGTGGAAGTGAAATGAGTGAGCTGAAAAGAGGGTGAGGTGATGAGAGGAGAAGAGTTGAGAAAGGTGAGTGAGTTGAGGTGTTTTGAGGAGTTGAGGTGACGAGGAGTTGAGTACATGACGTGAGGTGAGGTGAGGTGAATTGGGGTGAGGTGAGGTGAGGAAGTGAGTTGAGGTGAGGAGGTGAAATGAGGAGGTGAGGTGAGGTGAGTGAATTGAAGTTAAGTGAGTGACGTCAGGAGGAAGTGCAGTGATGTGAGGAGGGGTGGAGATGTGGTGAGTTGAGAAATTGATGTGAGAAGTGGTGTGGTATGTGATGTGAATTGAGGTGAGGTGATGTCGGGATTGAAGTGAGTTGAGGTGAGTGAATTGAGGAGGAGTTTATATCACGTGAAGAGGTGGGCAGGTGAGGTGAGGAGAGGTGAGTGACTTAAAGTGACATGAGGATTTGAGGATGTGAGGTGAGGAGAGGAATTGAGGTGAGTTGAGGTAAGCTGAAATGAGTGAGATGAGGTGATTTCTGGTGAGAAGAAGATGTGAGTTGAGGTGAGGTTTGAGGTGAGTTGAGGTGAGGGAAGTGAAGTGAAGTGAGTGAGGTCAGGAGGAGGTGTGGATGTGAGGTGATCTGAGGATTGGTGTGAGGTGAACAGTGAAGTGGGTGAGGTGAGGTGAAGTGAGGAGGGGAGGTGAGGTGAGGTGACGTGAGTACGTGAGGTGAGGTGATTATTGTGGTGAAGTGAGGTGAAGTGACCTGAGTGACGTAAGGAGAAAGTGAAGTGACGGGTGGAGATGAGGAGGTACAGTGAGGGTAAGTGAGGGGAGGTGATGTGAAGCAGTGAGGAGGTGAGGTGAGGTGGGGAATTGGGGTGAGGTGAACTGACGTGAGGTGTGGTGAGGTGAGGTGATGTGAGGTGAGTGAGGTGAGGTGAGGTGAGGGAGGGAGGTGACATGAGGATGTGATTAATTGAGGTGATGTGAGGTGAAAGGAGTGTCTGCTAAGGTGAGGTGAGGAGGAGTGAGTAGATAAGGGGAGGTCAGGTCCTGTTAGGATTTTGGTTAGATGATGTGAGTGAGTTGAAGTCAAATGTGTGAGCTGAAAGTAGGTGAGGTCATATGAGGAGTAGAGGAGAAGACGTGAGGTGAGTGAGGTGAGGTGAGTTGAGGAGGTGAGGTCACGTGAGGAGTAGGGAAGGTGAGGTTAGTTGGGATGAATTGTGGTGAGGTGAGGTGATGGTGTGAGTTTAGGTGAGATGATGTGAGGAGGTAGGGTGAGGTGAGGAATGAGGTGAGGTGAGGGGAGGTGAAGTGAGTCAGGTGAGGTGAGGTGAGTTGTGAGAAGATGAGAAGTTGAGATGTGGTGAGGAGGTGAGGATAGGTGGGTAAGGTGACGTAAGTTGAGGAAGTGAGCTGAGTGAAGTGAAGTGAGTGAGGTGAGGGCGAGTTGAGGTGATGTGAGGAGTTGTGGAGGGAGGTGAGGTGAGGAATTGAAGTGAGGTGAGGAGCGTTTATATAAGAGGTGAGGTAAGGTGAGGTGAGGAGTTGTGAGATGAGGTGAGGTAAGTGAGTTGAGTTGAGGAGGTGAGGTCACGTGAGGATGTGGTTGGGTGAGTTTAGTTGTGGTGAATTGTGGTAGGGTGAGGTTATGGTCTGTGGTGAGGTGAGATGAGGTGGGGAGGTGAGTTGAGGTGAGGAATCAGGTGAGGTGAGGTTAATGAAGTGAAGTGAAGTGAGTGAGGTGAGGAGGAGGTGAGTTGAGGTGAGGAGGTGTGGAGGTGATGTATTGAGGTGAGATGAGATGTGGTGAGTGAGGTGTGGTTAGAAGTGGATTGAGGTGATGTGAGGTGAGTGAAGTGTAGAGTTTATGTGACGTGAGGAAGTGAGCAGGTGAGGTGTGCTGAGTGAGGTGAAGTGACATGAGGAGTGGAGGAGGTGAGGTGAGGTTATTAAATGAGGTGAATGGAGGTTAGGTGAAATGAGTGTTGTGATGTGTGTTTAGCTGAGAAGATTAGGTGAGGTGAGGTGAGGTTGGTGGTGAGGTGAGAGAAGTGAAGTGAGTGAGGGGATTGGGAGGTGTGGAGGTGAGGTGCGCTGAGGAATTGGGGTGAGTTGAAGTGAGTGAGGTGACGTGAGGTGAGGAAATGCGGTGAGGTGAGGATAGATTGTGAGGAGTTGGATGAGGTGAGGATTACAGTGAGGTGAGGTGACTGAGGTGAATTGAAGTGACGTTAGGTGAGTAGGGGAGGTGACATGGGGAGTTGAGGTGGATAGGAATTGAGGTGAGGGGAGGTGAGGTGAAGTGAGTGAGTTGAGGTCAGGTGAGTTTTGGTGGGAACATAAGGTGAGGTGAGTTGAGGAGGTGAGTTTAGGTGGTAAGTTGACATGAAGTGACGATGTGAGGTCAGTGAAGTAAAGTGGATTGAGTTGAGGTGGAGTTGAGGTGTGTTGAGGAGTTGAGGTGACGAGGAGGTGAGTAGGTGAGTTGAGGTGAGGTGAGGTGAATTTTGGTGAGGTGAGGTGAGGAAGTGTGTTGAGGTGAGGAGATGAAATGAGGAGGTGAGGTGAGGTGAGGAATGATGTGAGGTGAGGTGAGTTAATTGAAGTGAAGTGAGTGAGGTCAGGAGGATGTGAGGTGACGTGGGGAGGTGTGGAGTTGTGGGGAGGTGAGGAATTGATGTGACAAGAGGTGTGGCATGTGATGTGTAATGAGGTGAGGTGAGGTGAGGATTGAAGAGAGTTGAGGTGAGTGAGGTGAGGAGGAGTATACATCACGTGAAGAGGTGAGCAGGTGAGGTGAGGTGAGGTGAGTGAGGTGAAGTGACATGAGGAAGTGAGGAGTTGAGGTGAGATAAGGTGAAATGAGTGAAATGAGGTGATTTGTGGTAAGAGGATGTGAGTTGAGGTGAGGTGAGGGAAGTGAAGTGGAGTGAGGTGAGGAAGAGGTGTGGAAGTGAGGTGAGCTGAGGAATTGGGGTGAGATTAAGTGAGGTGAGGTGAGGAATTGATGTGTGGAGGTGAGGCGAAAGGAAGATTGTGGTGAAGTGCGGTTAGTGAGGTGAATTCAAATCAGTGAGGTAGGGATGGAGTGAGGTGACGTGAGGAGGTCAGGAAGTAAGTTGAGATGAGTGAGGTGATGGGAGGTGAGGGGAGGTGACATGAGGAGGTGTGTTATTGGGGTGAGATGAGGTGAATGAGGTGAAGTGACATGAGATGAGCAGGTGAGAAGAGATGAGAAATTGATTTGAGTTGAGGTAAGGTGAAATGAGTGAGGTGAGGTGAGGTGTGTTGAGGAGATGAGGATGTGAGGTGAGGTGAGGTTTGATGTTAGGTGAGGTGAGGGAAGTGAAGTGATATATGTGAGGTGAGGAGATCTGGAGGTGAGGTGAGCTGCGAAATTGGTGTGAGGTGAAGAGAGGTGAAGTGAGTGAAGTGAGGTTAGGTGAGGAGGTGAGGTGAGGTGAGGTGATGAGGTGACAGGTAAGGTGAGGTGCAGATTGTGGTTAGGTGAGGTGATTGAGTTGAAGTGAAATGAGTGATGTAATGAGGAAATGATTTGATGTGAGGAGGTGAGGAGGTAAGGTGAGGTGAAGTGAGGGGAGATGACGTGCGGAGGTGAGTAGGAGATGTGAGGTGAGGAATTGAGGTGAGATGAGGTGACGTGAGTTGAGTGTGGTGAGGTGAGTTAAGGAGGGGAGGTGACATGAGGAGGTGTGATGGTGAGTAATTGAGAGGAGGTGTGGTGAGGTGAGGTGAGTTTTGTGAGAAGATAAGGTGAGTTGAGGTGAGGAGGTTAGTGTAGGCGGCTAAGTGATGTGAGGTGAGGAGGTAAGGAGAGTGAAGTGAGTGGGGTGAGGAGGAGGTGAGGTGACATGAGGAGTTGTGGAGGTGAGGGGATGTGAGGAATTGAGGTGAATTATGGAGAGGCGAAGTGAGTGAGTTGAGTTGAGGAGAGGTGAGGAGGTGTGAGGATATGAGGTGAGGAGGGGTGGTGAGGATATAATTGAGGTGAGATGATGTGAATTGAAGTGGAGTGAGATTGAAAGGTGAGATGACGTGAGGAAGAGAGAATGTGAGGTGAGGTGAGTTGAGGTGAGTTGAGGAGTTGAGGTGTGAGGAGTTGAGTAGGTGAGGTGAGGTGTGTTGAGGTGAAATGACCTGAGATGAGGTGAGGAGGTGAAGTGATGTGATTAGATGATGTGAGGCGGTAATTTAAGGTGAGGATTGTGTTGAGGGGAGTTGAGTATGGTGAAGTGATGTGAGTAAGGTTAGGATGAAGTGAGGTGACATGAGGAGTTCAGGAGGTAAGGTGAGGAGAATGAGGTGAGCAGAGGGTATGTGAGGTGTCATTAGGAGGTGAGGAAGGGAGTTGGGGTGAGGAAATGACATGAGGTGAGGTGAGTGATGTGAGGTAAGGGGAGGAGGGGATGTTATGTAAGCAGGTGGAGAGGTGTGGAATTGAGTTGAGCTGAAGTGAGGTGAGTTGTGGTGAGATAATGTGAGGTGAGGTGAGGTGGTGAGGCTAGGTGGGTAAGTTGATGTGAGTTGAGGAGATGAGGTGAGTGAATTGAAGTGAGTGAGGTGAGGAGGAGGTGAGGTGGCATAAGGAGTTGTGGATGTGAGGTGAGGTGAGGACATGATGTGAAGTGAGGAGAGGTGAAATGAGAGAGGTGAGGTGAGGTGTGGAGAGGTGACGAGATGAGGTTAGGAGGTGAGGTTAGGTTAGGATTGAGGTGAGATGAGGTGAGTTGAAGTGGAGTGAGCTGACAAGTAGGTGAACTGACGTGAAGAGGGGAGGTGATGGTATTTGAGTGAGGTGCAGTGAGTTGAGGTGAGGTGATGTGAGGAGCTGAGGTGAGGTGAGGAGATGATGTGAGGTGGTGAGCTGAGGTGAGGATTGTGGTGAGGTTAGGTGAGTGATGTAAAGTGAAGTGAGTGATGTAAGGATGATGTGAAGTGGCAAGAGGAGTTGACTAGGTAAGGTGAGGTGAGGGGAGGTGACTAGGAGTTGACACGATTAGGTGTGTTGAAGTGAGTGAGATATAGTGACATAAGGATTAAAGGAGGTGAGGTGAGATGAGGAACTGAGGTGAGGTGAGGTAAGGTGAAATGAGCGAAATGAGTTGAGGTTAGAAGATGAGGAGGTGAGGTGAGGTTAGGTTTGTGGTGAGGTGAGGTGAGAGAAGAATAGTGATTGAGGTGAGGTGAGGTGAGGAGATGATGTGAGGAGGGGAGGTGAGGTAAGGAATGTGATGAAGTGAGAGAGGTGAAGTGTAGTGTGTGAGGTAAGGAAGAACTGAGGTCACTTAAGGAGGTGAGGAGGTAAGGTGGGGTGTGGTGAGGGGAGGTGATGTGAGGAGTTGAGTAGGTAATGTGATGTGAATGAGGTGAGTGTATGTGATGTGAAGAGATGAGGATGTGAGGTGAGGTGAGGAATTGAGGTGAGCTGAGGTGAGTGAGTTGATGTGAGGTGAGGAGGGGACATGAGGTGAGGAGTTTAGGAGGTGAAGATTTGGGGTGAGGTGAGGTGGGTTGAAGTGAGAAAATGATAAGGTGAGGTGAGGTGAGGAGGTGAGGTTGGGTAAGGTGATGTGAGTTGAGGAGATGAGGTGAGTGAAGTGAGTGAGGTGAGCAAGAGGTGAGGTGACATGGGGAGTTGGGGAGGTGAGGTGAGGTGAGGAATTGAGATGAGGAGAGGAGAGGTGAAATGAGTAAAATGAGGTGAGGTGAGTGAGGAGTTTTGAGGATATGAGGTGAGGAGGTTATGTGAAGTAAGGATTGAGGTCAGATGAGGTGAGGTGAGTTTAGGTGGGGTGATGTGTGGAGGGGAGTGTGTGAGGGGAGGTGATTTGAGGTGAGTTGAGGTGGTGTGAGGTGAGGAGGTGAGGGGAAGTGAGGAGGTGTAGTGTGGTGAAGTGAAGTGGGTGAGGTAAGCATGAAGAGAGGTGACGTTAGGAGGAGACGAGTTAAGGTGAGGTGAGTGAAGTGAGGGGAGGTGAGGGGACGTGATGTGACAATGTCAGGAGGTGAGGTGAGGTGAGTTGAGTGAGATGAAGTGACTTAAGAGGGGAGGATGTGAGGTGAGATGAGGCATTGGGGTGAGTGGATGTAAGGTGAAATGAGTGAGGTGAGGTGAGGTTAGGTGAGGAGGTGAGGTGAGGTGTGGTGAGGTTTGAGGTGAGGTTTGAAGTGAGGTGAGGTGAGAGAAATTACATGAAATCTGAGAGCTGAGGAGGTTTGCAGGTGAGGTGAGCTGAGGAATTGCTGTGACGTGAATTGAGGTGAAGTGACTGAAGTGAGGTGAGGTGAGGAGGTGAGGTGAGGTATGGAGATATGAGGAAATAAGGTGAGGTGTAGATTGTGGTTATGTGAGGTGCGTGAAATGAAGTGGAGTGAGGTAAGGATGAAGTGAGTTGACATGAGGAGATGAGGAGGAAAGGTGAGTTGAGGTGATGGGAGGTGATGTGAGGAGGTGAGGAGGTGAGGTTGGGTGAGGAATTGAGTTGAGGTCAGGTGAGGTGATGTGAGTGAGGTGAGATGAGGTGAGGAGTGCATGTGACGAGAGGAGGTGAGGCGGTGAGTAATTGAGGTGGGGTGAGGTGAGGTGAAGTGAATGATTTGAGGTGAGAAGAGCTGAGAAGGTGACATGGTGTGGTGTGCTGAGGAGGTGTGTTGACATGAGTAGGTGAGGAGGTAAGGAATTGAGGTGAGGTGATGTGTAGTGAGTGAGGTGAGGTGAGGTGAGTTGTGGTGAGAAGATGATAAGTTGAGGTTAGGAGGTGAGGTGAGTGAAGTGAAGTGTATTGAATGAGAAGAGGAGGGGGTGAGGTGATGTGAGGAGTTGTGGAGGTGTGGTGAGGTGAAGAATTGAAGTGAGGTGAGAAGAGGTTATGTGAGAGTGGTGAGTTGAGGTGACGAGGTGTGAGGAGATGAGGTGAGGTGAGGTGAGTTTAGGATTGAGGTTAGGTAAGATGCGTGTGTAGAAGAGAAGTGAGTGAGCTGAAAAGGAGGTGTGGTGATGTGAGGAGGGGATGAGGTGAGGTGAGTGAGGTGAGGTGAGTTGAGTGAGGAGTTGAGTTGACATGAGGCGGTGAGTAGGTTAGCTGAGCTGTGGTGAATTGAGGTTAGGTGGGGTGAGGAAGTGAGGTGAGTTGAGTAGGTGTTTTGAGGAGGTGAGGTGTGGTGAGGTGAGGTGAGTGAGGTGAAGTGAATTGGGTGATGTAAGGATGAAGTGAGGTGAGGAGGTGGTGTGGAACTGAGGTGAGTGAGTTGAATTGAAGTGAGGGAAGTAAGTATGAAGTGAGGTGACAAGAGGATGTGATGAGGTAAAGTGAGGTGAGTGACGTGAGTGGCAGTGAAGGGATGTGAATTGAGGAGGTAAGGAGCTGAGGTGAGGTGAGGAATTGGGGTGAGTTGAAGTAAGGGGAAATGAGTGAGGTGAGCAGAGTTGAGGAGATGAGGTGATTTGAGGTGAGGTTATAGGTGAGGTGAGGTGAGAGAAGTGAAGTGAAGTGAGTGAGGGTAGGAGTGGTTGTGGAGGTGAGGTGACCTGAGGAATTGGGGTGAGATGAAGGGAGGTGTAGTGAGTGATGTGAGGTGAGGTGAGGACGTGAAGTGAGGTGTGGAAATAATATGTGGAGGTGAGGTGAGATGAGCATTGTGTTGAGGTGAGGTGAGTTATGGGAAGTGACGTGAGTGAGGTAAGGAGAAAGTGAATTGACGTGAGGAGGTGAGGAGGTAAATTGAGATAAGGGGAGGTGATGTGAGGAGGTAAGGATGTGAGGTGATGTGAAAACTTGAGGTGATATTGAGTGACGTGAGGTGAGTGAGGAGAGTTGTCTTGAGGAGGAGAGGTGACGTGAGGTGTTGAGGAGGTGAGGAATTGAGGTGAGGTGAGATGCGGTGAAGTGAGTGAGGTGATTTGAGGTGAGTTGTGGTGAGAAGATGAGGTGAGCTGAGTAGGTGAGTTTAGGTTGGTAAGGTGACATGAGGTGAGGATATGTGAGTGAAGTGAAGTGAGTGAAGTGATTAAGAGGTGAGGTAACGTGAGGAGTTCCGCAGGTGAGGTCAGGTGAGGAAATGAGGTGAGGTGAGGAGAGGTGAAGTGAGGGAGGTGAAGTGTGGAGTGGTGAGGAGGTGAGGTGAGGAGGTGAGGTGAGGTTAGGATTGAGGTGAGATGAGTTGCATGAGGGGGGTTGAAGTGAGTGAAAGGAGGAGGAGGTGTGGAGGTGAGGGGAGCTGAGGAACTAGGGTGAGGTGAAGCGAGGTGTAGTGAGTGAGGTGAGGTGCAGTGAGGAGGTGAGGTGAGGTGAGGAGATGATGTGAGGAAGTGAGGAGGTGAGTGTTGCAGTGAGGGAAAATGAGTGAGGTGAGGTGAGGTTAGTTTCTTCACCTCACTAACCTCACCTCACCTCACCTCACATACTCATGTCACATCACCTCTACTCACTCACCACACTCATCTCACCTCAACTCACCTCTTCACATTCTCACTTCAGATACCCTCACCTCCCCTCACATCACTCACCTCACCTTACCTCCTCAAGTCCCCACATCACCACACTTTGTCCTTACATCACCCACTTCACTTTGCCTCACTCACCTCACCTCACTACAATCCTCACCTCACCAATCTCACATCATCTCCTCAACTCACCTCACTTACCTCACGTCACCCCAATTCAACTCACCTCACGTCACCTACTAACCTCCTCACATCACCTCAACTCCTCAACTCACCTCACTTCTCCCACCTCACCTGCTCTCCTCATATCACCCCACTTTCATTTCAGCTCACTTACTTCACTTCAACTCACTCACCTCATCTAACTTCAAACCTCACCTCACCTCACCTCAACTCATCTCCTCATCCCTGCTTACCTCACCTCACTTCACCTTACTCACCTAACCTCTTCTTACCTCACCTCAATACCTCAGATCACCTCACCTCCAAAACTCTTGTCACCTCACCTCCTCCTCTCCTCATTGAATTCACCACACTTCACACACCTCACATCCTCACCTCATGTCACCTTACCCAACTAAACTCACATCCACCTCACCTTATAATTTTCTCACCACAACTCACCTAAACACACCTCACTCACTTCACCTCACCTCAGGTGAATTCCTCACCTACTCACTTTCTCATGTCACTTCCCCTCCTCAGCTCACCTCACCTCAATCACCTCAACTCACCTCACCTCACTTCAATTCCTCACCTTACCTCACCTCCTCACCTCCTCACGTCACCTCCTTTCACCTCAAGTCACCTTAACTCACCTCCTCATGTCACCTCACTTCATCCTTACCTCACTCACTACACTTCACCTCACTCACCTCAACTCACCTCAATTCCTCACCTCACCTCCTCACCACCTCATATCACTTCACCTCACTCACCTCACCTCACCTCACTTCCTCACCTCCTCACGTCACATTACTTCACCTCCCCTCACCTCCTCAAATCCTCACTTCACATTACCTCACCTCCCCTCACCTCACTCATCTCACTTTAACTCCTTGCCTCCACACGTCACCTCACTTCATTACCTCAGTCACTTCACTTTACCTCACTCACCTCACCTCACCACAATCCCCACATCACCTCATTTCCTCACCTCACTTCAATTCACCTCACCTCCCCTCACCTAATCTATTCACCTCTTCACGTCTCCTTACCTCTTCAACTCACCTCACCTCTGATCACCTCACCTCATCTGCTCTTCATGCCACCTCCCCACATTTTCTGCTCAATCACTTCACTTCAACTCAATCACCTCATCTAACCTCAATCCTAAACGCACTTCAACTCTCCTCATCTCCTCACCTCAACTCACTCAACTAACCTTTCCTCACCTCACGTCAATTCCTCACGTCAAAACACCTCCACAACTCAAGTTACCTCACCTCCACCTCAAATCATTCACTATTTCACTTCAATCACATAACACCCTCACCTCACTTCACCTTACCCACCTAATCCCTCCTCCTCACCTTATATCAACTTATATTCTCACCACAACTCACCTCACCTCAACTCACTCACCTCATCTCACCTCTAATTATCACCTCCTCACGTCACTGCCCTTTCTCATCTCACCTCACCTCACTCACCTTACATCACCTCACCTCACCTCAATTCCTCACCTCAAATTACCTCCTCACCTCCTCACATCACCTCCCCTCACCCCACGTCACCATACCTCCTCACCGGCTTAATTCACCTCACCTCCTACTTACCTCACTCAATACACCTCACCTCACACACCTCACCACAATCCTCACTTCCTCACCTCCTCACATCACCTCCCCTCCACACCTACTCCTCTCCTCACTCACTTCACTTCTCTCACATCACCTCACCTCAAACCTCACCTCACATCACCTCCTCATCTTCCACCTCACCTCAATCATTTCACCTAACATCACCTCACCTCAATTCCTCAGCTCACCTCACCACCTCAACTCCTCATGTCACTTTACATCACTCACCTCACCTCATGTAACCTCACCTACTCAACTCCTCACGTCACCTCACCTCTTCACCTCACCTCATCTCACTTACCTCCCATCACCTCTACTCCTCAAGTCAGTTCACCTCCTTTTCAGCTCCCTCCACTTCATCTCACCTCAGCTCACCTCAAACCTATCCTCACCTCATCACCTCCTCACCTCATCTCCTCACCCCTCCTCACCTCACCTCAACTCATCTCATTTCACCTCAGCACAACTCTCCTCATTTCCTCACCTCACCTCACATCCACAACTCATCATGTCACATCACCTCCTCCTCAACTCAAACAACTCACCTTAACTACTCAACTCCTCGTCATTTCATTCACCCTATCCTTACCCACTTCATTTCACATCACTCAACTCACATCACCACAATCCTCACCTCACCTCACCTCCTCAAATCATCTCCTCATCTCACCTCACATCCTCCAATCACCTCACCTCACCCAACGTCACCCAAATTCCACAGCTCACCTCACATCCACACCTCCCAATCACGTCACTCCAATTCACTTCTCTCACCTAACCTCACTTCAAACCTCACCTGACCTCACCTAATTTTCTAACCTTAACTCACGTCACCTCACTCATTTCACCTTACCTACACTCACCAAAATTACTCACCTCACCACACTTCCTACCCTCCTCATGTCACTTCACTTCACACACCTAACCTCACCTCAATTGCTCACCTCCTCACATCTGTAAACTCCTCCTCATCTCAGTCACCTCAACTCACTTCAATCCTAACCTCACCTAAGCTCCTCACATCACTTCACACACCACACCTCATCTCACCTCAATACCTCACCTCCACACCTCCTCACGTCACCTCATCTCCTCCTGACCTCATTCACTTCACTTTACTTAACTCACCTCACCTTTCCTCACCTCAACTCCTCACCTCACCTCACACCAATTCACCTAAACTCACCTCACCTACTCAACTCCTCACCTCACCTCACACCAATTCACCTAAACTCACCTCACCTCACCTCACCTCCTCTCCTCACATCCCCTCACTTCAAATCACTCATGTCACCTAACTCAATCATATCCTCACCTCACCTCATCTCATTTCCTCGCCCATTCTCACCTCACCTCACCACAACTCACTGACTTCACCTCTCCTCACCTCACATCAATTCTCACCTCTCCCCACTTCCACAACTCCTCACATCACCTCACCTCCTCACATCACTCACTTCACTCAAATCACCTACTCACCTCACATCACTTTACCCACCTCACCTCACCTCACCTTAACTTATCATATTCTCACCACAACTCACCTCAACTCACCTCACCACACCTCTATTCCTCAACTCCTCAAGTCCGCACGTCACGTCCCCACTTCCCGTCACTTCACCAAACTCATCTCAGGTCACTTCACCTCACCTCAATTCCTGACCTCAACTCGTCACCACCTCACTTTACCTCCCCTGACCTCCCCTCACTTCACTCACCTCACCTTATCTCTTCAACTCCCCATGGCACCTCACTTTGACCTTACATCCTTCACCTCACCTCCTCCTTACCTCACACACTTCACTTCACTTTTCTCACCTCAAATCACCTCAAACCTCACTTCAACTCACGTCCTCTTCTCACCACAAATCACCTCAGCTCACTCACTGCAACTTACCTCAACTCACCTCATTTCCTCATCTCACCCACCTTCTCACCTACTCATGTCAATTCACCTCACTCACCTCACCTCACCTCACCTCACCTCACATACTCAAGTCACATCTCCTCACCTCGCTGCACCTCACTGACACCACCTAACCTCCTCACCTTCTCACATCACCTCACTTCATGCTTCTCTCCCCCACTTAACTTCAGCTCACTCACCTCACCTCACCACAATCCTCACCTCACCTCATATCCTCACATCTCCTCACCTCCTCACCTCTCACCTCACCATTCTCACTTCACCTCCACCCTATTCCTGAGCTCACCTCACCTCCACACCTCCTCCTCACCTTACTCTCTTCACTTTACTTCTCTCACCTCACTTCACTTCCAACCTCACCTCAGCTCACCTCCTCATTTTCTCACTTCAACTCACCTCACGTCAATCATTTCACCTTAACTCCACTCACCTTAATTACAAACCTCACCTCACTTCCTCCACTCCTCATGTCACTTCACCTCACTCACCTCAACTAACCTAACCTGCTCACCTCCGCACCTTATGTGTACTCCTCTTCACCTCACTCACCTCACCTCATGTCTGTGCTCTCCTGACCTCACCTCAGTCACCACACCTCATCTCATAACAATACCACACCTCCATACTTCCTCACCTCACCTCACCTCCTTCTGTCCTCTCTCACTTCACTTCATTTCACTCAACACACGTCACGTCATTCCTCACATCAACTCACTTCCTCACATCATCTCACCACACCTCACCTCACCTCACCTCACCCAAATTCACCAAACCTTTCCTCACCTACTCAACACCTCAGGTCACTTCACCTCCTCAACTCGCCTCATCTCACTCACCTCACCACACCTCCTCTCCTCCTCACATCACATCACCTCCTTTTCAGCTCACTCCACTTCAATCACTCACCTTATATAACCTGAATACTAACGTCACTTCACCTCACCTCATCTCCTCACCCCTCCTCACGTCACCACTCTCTTCAGCTCAACTCCACCTTCCCCCACTCACTACACTTCACTGACCTCACCTCCTCACCTCACGTCACCTTACCCACTTAATCTCACCTCCTCAACTCAGCTCACCTTATTATATTCCCATGAAAACACACCTCACCTCAATTCACACAATTCACCTCACCACAACTCACCTCAATTCCTCACCACCTCACCCTGTCACATCACCTCCCCTCCTCAAATAACCTCACGTAACTCACTGCATGTCACTTCACATCAATTCAAATCCTCACCTCTCCATACAGCTTCACCACCTCACATCTCATCCACTAAACACACCTCACCTTACCTCCTCACCACCTCATGTCAACTTGCTTTCTCTTAAACTCTCTCCATTTCACCTCAGTAACCTCACTTCACCACACCCTCAGCTCACTTCACCTCATATCATCTGCTCACCTCACCTCTCATCCTCTCCTCTTCTCACCTCACCAGTGCACCTCTCTTCACCTCACCCCAATACCTCAGCTCACCTCACCTGCACAACAACTGCTCCCCTCATTCATTTCTCTTCACGTCTCTCACCTCACCTCACTTCAACTTCACCTCAAATCACTTCCGCATCTTCTCACCTCAACTCACTCATTTCCACTTACCTCAACTCAGCTCAATTCCTCACCTCACCTCACCTCCTCACCACCTCATGTCACATCCCCTTCCCTCACCTCCTTCCACTCAACTCACCTTACCTCCTCACGTCTTCACAACTCCCCTCACCTTCAATCCCCTCACTGACCTCACCTCACCTCCTAAACACCTCATGTCACATCCCCGCACCTGCCCACACCTCACTCACCTTACCTTACCTCCTCACCTTTTAACACCTCACTCCATTCTTACATCACTCACATCACTTCAGCTCACTCACCTCACCTCACAAAAATCGTCACCTCAACTCAACCCCTCACATCATCTCTTCATCTCAACTCAACTCCTCCACACACCTCACCCCTATTCACCTCACCAAGCCTCACCTCACTTACTCACCTCCTCACGTCACCACCCTTCCTCAACTCATGTCACCTCACTCACCTCACCTCACCTCTTCTCTTCCTCACATCATTTCACCTTTTCTGCTCACTCACTTCACTTCAACTCTCCTCATCTAACTTTAATCCTAACCTCACCTCAGTTCACTTCATCTCCTCAACCCTCCTCACCTAACCTCACTTAAACTCACTCAATTCACCTCACCTCACCTCATCTCAATTCCCATGTCACCTCACCTGCACAAATAAACACAACACAACTCCTCCTCCCCTCTCTCACTTCATTTCTCACCTCACCACCTCACCTCACATCACCTTACCCAACTAACCTCACCTCCTCACCTCACCTCTGCCTTATCATCTTCTCACCACAACTCTCCTGACCTCACTTCACTCACTTCACCTCACCTACCGTGCCACAATTCCTCACCGCCCCACCTCATCTGGTCACCTCCCCACCACACCTCACCTCACCTCACTCAACTCACCTCACCTGACCTCCCGTCACATCCTCACCCAACCTCCCCTCCCCTCACTCACCTCACCTTTCTTCCTCACCGTTTCACATCACCTCACACCTTCCTTACATCACTCACATCACTTCAGCTCACTAACCTTACATAACAACAATCCTCACCTCACCTCACCCGTCACATCATCTCTTCACCTCAACTCACCTCCTCCACACACCTCACCCCAATTTACCTCACCTAACCTAATGTCTCTTACCTCCTCACGTCACCACACTTCCTTAACTCCTGTCACCTCACTCACCTCACTTCACCTCTTCTCTTCCTCACCTCACATCACCTTTCCTGCTCACTCCATATCAACTCACCACATCTAACCTCAATCCTAACTTCACCTCATATCATTTCATCTCCTCCACTGTCCTCACCTCACCTCACATAAACTCACTCACTTCACCTCTCCTCAACTCACCTCCATTCCACACCTCAGCTCACCTGCACAACTCCACACATCAACTCAACTCCTCCTCCCCTCACTCACTTCACTTCTCACTTCTCACCTCAACTCACTTCACCTTACCCACTTAACTTCAACTCCTGACCTCAACTCACGTTATCAACTTCTCACCACAACTCACCTGAGCTCACCTCACTCACGTCACCTCACGACCTCACCTCAGTTACTCACCACCCGAACTCATCACGTCACCCCCCCACCTGACATCACCTGACTTCACTCAACTCACATCACCTCCCCTCACCTCGTATCACATTACCTCCTCAACTCCTCACGTCACCTCACTTTCTCCTTTCCTCCCTTAATTCACTTCTCCTCACTCACCTCACCTCACTTCTCCTCATCTCCTCAACTCACCTCACCTCACCTCACTCATTTCACCTTACCTCAACTCACCTCAGTTCCTCATCTGACTTCACCTCCTCACCTCCTCATGTCAGGTCAACTCACTCACCTCACCACCTCACTTCCTCACCTTCTGTAAATTCTTCCTCACCTCACTCACCTCACCTCACCTCAATGCTATCCACATGTCACCTCACTCACCAAACCACATCTCACCTCAATACTCCACCTCCACACCTCTTCACTAGACCTCACATCTTCCTGACGCCACTCAATTCACTTCACTTCCCTCACCTAACCTCACCTCATTCCTAACCTCACACCTCCACACATCATCTCAACTCAGCTCAACTCCCCGCTTCTCACACCAATTCCCCACATCTCAGCTCACCTACTCAACTCCTCACGTCACCTCACCTCAACTCACTTCACCTCACTCACCTCACCACACTTCCTCTCCTCCTCACATAACCTCACCTCCGTTTCAGCTCACTCCACTTCAAATCACTAACCTCATCTAACCTCAATACTAACCTCATCTCACCTCACCACCTCACCCCTCCTCACCTCTCCTCTCTCTTCAACTCTCCTCACATCACCTCAATTCCACACTTCACCTCACCTCCACAACTGCTCACATCACCTCACCTCCCATCACCTCATTCCCCTCACATTACCTCCTCACTTCCCCACGTCTCCTCACTTCGTCCTTACATCACTCCCTTCACTTCATTTCACTCACCTCACCACACCACAATCCAAACCTCACCTTACCTCCTCACAACATCTCTTCAACTCAACTCAACTCCTCCCCTCACCTGCTCACCTCCTCACGTCATGTAAAATCCTCACATCACTCACCTCACCTCAATGCTCTCCTTACCTCACCTCACTCAACACACCTCATCTGACGTCAATACCTCACCTCCACACTTCCTCACCTCAACTCACCTCTCCGGCTTCACTCACTTCACTTCACTCATCTCAATTCAACTCATTCCTGACCTCACCTCCTCTCCTAATCTCACCTCACCCGAATACACCACACCTCACCTCACCTTCTCAACACCTCACATCACGTCACCTCTTAAACTCACCTCACCTCCTCTCCTCCTAACATCAGCTCACCTCATTTTCAGCTCATTCCACTTCAAATTACAAACCCCACGTATCATCAATACTAACGTCAGCTCACCTCATCTAATCTCCTCAACCCTCCTCCCTTCAACTCTCTCTTCACCTCTCCACACCTCACCTCAATTCCTCACCTCATCTCACCTCCACAACTTCTCACATCATCTCAACTCCACCTCAACTTTGTCACTTCACTTCACTCACCTCACCTACTCACCTCAGGTCACCTTACCCACTTAAACTCACCTCCTCACCTCACCTCACCTTATCATCTTCTCACTAAAACTCACCTCACCTCAACTGACTCACTTCAATTCCTCACCACCTCACCTCTGCACGTCACCTCCCCACCTCACCTAACGTCATCTTACTCATTTAACATCAATTCACATCACCTCAAATCTTCACCTCGCCTCACCTCCTCACGTCCTCACGTCACCTCAATTCCTCCTTAACTTACTTCAATTAACCTGTCACCTCACCACAATCCTCACCTCACTTCACCGCCTCACATCACCTCACCTCACCTCACATTCTCACCACACCTCACCTCACTCAGTTCACTTCTCTTCACTCACCTCACCTAATCACCTCACATCACCTTACCCACCTAACGTCCCCTCCTCACCTACACTCACATGACCCATCTCACGTCACCTCATCTCACCTTAATTACTCACCTCAATTCCACACCTCCTCACGTCACATCCCCTCACCTCCCACTACCTCATTCCCCTCACCTCAACTCCTCATTCCTCAAATCTCCTCATTACGTACTTACTTAACTCACTTCACTTAACCTCACTCACCTCACCTCACCACAATCCTCACTTCACCTAAACTTCTCCTATCATCTCACCTCACCTCACCTCATCTCAGCCCATTTCACCTCACATCACCTCACCTCACCTACTCACCTCCTCACTTCTCCTCACCTCTACTCACCTCACCTCACACACTTCACCTGAACTCCTCTCCTCCACACGTCACCACACCTCCTTTTCTGCTCACTCACTTCACTTCAACTCACCTAATATAACCTCAATAGTAACCTCACCTCACCTCACTTTATCTCCTCAACCTACTCACCACACATCACCTCAGCTCACTCACTTCACCTCTCCTCACCTCTCCTCAATCTCTCACCTCACCTCACCTCCACAACTCCTCACTTCAACTCAACTCCTCACCTCACTCACTTCACTTCTCACCTCACCCTTCACCTCATGCCACTGTACCTAATTAACTTCACCTCCTCACCTCACCTCTCCTTATTATCTTCTCACCACAACTCACCTCTCCTCACCTAATTTCCTCACCTCGTCACCACCTCAAGTCACATACTCTTCACATCACCTCACCTCAATTCCTCACATCACCTCACCTCCTCACCTCTCACATCACTTTGCTTCACTTCACATCAACTTATATCTTCACCTCCTCATGTCACCTAACTTCCTCCTTACCTCATTCACTTAAATTCTCCTAAGTCCCTTCACCTAACAACAAACCTCACATCACCCTACATCCTCACATCACCTCCTGACTTCACCTCACCTCCTCACATCACCTCAGTTCACTTCATTCACCTTTTCACCTTACCCCAATTCCTCAAATCACCTCACCTCCATACCTCCTCCTCACCTCAAACATTTCACTTCACTTCTCTCTCCACACCTCACCTCAAACCTCAACTCATGTCAGCTCACCTCACTCATTTCACCTTACCTCAACTCACTTGACATCCTCATCTAACCTCACCTCTTCACTTCCTCATGTCAGTTCACCTTCCTTCACCTCCCCTCATCTCACTCACATCAACTTAACACCTCACCTCCTCACGTCACATCACCTCCTCAACTCACCTCACCTCACTCACCTCACCTCACCCCATCTCCTTCCCACAACACCTCACCTTTCCAGCTCACTCACTTCACTTCAAATCACTCACCTCATTTCACCTCAATCCTAACCTCACCAGCAATCCTTACCTCATCTGCTCACCCTTCCTCACCTCTCGTCATCTCACCTCACTCTCTTCAGCTCTAAATACCTCATCTCAATTACTTAACTCCCCTCACCTCCACATCTCCTCATATCACCTCACCTCCTCCTCACCTCACCCACTTCACTTCACTCACTTCTTCCTCACCTCCCATCACTTTACCCACATAAACTCACCTTGTCATCTCACCTCACCTTATCATCTCAGCACAACTCACGTCACCTCAATTCAAGTCACCAAACTTGCTCTCAATTCCCCACCCCCTCGCCTCCTCACCTCACCTCACCTTATAAACATCTCAACACATCTCACGTCATCTCACCTCACTTCAATTTGTGACCTACCCACCACCTCACCTCACCTCCCCTCCTCAACTCACCTCACATTACTCATCTCACGTCACCTTACACCACCTCAGTTCCTCACCTCAACCCCTAACCTCCTCACGTCACATCCCCTCACCTCCCATCACCTCAATACCCCCAGTTTCCTCCTCAACTCCTCACGTTTCCTCACTTCGTCCTTACCTCACCCACGTCACTTCACTTCACTCACGTCACCTCACCACCATCCACACCTTCACTCACCTCCTCACCTAATCTCCTCACCCCTACTCACCTCTCCTCACCTCACCTCACTCACCTAACCTTTGCATAACTCACCTCAATCCCTCAACACCCCTCACCTCCACAACTCCACATTTCACTTCACCTCCTACTCACCTCACTCACTTCACTACACTCACATTACCTCCTCACCACAGGTCACCTTAACCTACACACACTACTTCATCTCACCTCACCTTATCATCTTCTCACCACACCTCCCATCACCTCACCTCACCCCCCTCCTCACAAATCCTCACTTTCTCACCTCCTCACATTACCGCCCTTCACCTCACCTCACCTTAACTCCTCACAACACCTCACTTACTCCTTACACCTTTCACTTCACTTCATGTACCTCACGTAACATCACAAGAGTACTCACCTCACCTTACCTCCTCACATTATCTCCCCAATTCACCTCATTTCACTCACTTCACCCCTTCACCTCACTCCAATTCCTCAGCTTACCTAACTTCCAAAGCTCCTCCTCACCTCACACATTTCACTTCACTCCTCTTACCACACCTCACCGCAAACCTCACCTCACCGCATCTCCTCATCTCAACTAATCTCACCTCACCTCACTCATTTAACCTTACCTGAACTCACGTCAATTTCTCATCTCACTACCTCCTCACCTACTCATGTCAGTTCACCACTCTCAACTTACCTCAACACCACACCTCCCAACGTCATGTAAACTCGTCCTCACCTCACTCACCTCACCTCACCTCAATGACCTTCTCATGTCACATCACTCACCACACCTCATCTCACCTCAATACCTCACCTCCACAGCTCCACACTTCACCTCACCTCCTGTTAAACTCACTTACTTCACTTCACTCACCTCACCTCACCTCATTCCTCACCTCACCTCACCTCCTCACATCATCTCACATCACCTCAATTCCTCACCTAACCTCACCCCAATTCACCACACCTAACAGAACCTTCTCAACGAATCACGTCACCTCAACTCTTCAACTCACCTCACCTCACCTCCTCTCCTCACATCACCTCACTTCTTTTTCAGCTCACTCCACTACAAATCAGTCAGCTCATCTAAGCTCAATACTAACCTCATCTCATCTCACCTCATCTCCTCACCCCTCTTCACCTCACCTGTCTCTTCACCTCTCCTCACCTCACCTCAATTCCTCAACGCACTTCACCTCCACAACTCCTCACATCAACTCACCTCTACCTCACCTAAATGACTTCAATTCACTTCCCTCACTCCCTCACCTCACGGGTACCTAACCCACCTAAACTAACCTCCTCACTTCACCTCACCTTATCATTTCAGCAAAACTCACCTCACATCAACTCATTCCACCTCACCTGACTTCAACTCAATTCCTCAAAACCACACCTCCACACGTCACGTCCTCACCTAACCTAACTCACCTCACTCACTTAAAGTCACTTCACATCACCTCAAATCCTCACGTCCCCTCACCTCCTCACCTCCTCACGTCACCTCCCCTCATCTCACCTCTCCTCACCTCCTCATGTCCTCACGTCACCTCACTTTCTCCTTAACTCACTCAACTCAATTCACCTCACTCACCTCACTTCACATCTCTTCCTCACATCATCTCCTCACCACACCTCACCTCCTCAGCTCATCTCAGCCCATTTCACCTCACCTCAACTCACCTACTCCTCACGTCCTCACCTCCTCAACTCACCTCACCTCACCTCAACTCACCTCTTCTCCTCCTCACGTCACCTCACCTGCTTTCCAAATCCCTCACTTCACTTCAACTCACTCACCTCACATCCCCTCCTATCCTCCTCACGTCAACTCCCCTACTTTCAATCTCACTCACTTCAACTCACTCACATCTAACCTCAATTCTAATCACACCGACCGTCCTCACCTCATCTCCACGCGCCTCCTCACCTCTCCTCAAATCACCTCACTCACTTCACCTCTCCATACCTCACCTCAATTCCTCAACTCCCCTCACCTCCAAACTCCTCATGTCACCTCACCTCTACCTAACCTGAATCAATTCACTTCACTCACCCTACCTCAGCACCTCACATCACTTTAAACACCTACACTCACCTCACCTGACCTCACCACACCTCCACTCAATTTCTTCACATCCTCACCTTCTCATATCACCTGCCTCCTCACCTCACCTCACTTCACTCACCCAACGGCACGTCACCTCACCTCAATTCGTCACCTCACCTCATCCTCACCTCCTCACGCCACCTCTCCTCACCTTACCTCATCTTAACTTCTCACCTCACCTCAATTCACTCAGTTAACGTAACCTCACCTCACCTCAAACCGTCACCTCACCTCACCTCATCACCTCCTCACGTCACCTCCCCTCACCTCGCCTCTACTTAACCCTTCACATCACTTCATTTCCTCCTTACCTCACTCATTTCACATCATGTCACTCACCTCACCTCAGCACAATCTCTACTTCACCTACGTCTTCACATCATCAACACACCTCCCCTCATCTCCTCACCTCACCTCAGTTCACTCACTTCACCTCTATGCACCTCACAACAATTCCTGAGCTCACCTGACCTCCACACCTCTTCCTCACCTCACTAATTTCACTTCACTACTCTCACTTCACCTCATCTCAAATATCACCTCACCTCCTCATCTTCTCAACTCACCTCACCTCAACTCACTCATTTCAAATCTCCTCAACTCGCCTCAAATCCTCACCTCACCTCACCTAATAAACTCCTCACAGCACCTCCTCTCACCTATTCTCACCTCACTCACCTCACCTTACCTCCTCACTTCTTCACGTCACCCCACTCCTAACTTACCTCACTTACATGACTTCAGCTCACTCACCTTGCCTCACAACAATCCTAATCTCAATTCACCTCCTCACGTCATCTCTTCACCTCAACTCAACTCCTCCCTCATCTCACCCAAATTCACTTCATTAAAACCTCACCTCACTTAGCTTGTCACATCACCTCAGGTCCTCACGTCACCTCACCTCACTCACCTCACCTCAACTCATTTCCTCCTCTTGTCACCTCACTTTTCCTGCTCACACACTTCTCTTCAAATCACCTCATCTAACCTCAATCCTAAACTCACCTCACCTCACTTCATCTCCTCAACTCTCCTAACCTCACCTCACTTCACCTCACTCACCTCACCCCAATATCTCACGTCACGTCACCTGACACAACCCCACACATCCACTAAACTCCTCCTCACCTCACTCGCAACTTCTCACCTCACTGCCACAACTCACTTCACCTTACCTACTTAACCTCACATTTACACCCCACCTCAACCTTATAATATTCTCACCACAGCTCACCTGACCTCACCTCACTCAATTCACCACACCTAACCTCACCTCAATTCCACACAACCCCACTTACTCATGTCACCTCCCCTCCTTACCTCACCACCCCTCACTGAACTCAAGTCACCTCACCTCACCTCAATTCCTCATCGGACCTTACTGCCTCACCTCCTCACGTCACCAAACTTTCTCCTTACTTCCGTAACAACTTCACCTCCCTCACCACACCTAACCACAATCCTCACCTCACATTACCACCTCACCTCCTCCACTCACCTCACTTCATTCACATCACCTCTCTACACCTCACCTCAAATCATCCCCTCACCTCACCTCCACAACTCCTCACATCATCCAACTTCACTTCACTCACTTCACTTCTCACCTCACCTCCACACGTCGCATCACCTTACCCACTTAAGATCACCTCCTACCCTCACTTCACCTAATCATCTAGTCACCAAAACTCACCTGACCTCACCTCACTCACTTCACCTCAGGTCACCTCACCTCAATTCCTCACCTCCTAACCTCCTCTCGTCACCTCCCCTCCTCACATAACCTCACCTCAAATTCTCTCCTTTCCTCAACTACTCCGCTCCTCATGGCACCTCTCCTCACCACAGCTTACTTACCTCCTCACCTCCTCATGTCACCTCACTTCCTCCTTACCTCACTCACTACACTTCTCCTCACTCACTTCACCTAACAACAATCCTCACCTCAACTTACCTCCTCACATCATGTCACTTCACTCATTTCACCTCTTTTCACCTCACCCCAATTCCTCAACTGATCTCACCTTCTCACATCCTCATGCCATTTGACCTCCTTTCACCACCCCTCACCTCACTTACCTAAACATATCTCCTCACCTCCTCACGTCACATCACCTACTCAACTCACCTCACCACACACATTTCACCTCACCTCCTCTCCTCCTCAAGACATCTCACCTCCTTTCCAGCACACTCCACTTCAACTCACTCTCCAAATCGCACCTCAAACCTAACCTCACTGCCAATCCTCTCTTCATCTCCTCATCCCTCCTCATCTCTCCTCACCTCACCTCACTCACTTCAACTCTACATACCTCACCTCAATTCCTCAACTCCCCTCACCTCCACAACTCCTCCTATCACCTCAACTCCTCCTCACCTCACTCACTTCACTTCACTTCACACATCTCACCTCCTCACCTCCCGTCACTTACACACGTAAACTCACCTCCTCAACTCACCTCATCTTATCACCTCAGCACCACTCAATTCACCTCACCTCCTCCCAATTCCTCACCTCCTCGCATCCCCACTTCACCTCAACTAATATTCTTATCACCACATCTCACCTCAGCTCCCCTCACTTAAATTCCTCACCTCCTCACCTCCTCACTTCCCCTCCCCTCCTCACTTCACCTCACATAACAAATCTCACAACACCTCACCACACCTCAGTTAATCACCTCAAATTCTAACCTCCTCATGCCACATCACCTCACCTCCCATCACCTCATTCCCCTCACCCTACCTCCTCAACTCCTCACATCTCTTCACTTCGTCCTTTCCTCACCCACTTCACTTCACTTCACTCACCTCACCTCACCACAATGCTCTCCTCAACTCACTGCCTCACCTCATCTCCACACTCATACTCACGTCTCTTCACCTCACCTCACTCACTTCACCTCTGCATATCTCACATCAATTCCTCACCTCACCTCACGTCCACAACTCCACATGTCACGTCACATCCTCCTCACCTCACTCACTTCAATTCACTCACCTCACCTCCTCACTTCAGGTCACCATAACCACCTACACTCACTACCTCACCTCACATCACCTTATCATCTTCTCTCCGCAACTCACTTCACATCACCTCACCTCCCCTCCTATCAATTCCTCAACATCTAACCTCCTCACGTCACGTCCCTTCACCTCACCTCAACTTAACTCCCCACATCACCTCACTTCTTCCTTACCCCACTCACTTTACTTCATATCCCTCAGCTAACCTCACCAGAGTCCTCACCTCACCTTACCTCCTCACATCATCACCTCACCTCCCCTCACCTCACTTCACTCACTTCATCTCTCTTCACTTCACCTCAATTCCACAGCTCACCTCACCTACAAATCTCCTCACATCACACATTTCACTTCACTCCTCTCACCCCAATTCACCTCAAACCTCACCTCCTGGGACGTCCCCATCTCCTCAACTCACCTCACCTCACCTCACTCATTTCACCTTACCTCAACCCACCTCAATTCCTCATCTCACTTTACCTCCTCACCTCCTCATGTCAGTTCACCTCACTCCCCCCACCTCACCTCAATGCTCTTCTAAAGTCACCTCACGCACCACACCTCATCTCAACTCAATACCACACCTCCACAGCTCCTCACCTCACCTCACCTCCTCCTGACCTCACTCCACTTCACTTCACTCACCTCACCTCATTACTCACTTCACCTCACCTCCTCACATCATCTCACTTCACCTCACCTCATCAACTCACCTCACCAAATTTCAGCACCCCTCACAACAACTACTCAACCCCTCACGTCACCTCACCTCCACAACTCACCTCACCACACCTCCTCTCCTACTCACATCACCTCACCTCCTTTTCAGCTCACTCCACTTCAAATCACTCACCTCATCTAAGCTCAATACTAACCTCATCTCATCTCAGTTCTCTTCACCCCTCCTGACCTCACCTCTCTCTTCACCTCTCCTCCCCTCACCTCAATTCCTCAACGAACCTCACCTCCACAACTCCTCACAGCAACTCACCCCCACTTCACATATCTCACTTCACTTCAATTCACTCACTTCTCCCCCTCACCTCACGTTACCTTACCCGCCTAAACTCACTTCCGAACTTCACCTCACCTTATCATCTCACAAAAACTCATCTCACATCAACTCACTCCACCTCACCTCACCTCAGCTCAATTCCTCACCACCACACCTCCTCACGTCACATCCACTGCTAAACTAACTTCACCTCACTCACTTAACGTCCGTTCACATCAACTCAAATCCCTCACCTCACCTCACCTCCTCACTTCCTCACGTCACCTCCCCTCATCTCACCTCTCCTTACCTCCTCACTTACTCACATCACCTACGATCCACCTTAAATCACTCAACTCAATTCACCTCACTAAACTCACTTCACATCTCCTCCTATCTCCTCAACTCACCTCACCTCCTCACCTCATGTCAGCCCATTTCACCTCACCTCACCTCACCTCACGTCCTCTCCTGCTCATGTCACGTCACCTCATTTTCAGTTCACTCACTTCACTACAACTCACTGACCTCATGTCGCCTCAATTCTAACCTCACACCGTGTCATCACCTCATCTCCTCACCCCATCTCACCTCCCCTCAACATGCCTCAATAGATTCACCTCACTCACTTCACCTCTATTCCTCACATCACCTCACCTGTCACAACCCCAAACATCAATTCAACTCCTCCTCACTTCACTCACTTCACTTCACACCGCACTTACTCATTTCACATCACCTTACCCACTTACCCTCAACTCCTCACCTCACCTTACCTTATCATCTCACCAGAACTCAACTGACCTCACCTAAATCACTTCACCTCACCTAACATCACATCAATTCCACATAAACGCACCTACACACGACACCTCCCCTCCTCACCTCACGTTACCTCACTCAACTCACATCACCTCACCTCACCTCAATTCCTAACCTCAACTCACCTCCTCACATCCTCACATCAAATCCCCTCACCTCACCTCAACTTACCTCCTCACCTCCTTATGTCACCTCACTTTCTCCTTACTTCCATAACAACTTCTCCTCACTCACCACACCTAAACATAATCATCACCTCACCTTACCATGTCACCTCATCGCCTCCTCACCTCAACTCCTTGACTCACCTCACTTCAATCACTTCACCTCTCTTCACCTCACCTCAAATCATCCCTTCACCTCACCTCCACAATTCCTCATGTCAGCCAATTCCTCCTCACCTCACTCACTTCACATCTCACCTCACCTTCTCACCTCACCTCACCTTACCCACTTAAGTTCACCTTCTCCCTTAACTTCACATTATCATCTCCTCACAAAAACTCACCTGACATCACCTCACTTACATCACTACCGGTCTCCTCACCTCAATACCTCACCTCCATAACTCCTCACGTCACCTCCCATCCTCACCTCACCTCACCTCTTCTCCTCACCTCACTTTCTCCCATACGTCACCTCTCCACACCTCACACCTTACATCCTCACCTCATCACTTCACCTCACTTCCTCCTTACATCACTCACTTCAGTTCTCAGTCACCTCACCTAAAACAATCCTCACCTCACTGTACCTCCTCACATCATCACATGACCTCACCTCACCTCCTCACATCATTCATTTCACTCACTTCTCCTCTTTTCACCTCGCCCCAATTCCTCAACTCACCTCACCTCGACACCTCCTCACCACAGCTTTCACATCACTTCTCTCACCTCACCTCACCTCACACCTCACCTCACCATACCTCCTCATCTCTTCAACTAGTAGAAAGGTGACATTGGAGACAAGACAGCAGTGCTGCTGGGTGTTCTGAAGGAGGAAGAGGCCATCAAGGAAAAAGACAAACTCCTGAGGGAAGCACAGGTGGAGGTGGTACGAGAACGTCAGCTGCAGAGTATTGAGCTGAAGGTAAGAGATCTGAAGACTGAGGTAGCATTGCTGCGAGGTACACTAGAAAAGGTAAAGGTTGTAGCAGAGGAGGCACTTGGGGGAGGGGAGAGAAAGGTGCCATCAGCCCCAGTAATGGAGGAGCTGGAGAATGATGAAGGGGTGATGCTGGAGACACTGGCACCTCCTGTATTGAAATCATGCCTAGTGGTTGTAAAGAAAATAAAGTCAGCAGCTGAAGGTTCCCCAAGGAGAGGAGCAGCCCCCTCCCCAGGTCATAGAGCACTCTATGGTCTGCCCCTATACTCAGGCTGAGCTGGTGTATTTGGGCTCTCAGTTTAGACAGAAGCCCTCAGAGTCAATATCAGCTTGGCTCCTGCGTCTGTGGGACTTAAGGGTGGATGGAATTGTTCTGTCAGGGTCGGGGATGGGAAAGCTGTCTTCCCTGGCATTGCTGCCTGCCCTGAGGCAGCGATTACAAAATGCACGTCAGACCCCAGGGAGTCACTCTGTCCTTGTGCTCATGCCCTTGCTGACTCACTCCATTACAGAGGTGAGCATGCCTTGCCTACAACTTGAGTGGCTGCTGGGAACACGCAAACACTACACCCACAAACACAAAAGGCTCAATGGCTCCAGTCAAGAAAGAAAACTGTGTGGTCAACAAGGCGGTAGACAGATATCTCTAAAAGTTCAGGTTGATACATGTTGAGAAATATTTTCCTCCTATTAAGTACACATAATCTAAAACAAACACACAGAACCAAGGGTCTACAAAACAGGGCTGGTTCTGTCCATGCCTTAGTTGCTTCAAAGAATCCTAATGCACTCATGCAACATTCCCCACATCAACTGTAAGTCACCCCATTATGTCCCACTTGTTTTGCACACCTGACTCACTGCTGTACTCAACAAATACACACTCCCCCCTAGACCCACCACCATCAGACATACACTGTGGTCCTGTATAATAGTATAACTCTTTTAGGATAACTGAAATAAAGAGATCTACTTAAATGCAGTCTTCTTATGATGCTTACATGCATGTCCCCTTCTGTATGAGGGGTTTCTTTCCTGCAGATCATGCCCTGGAATCTCTGCAGCAAAGGGAGAAAAGGGGCACTTGTGCCCTGGGCAGAGCCCTCATTAACAGTTTCCTGCATCCCACTGTCCCAGAGCTGGAGCAACAGCAGGATGGCAGACAACATCTGGCTGAAAAAGAAAGTATCTTTATTTGCCAGTAAAGGCAGATTGACACTTTTGGCCATGGCCTGTCAAATATAAAAGCAGCTATATAAAACTTAAGAAATATTTTAAATTTCAATGAAAACTAAATAATGCCATGAAAACAATTCTTGGCAGTAGAATCACTGAATAATCAGCAACATTTTAGCACAAGACATTCACTTTCTATGGTTAAGAAATATAAAGCCAGTTAGAAAGCTCAAATTACACTTTCTAGGACATAAATTAATGGACTAAAAATAATTATTTGAAGAAAATTCTATGGGAAAACAAGAACAGTTCCTAGACTACTAGAAAACTGCCCAGTAAAAGGAAGTGAAGAAAACATAAGTGTTGCCACATTTGAAAGAACAGAGTCCAGGGATCCTCTGACTACAGAATGCCACACATCTCCTACAATCACAAATGATCCCATGAAATGCCATGAGCTGCGGCAGATGTTTGGGCACAGAGGCATTTCCCTGAAGAACTCCCAGACTGCAAACCCCTCGCCTCAAGGTGCCCCGCTGCACAGCCAGCACTACAGGATGGCCAGCGCCAGAGGCTGAGCCTGCAGGGGGGGCTGCCCGGGCCTTTGCGACCAGGTGTTCCATGAACATCCCGGAAATGACGGCCGTGGATGTTAAGAACAAAGTGACGTCAGAGCTCAAAGACCACATACTTACAGTAATACTGAGGTGTTAATTATAGGCTCTTTCCCCCAGACAAATATATTCTTGATATTCAGAATCAACTTTCTTGAGATTGCTAACCCAAATTTAGTCAGAGATTTTAAAGTATAATTTAACTTGTAACGTATATTTTTATTGGAAGTATTGGTTCAAATATTAAAGGGGTCATTACATTAGAAGACATAGTCCAAGTTTCTGTAGCATAAAATTATCAACATCATCATTCAAATCATGAGTAGAAAAATGTTTAGATGTATTGCCAGTTTCAATAATAGAGTATTTGCATTTCTCTGCAGACTGGAGAATAATCAATTTTTAAAACTACCTGAGAATCTCTAGGCAAAATGTCAATGATTATTTTTGTCACTGATCACAAGAAGTATTTTAAACCTTTCCTCATTCCCCAATAATAAACAGTAAGTCTTGTTAACCCAAGATATGGGGAGGAAGGATCGCCATTAAAGTTGAATTTTTACAATTAACTCTAAGCCTTTTTTTCAGGGCACTAGCCCTAAACTCCTGGTGAGGCCTTCACTGGCACCCCAGAGGCAGACTCACACCCCCAGGCACAGGGACCACAGCTGTCCCTGCTCTCTAGAAGAGGCACATAAATGACCTCTGACAAAGGAAATGAGAAGAGACTCACTTTTCCTCTAAGTATGTTTTTGCTATTGAATTTTGTATTGAGACTATACAGTTTTTTAAATTTAAAAACCATTAACAAAAATACATAGCACCCAACTTCATGGTTTTCCTTACAAACAAGTGATTCACTGATTCAGATTTTCTCACACTAAGATAAGATGTGGTTTAAACATTATAATTTTGAGCAGTTTAGTCCCAAATTGCTAGACAATGCCATCACTCAGAACGGTGGCATCTATGTTCTGAGAGATGCACAATGGCTGCTCAAACGCTTAATGAATGACTGATTTTCAAATAAAATACCCGAAAAAAATAAATTACGGAGCATCTTTCATCCCATTCAATACTGCAGCTTCCTGGGTCCAATCAAAATATCAGAAGGCCAATAAACAGCTGAGAACTAAGATCTGGAATGCTAGAGCTGAGGGTGTGCTAGAAACACCTACCCATGACCAGTCTAAGTTTCTTGGCTCTAAGAGAAGAAGGTAAGCAGAGACTCTGAAGCATGTTAGAACTATTCACATGTTAAGATAAGGAAAGAAAGGACTCACCCCATCACAGGGGACCTGAGGAACCTCGTAGCGTTTTCTACCACTTCCAGCCACACAGAGGACACTGTGCTCTCATGGAAGGGGAGGACTCAGGCAGGGCTCACAGGTCACCCAGGGACTCCTGCAACAGCTCACTGCATAGGTCTGTGTCCTCCCCTGGGCACACACAAGGGTCAGTGGAGGCCACCCTGTGCCCACACAGCTCTGATGAGCAAAGCCACCCCAGTCTGGGTGGATCTCAAACCCCACAGCCTGAGGGGGTGCCACTGTCACATCTCAAACCCCATGCTTTCCTTTAAGGGAGATACTCCAAGAGTTAAAGAGACTAAAATTTAATAGGGTTGTCCTAAAGTCAATTCCTTATTTTATGACTTCACATGAACTATTCTAACTTCTTGTTCTCCTAGAAAACAAATCAGCATCAAGGCACTGCAGTGATTAGCTGGGATGTGTGACCACCCATACTCTTCTTTTTTTGTAAACAAAGAACCACAGCAATGAAAAGTCAAGCAGACTCTGAAGCCTCTCATTTTACAAATGAGAAAATGAGGCACAGAGAGCACATGGCTGAGGCCAAGGGCATATGGGTGCAGAGCTGGAAAGGGAATCAAAGACTCTAATGTAGAAGGGAAACAGAACACATGGAGCACACACACATGAACGCCAGGCCCTTCATGAGAATGCAAAGGCAAAGGAAAGAGCTGCTCAGGATCCAACGCTTGCAAGGCCTTCCACACCTTTGCCTGTGGGCCGGGAACTGTGGACAACACACAGGGGGGTTGTGAGAACTTGTTAGTCAAAGGAATGTGCAAATACTAAAATAAATAATACAGAAGGATTTGTACCAAAGTGTGATCAATTAGTTTCTTTTGATGGCAAGATCCAAGTGATATTTAATTTAATTTTTTAAGAAACTTTTATCAAATGCCTATTGTAAAGGAAACACTTCTCTTCAGAAAAAAAACATTTACAAAGAATTTTAAATGACTTGCAAATGCTCATGAAATAATCTCAAGGAGCTAGTATAGGGCATTTAGCCCACAGATATGAAACTTAGGTTCACACAAAACCTATCCACAAATATTCATAGCAGCTTTACTCATACTACTCAAAAACTATAAACAACCAAGATGTCCTTTGGCAGATGAGCAATTAAACAAAAAGTGGTTCACCAGGGGGATACCATGGACTCCTAACTCAGCAATGATGTTACATGCAAACACTCAGAAGAATCCTGAGGGAACAATGCTCAGTAAAAGAAGCCAAACTCACCGGGCCATGTAAACAGCAATGGAAAACAGAGAGCGGTGGCAACTGCCAGGGAGTAAGGAGGCGGGCAGCATGAAGCTGTGACTTTGGAAAGGGTCTTTATCCCATGCCCTGACCTGCACTGGTGACAAAATCTACACCTGTGATAGAACAGCATGGAAATACAAACATGCAGAGTTGAGAGCATGGATCATTGGGGAAATCTGTGTAAGACTGCTGAACTGAATCAAAATCCATATCCTAGCTGTGATGTTGTACTGGAGCTTTGCAAGAGGCTACCACTGGGGGAAACTGGGGGAAGGACATCAGCAATTTTTGTATTATTTCTTACAATTGCATGAGAATCTACAAGTATCTCAAAATATATTTTTTAGTTTAGGAATTTCTTTTATTTAATGAAAGATTTCAATTAACCTATCAACTCTTATGTCACTACAAAGAGAAGAACACAGAGAAAAGGCATCTGAGCTCTTGGCTGCTTCTGCCTCTTAGGGAATTCAGTTTGATTCAACACAGAAGACTGCTTAGAGAATCTCAGAATCTACCACCCACTTATGCAAAGCCCCTCTGATTAGTGGCATTCACAGGGGTCACCTGCTCTCCAGCAGGAAGGGAAGAAAGACTGTGCACTGGTTATCACCAGTGGGCAGGAATCCTCCCCATCACTTGGTTTAATTTATCCTAAAATTACTACTCAATTATATGACATGTAATAGGATTTCAATTGGATTTAAAAAAAAGGAAAATATGCAACAGTTAACACTTCTTGTCTCTGGGCGGTAATATAGTAATGGTCCCCCCCCCCCGCTTCTCTGTCTCCTGCACTTTCCATGTCCTCTATAGGGAGTAAAAGTCAATATTCTAATCAAACAAACTAACTCCCTTAACTACATAAAGTATGAGTTCTATCTGAAAACCTTTTAGTTTAGTCTTCTGAGAACAGAACTCTGGTAGACAATTTTATACAAGCCTTAAGCATTCTAGCAGCTATTTAGTGGCTCAGAGAAAATCTGCTAATGTATGCCAATATATTAAAAATCATATGCCTGAAAGCAACTCTTGCAATAAAAGAACAAGAAAATCACATTAGGAAGGAAAATTAAGCATGTTAACTAGTTAGACACTAAATATTATGACCTGAATATTCTCTATACAGTAGCAGAACAAAACAAAAGTAATATAATGGTACAGTTCCATCTTTAAATCAAGATGTACCAATCTAAATCTTAGCTGGCTTCTACAGTTACTTAAAAAAGGTTTTTAAAATAATGGCACAGATTACACAACATAGCCTCTTACTACATGAGCATTGGCAAAACCATTCTAAAGATTATGTGAAACACGACGGGGGGAACTAAATAAATTTCATAAGATGAATGAAGGACTACATTGAAAGATTTAACTAAACTTTCCTAAAACAAAACAGCCTGAATTTTATATTTAGCTGGTATCAGAATTCTTTCATTATATAATTACCTTTTTTTGTCCACAGGAGGCAAAGAAATGCTGCTGCTTTTCCACTTAACTTTAAAATTCTCTTGGAAAACAGCTCTACTCAAGGCAATGAAATACCATTCCAAGATGACGAGCCTCTGCTGGAGTCTCAGGGCTGAAAGGGTGGTGGTGGCTGACTGGATGGCCAGAACTTTCTGCTCTTTAACGAATACAGACAGACATTCCTTCAATTCATTCATGGCTAGAAAATAAAGTAAGAAAATACCCAACATCTCAATATCTTGGGCACAGTCCATTATAATTTTTTTTCTTGTAACAGGGCTGTGTATTTTACTTTTTATTAAAGTGTTGTTAATATACAATCTTACGTTAGTTTCAAATGTACATCACTGTTGGTTCAACAGTGCCCATGATCAACATATATATCATGATTGTGAATTACTGTGCCGCTTTATCCCCCTCCGCCTTCCCCCACACCCAACCCAACATGTCCCCTCAGTAACCACCAGTCACTTCTCAGTGTTGACTCTACTTCTGTTTTGTTCCTTCTGTTTTGCTTTGTTTTCATATAACACAAATAAGTGAAATCATATGGTATTTGACTTTCTCCATCTGGCTTATTTCACTGAGCATAATACTCCCTTGATCTATCCATGTCATTGCAAATGGCAAGAATTCTTTTTATGGTTGAATAATGTTCCACTGTGTATATGCACCACATCTTCTTTATCTATTCATCTATTGATGGACACTTAGGTTGCTTCCTCATCTTAGTTATTGCACATAGTATGGCAATAAATATTGGGATGCATATATCCTTTCAAATCAGGTATTTTGTTTTCTTTAGGTAAATTCCTAGAAGTAGAATTACTCCATCAAATGACATTTTTAGTTTTAGTTTTTTGAGGAACCTTCATACTCCTTTCCAAAGCTTTGCACCAATTTGCAGTCCAACCAACAGCATTAGAAGTGTTCCCATTTGTCCACACCCTTGACAGCATTTGTTACTTATTGTCTTTTGGCTAATGGCCATTCAAACTGCTGTGAGGTTGTGGTTTTAATTTGTATTTCCCTGATGATTAGTGATTGTGGAGTACCTTTTCACGTGGCTGTTGGCCATTTGAACTTCCTTGGAGAAGTGTCTGCTTGGGTCCTCCACCCACTTCTTAATTGGGTTATTTCTTTTTTGGGTGCTGAGGTGTATGAGTTCTTTATATTTTTTGGGTGTTATACCCTTATCCGATGAGTCATTTACAAATATATTCTCCCATACTGTAGGATGCCTTTTTCTTCTGTTCATGGTGTCTTTGCTGTACAGAAGCTTTTTAGTTTGATGTGGTCCCACTTGTTCATTTTTTATTTTGTTTCCCTTGCCAAGAAGATGTGTCCAGGAAAAAATTGCTCATGCTATATTCAAGAGATTTTTGCCTATGTTTCCTTCTAAGAGTTTTATTGTATTATGACTTACATTCAAGTTCATTATAATATTGATAGGCTACATAATAATAGGTAACACGAGTGTTTAATATGTGCCAAAAATGGTTTTAAGCATTTTACACTATTAGGTAATCTTTATAGCCACACCATTAGGTAGTAGTACTGCACATGTACATGGAGTGGGAAATCGAGGCACAGAATTTTCCCAAGGTCAACCAGATGATTTAGGCACCCAGGAAACAACACTCTGAGCCACCAAGTATACTGCTTCTCTGGAAATGTCATAAAAAATTTTTTAAATATAATTTATTTTATTATCATTAATCTACAATTACATGTGCAATATTATGGTTATTAAACTACCCCTTCATCAGGTCCCTCCCCCCAACCCCATTACAGTCACTGTCCATCAGCATAGTGAGATGCTATAGAATCACTACTTGTCTTCTTTGAGTTGTTTAGCACTCCCCGTGCCCCCCCAACATTGCTTCTGCTAATCGTAATGCCCCCTTTTCCCTCTTATCCCTCCCTTCCCACCCACTTTCCCCAGGTCATAAAATTTTTTAACACATAAGTATAAAGTCATTACTGAATAGCAGCCCATATCCTACACAGGCAAAAAAAATTCTCTAAACTTTATTTTTAGGTTATTTAACTAAATCCAAAATAAAAAATTGCAGTAAAATTGCACAGCTCACATGACTCATGAAATCTAATGCATTTATTGGAATATTTTAGGGGAAGTTAAGTAACTAATTAGAATGAGTGACAGGTAAGTGGTATTTTGTCATACTGTTCTCTCTACTGTGTATATTTGTAAATTTCCCCACAACTAAGATTTTTTCAAGTACCTAAAAGACAATTACATGAATGAAAATAAGTCAAAGGATTTTAGTCTTCCAACTAAGCATAAGGCTACCTTAAGTTTTACAGTAATTAAGTTGCACTTCACCAATGCCTACAACAGTATAGCTCCCAGTGGTGGCAAGAACAAGGGGTGTCCTGGACTTGTGTTCTGTCTGATATTTATTACCTATTAGGCCAGCACACTCATCAACCTGAAAATCACTTATTGTCTATGTACAAAATCCCAAGGAATCTACCACAAAACTCCTAGAACTAGTAAGTCAGTTCAGCAAGGTTGCAGAATACAAAACAAACATACAGAAATAAGTTGTATTTCTAATACTAGCAATGAACACATGTACATCAAATTATTCAATAACTCATATGAAAAGGAAGAGGAACTAGAATAAGTTACGTAGGACAATATGGACAAAGAAGAATAAAGTGACAGAAACCAGTCTATATGATTTCAAGACTCACTCTGTAGCTATGGTAATCAAGATTGTCACGTGGACACAGAAACACACACATGGATTAGTGAAACAGAGAAAACAGAAGTACTCCAACAAATACACCCAACTAACTGTTGACAAAGGTGCAAAAGCAATTCAATGCAAAAATGATAGCCTTTCAAAAGGTGGTGTGGGAGCAAATGGTTAATTACAAGAGAAAAAAAAAGAAACTTCACCAAAACCTCACATCATATACACAGTTTAACTCAAAATGATCAGGAACATAAATGTGGAACAGTTTAAAAATACAGAATTTTTAGAAAAAAAACGGGAAAATCTTCAGGCTGTAGGAGTGGCAGAGTTCTAAGATTTGTCAAGAAAAGCAAAATCCATAAAAGAAAAAACTGATAAATAGAACTTTATCAAAATTTTTAAGCTTTCACTGCACTGAAGACACTTAACAGGAAGAAGAGACAGCTATTAACAGAGAGAAAATATCTGCAAACCATATATATGACAAAGGATTAGCATCCACAATATAGAAAGAAGTCTAAAATCTCAACAGTAAAACAAAAAATCTAACTGGAGAATGGGCAGAAAACATGAATAGGCATTCCACTGAAGCTACATAGATGATAAACACATGAACATGTGTATACCCATGTTCAATCAATTTGATCCCAAGGAAGGAAATCCTTTTCCAAAAGAAGGAAAGTCTGCATGCTACAACATGGACGAACCTCAAGACATGTTAAATAAAGGATATGCCAGACACGAGAGGGCAGGTATTATATGATTCCATTTATGAGGTAAGTAGACTGGTTAAAATACTGACTGAAGTGGTTGTCCATGGGCTGAGAGTGGGAATAGAGGAGTTACCACTTAAAAAATAGAGTCTCCATTTGGGAAGAGGAAAAACTTCTGGAAATTGATGGTGGTAATGATTGCACAACAATATGAATGTACTTAATGTCACTGAACAGTATACTTAAAAATGGTTGAAATGGTAAGTTGTATGTTATGTACATAGTTTACCACAATATAAGTAAAATTTAAGTTAAACTAAAAAAAATTCTACAATGAAAAAAAGTCCATCTATGGTAACTACAAAATATATGCCAAATCAAGATTCTCGAAGTCCCAGAATCTCAGTTCCTAACACCTGGTTGCTTGCCCCATACCTAGCTCTCTAGGATTGATCTGGTCCTACTTGCAGGGGCAGTAGTTTCCTCTTCATCCTTCTCTTTGTCATTCAGATCTTCTTTCTTTGTTCCACTTTGAGTATCAACACCATCATCTGGAAAATTAAAAAAAAATTTAAATCTATAAATTGCTTTTCAAAATGTAACATCCACTTGTCAGTCTCTTTGCAAATGTTCCTCCCAGAAATGAAAAGATTAAGTTACAACATGCATTAGCTGAATGTGTGATGATTTTTTAAAATTTCTTGTATCATTACTGTAGCAGGTACAGTGTGATTTACAAGGTAATGAATGGCCCAGCGATCCTTTTAATAAAGTAACCAATGTATCATTCACATTCCTCTTTGAAGCATGTCCTCCAAAATATTCCATCAATTTTCTACATTTAACAACTAAGAAATTTATCAGTCTTTAATATTTACCTATCTGAACTTCACCTTAAATGCTTTTATCCACCAATTCCCAATTGCTGTGTGTCCACAGGAAGGGAGGATGTTGAATGTGCATATAATTCAAAAATCATTTTTAACTACATGTTGCCCTATATGCATCAACTGAGAACCACTGTTACACAGGGCCACTACCATTAACAGTATAATTCAGGAACACTGGAACACAAATGAAAAGGTGAGAACCATGACTTTAAGCCATTCACAATTTAAAAGTGTCTGTCAAGAACAAATGCCATGAAACTGCCTTACATAGCAACTGAACAGAGAGCAATGTGGACCTTACAGTACAAACATGTCCTATCCTAGAAGGCCCTTCCTACATGTGTTATTTTCTAAATAACATAATTAGAAATGTACATCTAAATCTTTGAAAGAGACTGTATCATTACAAACAGTAAGGAATATCAAAAAATATCTAAAATCAACAAGGAACATTTATTCAAGAAACTGGTGCATTCTAAAAGAAAGTATCAGACACCCAATAGAAGGAACCCCAAATGGCTAATGCTACAAAAAATACTTGAGCTTATACTTACAAAAAATATAAAATAATGAAATATTACTTTATGTTGGCAACTGTTAGAAAGCTAATATGTAAGATCTAACAATAAAATGAAAAACTAAAAAACTCTTAGAATAAAAAAATAAAAGAAAATCTTTATTAATGGGCACTAGGCAAAGAAAATTCTCAGACCAAAAGCACAATCCATAGAGAAAAATTTGGAGAAGACACTATTAGGAAAATGAAAAAACACCTCATAACTGGAGACCTACATTCAAGGCTGGGGAGATGAGCAGGATTACGAACATTTCACTGCAGAGGAGCATCCCCCGTAGCACTGAAGGACATTAGAGCAGCCACAGCACTGCCACTTGGGAAACCTGGAAGACCCCAAATGTGGTGGCTTTAAGTAGCAGCATGCTGGATGCGAATTCTTGGACCTATATATGGTTATCAGAAGAAAGTAAGCACCACAAACCCTGAAGCTTATATGAATATTAGTGAGATTATTTCCTACCAGGGTTGTCCTTATGAAGTGTATGATGTTACCACAATAGATGGTTATATCCTCAGAATGTACAGGATTCTTTATGGAAGATGTTCCAGAACAGCTCCAAACCTGTTGTGTATTTGCAACATGTTTTAATTGCATCTGCCAGTAAATGGATTTCCAACATGCCAAACAATAGCCAGGACTTCCTTCTGGCAGATAGTGGTTATGATGTGTGGATGGGGAACAGCTGAGGAAACACCTGGTCCAGAAAACACTTGAAATTTTCACCTGAGTCACCAGAATACTGGGCCTTCAGTATGGATGAGATGGCTAAATATGACCTACCAGCCACAGTAGATTTTATTGTAGAGAAAATTGGACAGGAGCAACTCTACTATGTGGGCCACTCCCAAGGGACCATGATCACTTTCACTGCATTCTCCACAATTCCAGAGCTGGTTAAAAGAATTAAGATATTTTTTGCATTGGCTCCAATCATCATAGTGAAATATACACAGAATCCTTTGAAAAAATTAACAGATATTTCCAGAAAAATAGTCAAGGTGTTGTTTGGTGACAGGATGTTCTATTCTCATACATGTTTTGACCAATTAATTGCCACGAAGTGTGCAACCAGAAGCAATTTCATCATATTTGCAGCAACTTCCTGTTTCCTTTGAATGGATTTGATCCAAAAACTTAAATATGAGTCGTTTGCATGTTTATTTGGCACAGATCCCTGTGGGGACATCTGCTCAGAATGCTCAGCACAGGGCCCAGGCTGCTAATTCTGGTCTTCCCAAGCTTCTGACTGGGGAAACCCTGATCAGAACATGATGTGCTTCCACCAGGTGAAGTTGTGGAAGTCTGAGATCAGGGTGCCAGCATGGTGGGGTTTTGCTTACACCTCCTTTATACAACGTCACTAAAATGGAATTTCCAACCACAGTATGGAGTGGTGGGCAGGAACATGTGGCTGATCCCAAGGATGTTGATAATTTACTCACAAAAATTACCAGGCTTAGTTACTATAAGTTGATTCCACACTACAATCATGCAGATTTTTACTTGGACGGGATGAACCCCAGGAAATTTACAAAGACCTAATTAGATTGATGGAGGAATGTTTGCATGATAGTAATGTCATCCACTGACTAAGGTGACCCGTCCAATGATTGTCACCCCGCAGTGGCTCAGGTATCTGTGTCATCCTACACCCCTGGAGTGCTGGAAGGACCTGATACTTGGTTCTAGCCAACAAAATAGGCAACGGTGATGCAATGTCACACTCTTGGTTGGATTATGTTGACAGCAAAGGTGATGGGATGTCACCCCTGACTACATTATATTATATAATCCGTCTAAGCAGACTGGAGGAAGAGATGTACCTTGATGGCTTGATGAAGTAAACAGGTTTGTTGAGGAAGCCCACATGGCAAGGAGCTGTGTGTGGCTTCTACCATCTGCAGGCGTCCTCCACACGATAGTCAGCAAAAAGCTGGGGCTTCCAGTCATACAACGGCAAAGAGATAAATTATGCCTAAAACCTGAATGAGTTTGGAAGCCCATTCTTCCCTAGGAAAGTCTCGAGTTGAGAAAGCAGGCTGGCCACACTTTGATTGGAGCCTGGTGAGACACTGAGTGGAGGACCTAGCCATGCCACACCAAGATTAGTAACCCATAGAACCAGAGAAATAATAAATACATATGGTTTTAAACCACTGTTTGGGGTAATCTGTTATCACCAACAGTAAAATAATATTAGTATTAATAATAATAAACTATTACTATTGTCAAAAAAAGAAAAGAAAATGAAAAAACAAGGTACACACTGAGAAAAATTTCTAAATCACATATCTAACAATGGGCATGAATTCAAAGTACAAATAATTCTAAAAACTAACATACAACTTAATTAAAAATTAATGAAAAAATATAAACAGAAAACTCACCAAACTTTAGATAAGAGTAGCAAATAAGCACATGAAAGGTACTCAACATCATCAGCCATAAGGATGCAAAAATTAAAACCATGCATAAAACTCTTAGAAAAAAATATGGGCAAAAAGTTCTTGGACATAAACATGAGCGACTTCTTTATGAACATATCTCCCCAGGCAAGGGAAACAAAAGAAAAAATGAACAGGTGTGACTATGTGAAGATGAAAAGCTTCTGTACAGCAAAGGACACCATCAGTAGAACAAAAAGACTTCCTCCACTATGGGATAACATACTCATAAATGATGTATCCGATAAGGGGTTGACATCCAAAATATATAAAGAATTAACACACCTCAACAACAAAAAAAGCAAATAGTCCAATTAAGAAATGGGTGGAGGACATGAATAGACACTTCTCCAAAGAAGAAATTCAGATGGCCAACAGGCACATGAAAAGATGCTCCACATCACGAATCATCAGAGAAATGCAGATTAAAACCACAATGAGATACCACCTCAAAACAGTGATAGCCAACATCCAAAACACAAACAACAACAAATGTTGGCAAGGATGTGGAGAAAAGGGAACCCTCCTACACTGCTGGTGGGACTGCAAATTAGTTCAATCATTGTGGAAAGCAGTATGGAGGTTTCTCAAAAAACTTAAAATAGAAATAAAATTTGCCCCAGGAATTCCACTCCTAGGAATTTACCCTAAGAATGCAGCAGCGCAGTTTGAAAAAGACAGACACACCCCTATGTTTATCACAGCACTATTTACAATAGCCAAGAAATGGAAGCAGCCTAACTGTCCATCAGTAGATGAATGGATAAAGAAGATGTGGTACATATACACAATGGAATATTATACAGCCATAAGAAGAAAACAAATCCTACCATTTGCAACATGGACGAAGCTAGAGGGTATTATGCTCAGTGAAATAAGCCAAACCGAAAAAGACAAGTACCAAATGATTTCACTCATATGTGGAGTATAAGAACTGAGAAAAAAACTGCAGGAACAAAACAGCAGGAGACTCACAGAACCTAAGAACGGACTAATAGTTACCAAACGTTAAGGGACTGGGGAGGATGGGTGGGAAAGGAGGTACAAGGGGGAAAAAGGGACACTACTATTAGCAGATGTAATGTTAGGGGGCACGGGGAGGGCTGTACAAACCAGAGAAGACAAGTAGTGACTCTATAGCATCTCACTATGCTGATGGACAGTGACTGGAATGGGGTTTGTGTGGGTGACCTGATGAAGGGGGTACTGTAATCACCATAATATTACTCATTTAACTGTAGATTAATTTCAAAATAAACAAAAAAATTAAAACCATGATGAGATCCCAATACAGGTGTATAAGAATGGTTAAAACTTTTTTTTATAGTTTATTTTGGTATAATTAATTTACAATTACATGAGCAACATTATGGTTACGAAACTCCCCACTTCAACATGTCCCCCCCAGTTACTCCATTATAGTCACTGTCCATCAGCATAGTGAGATGCTATAGTGTCACTACTGGTCTTCTCTGAGTTATACAGCCCTCCCGTGGACCCCCAACACAACATCTGCTAATCGTAATACCCACTTTCCCCCCTTGTCACTCCCTTTCCACCCATCCTACCCAGTCCCTTTCCCTTTGGTAACTATTAGTCCGTTCTTGGGTTCTGTGTGTCTGCTGCTGTTTTGTTCCTTCAGTTTTTTCTTTGTTCTTATACTCCACATATGAGTGAAATCATTTGGTACTTGTGTTTTTTGGCTTGGCTTATTTCACTGAGCAAAATACCCTCTAGCTCCATCCATTTGTTGCAAATCGTAGGATTTGTTTTCTTCTTGTGGCTGTATAATATTCCATTGTGTATATGTAGAAACCTTTTCTTTATCCATTCATCTACTGACGGACACTTAGATTGCTTCCATTTCTTGTCTATCGTAAATAGTGCCGCCATAAACATAGGGGTGCATAAGTCTTTTTCAAACTGCGCTGCTGCATTCTTAGGGTAAATTCCTAGGAGTGGGATTCCTGGGGCAAATGTTATTTCTATTTTGAGTTTCTTGAGGAACCTCCATACTGCTTTCCACAATGGTTGAACTAATTTGCATTCCCACAAGCAGTGTAGGAGGGTTCCCTTTTCTCCACACCCTCACCAACATTTGTTGTTGTTTGTGTTTTGAATGTTGGCCATTCTCACTGGTGTGAGGTGATATCTCATTATGGTTTTAATCTGCATTTCTATGATGATTAGTGATGTGGAGCATCTTTTCATGTGCCTCTCAGACATCTGAGTTTCTTCTTTGGAGAAGTGTCTATTCATGTCCTCTGCCCATTTCTTAATTGATTATTTAATTTACGTTTGCTGAGGTGCGTGAGTTCTTTATATAATTTGGATGTCAACCCCTTATCGGATATATCATTTATGAATATATTCTCCCATAATGGAGGATGTCGTTTTGTTCTATTCTTGGTGACCTTTGCTGTACAGAAGCTTTTCAGCTTGATATAGTCCCACTTGTTCATTTCTCCCTAGCTTAGGGAGATATGTTCATAAAGAAGTGTCTTATATTTATGTCCAAGAGATTTTTCCTTTTTTTGTCTAAGAGTTTTATGGTTTCATGACTTACATTCATGTCTTTGATCCATTTTGAGTTTACTTTTGTGTATGGGGGTAGGCAGTAGTAAAGTTTCATTCTCTTACATGTAGCTGTCCAGTTTTGCCAACAACAGCTGCTGAAGATGCTGTCATCTCCCCATTGTACATTCAAGGCTCCTTTATCAAATATTAATTGACTGTATATGTTTGGGTTAATGTGTCGATTTTCTATTTTGTTCCACTGGTCTGTGGGTCTGTTTTTGGGCCAATACTAAATTGTCTAGATTACTGTGGCTTTGTATTAAAGCTTGAACACAGGGAGCGTAATTCCCCCTGTTTTATTCCTCTTTCTCAGGATTGCTTTAGCTATTCGGGGTGTTTTGTGGTTCCATATTTATTTTAGAATTATTTTTCCCGTTCATTGAAGAAAGCTGTCGGTATTTTGATAGGGATTGAATTGAATCTATAGATTGCTTTATGTAGTATAGCCATTTTGACAATATTTATTCTACCCAGCCAAGAGCATGGGATGAATTTCCATTTGTTAGTGTCTTCTTTAATTTCTCTTAGGAGTGTCTTGTAGTTTCCAGAGTATAGGTCTTTCACTTCCTTTGTTAGGTTTATTCCTAGGTATTTTATTCTTTTTGATGCATTGTGAATGGAATTGTTTTTCAGATTTCTCTTTCTGTTAGCTCATCATTAGTGTATATGAAAGCAACAGATTTCTGTGTGTCAATTTTGTATCCTGCAACTTTGCTGAATTCACATATTAGCTATAGTAGTTTCGTCGTGGAGTCTTAGGTTTTTTATGTACAATATCATGTCATCTGCAAATAGTGACAATTTGACTTCTTTACCCATTTCAGAGCGTTGTATTTCTTTGTTTTGTCTGATTGTTGTGGCTATGATCTCCAGTACTATGTCGAATAACAGTGGAGAGAGTGTGCATCCCTGTCTTGTTCCTGATCTTAAATGAAAATCTTTCAGCTTCTCGCTGTTAAGTATGATGTTAGCTGTGGGTTTGTCATATATAGCCTTTACGATGTTGAGGTACTTGCCGTCTACACCCATTTTGATGAGATTTGTAATCAGGAATGGATGCTGAATTTTGTCAAATGCTTTTTCAGCATCTATGGAGATGATCATGTGGTTTTTGTTCTTCTTTTTGTTGATGTGGTGGATGATGTTGAAGGATTTTCAAATGTTGTACCATCCTTGCATCCCTGGGATGAATCTCACTTGATCATGGTGTATGATCTTCTTGATATGTTTTTTAATTCGGTTTGCTAATATTTTGTTGATTATTTTTGCATCTACATTTATCAGGGATATTGGTCTGTAGTTTTATTTTTTGGTGAGGTCTCTCTCAGGTTTCGGTATTAGAGTGATGCTGGCTTCATAGAATGAGTTTGGAAGTACTCCCTCCTCTCCTATTTTTTGGAAAACTGCTTCAATTTCATTGCTGGTGATTGGTCCATTTAGTTTTTCTGTTTCTTGTTTTGTCAGTTTTGGAAGGTTGTATTTTTCTAAGAAGTTGTCCATTTCTTCTAGGTGTTCCAGCTTCTTAGCATATAGATTCTCATAATATTCTCTTATAATTCTTTGTATTTCTGTGGGGTCTGTCGTTATTTTTCCTTTCTCATTTCTGATTCTGTTTATATGTGTTTATTGTCTTTCTCTCTTAATATGTCTGTCTAGGGGTTTATCTATTTTGTTTATTATTTCAAAGAACCAGCTCTTGGTTTCATTGATTTTTTCTACTCTTTTACTCTTCTCAATTTTATTTATTTACTCTGATCTTTATTATTTCCCTCCTTCTGGTGACTTTGGTCCTCATTTCTTCTTCTTTTTCCAATTTCAGTAACTGTGTCTTTAGACTATTCATTTGGGAATGTTCTTCCTTCTTTAAATTGGCCTGTTTTGCAATATACTTTCTTCTTAAAACTGCCTTTGCGGCATCCCACAGAAGTTGTGGCTTTGTGTTGTTGTCATTAGTTTCCATGTATTCTTTGATTTCTGTTTTGATGTGGTCATTAACCCATTGATTAATTAGGAGAATGTTGTTAAGTCTCCATGTATTTGTGAGCCTTTTTGTTGTCATTCTAAAATTTATTTCTAGTTTAATACCTTTGTGATCTGAGAAGTTGGTTGGTAGAATTTCAATATTTTTGACTTTACTGAGGTTCTTTTTGTCGCCTAGTATGTGGTCTATTCTGGAAAATGTTCCATGTGCATTTGAGAAGAATGTGTATCCTGTTGCTTTTGAGTGTAGAGTTCTCTAGATGTCTGTTAGGTCCATCTGTTCTAGTGTGTTCAGTGCCTCTGTGTCTTTACTTGTTTTCTGTCTCATTGATTGGTACTTTGGAGTGCGTGGTGTGTTGAAGTCACCTAAAATGAATGCATTGCTATTTCCTCCTTTAATTCTGTTAGTATTTGTTTCACATATGCTGGTGCTCCCATATTGGTGCATATATAATGGTTATATCCTCTCGTTGGATTGTCCCCTTTTTCATTATGTAATGTCATTATCTCTTGCTACTTTCTTCGTTTTGAAGTCTATTTTGTCTGATACATGTACTGCAACACCTGCTTTTTTCTCCTTCTTGTTTGCATGAAATACCTGTTTCCATCCCTTCACTTTTTGTCTGTGCATATCTTTGGGTTTGAGGTGAGCTTCTTGTAGGCAGCATATAGATGAGTTTTGGCTGTTATCCATTCTGTTACTCTGTGTCTTTTGATTGGTGCATTCAGCCCATTCATATTTAGGGTGATTATCGGTAGATATGTATTTAATGCCATTGCTGCCTTTAGGTTCATGGTTACCAAATGTTCAAGGGTAGCCTCTTTACTATCTAACAATCTAACTTAACTTTCTTTTTACGTTATTGTAAGCACAGTCTGATGTTTCTTTATTTCTCTCCCTTCTTATTCTTCCTCCTCCATTATTTATATACTAGGTGTTTTATTTTTTTGCCTTTTGTTATTATTTGGAAGGTCTGCTTTCTTAGCTATGATTTTATTTTCTCCTGTGACATCTTTTTAGCCTTAGAAATGCTCCCCTCTAGAGCAGTTCCCTTAAGATGTCCCGTAGAGGTGGTTTATCGGAGGCAAATTTAGGTTTCACTTGTCTGGAAATTGTTTAATCCCTCCATCATATTTAAATGATAATTGTGCTGGATACAATATTTTTCGTTTGAGGCCCTACTGTTTCATTACGTTAAATATACCATGACATTTTCTTCTTGCCGTGAGGTTTCTGTTGAGATGTCTGATGATAGTCTGATGTATTTTACTTTGTAGGTGATCTTTTTTCTCTCTGTAGGTGCCTTTAATACTGTGTCTTTATTTTTGATGTTTGCCTTTTTAATTATTATGTGTCTTGGTGTTGTCTTCCTTGGGTCCCTTCTGTTGCAAGATCTGTCAGCTTCCGTGGACTATGAGACTATTTCCTTCCCCAGCATGGGGAAGTTTCCAGCAATTATTTCTTAAACGACGCTTTCTATCCCTTTTTCTCTCTCTTATTCCTCTGGTACTCCTATAATACGAATATTGTTCCATTTGGATTGCTCACACTGTTCTCTTAATATTCTTTAATTCCTAGAGATCCTTTTATCTCTGTCTGCCTCAGCTGCTCTTTATTCCTGTTCTCTGATTTCTATTCTATTAAAACCTCTTGCATCTCCTCCAGTCTGCTGGTAAAACCGTTGATGGCTTGTCTCATTGTCTTTCCTTACTTCCTTCACTTCCACCCTCATCTCTTGCATATTTCTCTGTAGATCCATCAGCATGGTTATGACTTTTATTCTGAATTCTTTTTCAGGAAGACTGTGCATTTCCATCTCTTCAGTCTCTCTCTCTGGTGTTGTCTGGGTCTGGGTGAGCTTGGTCTGTACCATATTCCTCTGTCTTTTCATGGCGATAGAAGTGGTCACTTGTAGGTGCCCCTATGTCAGCTGGGCTCTTTAAGACTTAAAAAGAAAAAGAAAAAAGGAAGAGAAAGAAAAGGGAAAAAAAGGAAAGAAAGAAAAGAAAAGAAAGGAAAAGAAAAAACGCCCTCTGGGGGTAGATTCTGTAAAGATGCTGTAGTGGTGATGTTGCTCCACTATTCAGCAGCTGTGGCCATGCACCTCTGCAGGGCCCTTTGTGGCTCTGGCCAGGGCAGGAATGAATGGGATGCTGCTGTTCTGTATGTGAAGTTTCTGCACGGCTACTTTTTCCCAATCGCCAGCCAAGGGTTCCGAAATTCCTCAGGTCTCCCAGCCTACTGGACTGAGTGTGCTTGGACAATCCTGGGCCCTTGCCTCTCTAAGACTGCCAAAAAACGCACGTGTTTTTTTTTTTTTGTCCCGGGGAGCCTGCTGCAAGTATCTGGGCATATTCCCAGCTCATTACCTGCACCTTCTGCCTCTCCAGTATCGGATACACCACACGATGTGTGTCAGTGCTCTTGGTGCAGATCACCCTGGGCTGGTTATTCGGTGGGCCTGTACTTCCACACGCTTCCCGCTCTGAATCATCTCCCACTTGTGTGCTGGGGTTGGGGAGTTCTCAGGTAGCTCCGGGTTGTGCCTCCATATCTTACCCACCTCACAGGGTGCCGAGTCCTCTCGGGTGCAGATGCAGGCTGTGCACTGTCATGTGTTTTCTGGACTGTCTTTTAGGAATAATTGTATTTGCTGTATTTTCATAGATATATATGGTTTTGGGAGGAGATTTCCACTGCCCTGCTCATGCTGCAGTCTTCCCAGAACCTCAAGAGTGGTGAAAACTTTTAAATTCTGATAATAACAAGTGCTGACCAGGAAACAGCAACAGGCTGTCACACATTGCTGTTTGGAGTGCAAACTAATAAAGCCACCTTGGAAATCAGTTTGGCAGTTCTGTATAAACTGAAATATGCACTTATCATAAGCGCTTGCAGTCACGTACTAGGTATTTATCCAAGAGAAATGGAAACTATCTTCATTCAAAATTTGTGCTGGACTGTTCAGAACAGCATTATTATAATTACCAAAAAGTTGAAACAACCAAAATGTCCTTCAGTGGGTGAACAGATAAACACACTACAGTACATTCAAATGATAGAATAATATTCAGCAATAATAAAAGAACTTTTAATACACACAACTAAGTGGATGAATATCAAAGGCATAACCAGTGAGAAAATAAGCCAGCTACAAAATGTTACATAATGTATAATTCCACTTACATGACCTTCTCAAAAAGACAAACCGGTGATGGACTGAGTGGTCCGCAGTTTAGGGGGTGTCAAGAAATATGTGAAACAAAGAGCAATACAGGTGGTTTTTCTGGGGTGATGAAACTGTTCTGAACTGTGATCAGTGGTGGTTACATGAATTTATGTATGTGTTAAAATTCATTGAACTGGACAGCTAAGAGGAATAAACTGCTATATAATCTTAAAAATAAAAACCTCTTTAATGATTTTCCCTAAAATTACAGTAAAATTTCAATTACTTTCAACAAACATGTATTTATCGCCCAGCACACTCAAAGCACCAGTGTAAATACTTTCTATACAACTTTGTATACAAAATTAAAAGATACTGTTCATGACCCTGAAGACCCTCTATAGTTACATGAGTAACTAATCAATACAAACCAAGCTTTGGAAAGGATCCAGAGCAAAGTATCAAGGACCAGGATGACAGCAGGAAGAGCCTAGAAGAAGTATTTTCAGGCTTGAGCTGATCCTAAAGGCTCACGTGGGGCATGGCCTCAGGAGACTAAGACACTTGAAAATGCACTGATGGTGAGGGAAGAGCAAGCTGCCTTTCTGAAACAGGTAATCATCTATCTTGATCTGAGAAACTAAACACCAATTTAAGAAAATATGACTCATCCTTTTATTTTAACCTAATATGGGATGTATGAGAACAAAGTAAAATCTTAAGAAATGAGATAATATTTATTTAGAAATCATACCCAAATACTAGGTCTTAAGTAAGTGAGTGGGGGAAGGGGGGGAGCAACTAGTGAAAGTGAAAATAAGCCAACATAAATTACATGAAGACATCTAGCCAAACTGGCCATTACCCTTTTTAATCTCTACAAACAACCTTTCAGGAGACAAGCTTGCTGTATCTAGTTCACAGATGTAGAACTAGGCCTCAAAGAGTAGATCCTGGAGAGGGAAACAGAGCTCAGGCTACAACAAAGTGCTGGCTCTAACTACTAGGTCCTGCTCTACCCATTGGGTCCACGACCACCACCAGCATGAGGCCTGTTGGTTTATGGCCCAAAAGCTTAGAAATGATTTCACATATTTAAATGATTCTAAAATAATAGAATAATGTTCTGTGATATAAACATCACATGAACGTCAAATTTCAGTGTCTATTAATAAGGTTTTATGGGCACATAGCCAAGTTCAGTCACTTAATTTTTTCTGTGACTGCTGTGGCACAACAGCAGGGTCCCCCAGTCACCACACAGTTATGGCCCACAAATTATGAAATATTTATTACCTGACCCTTTACAGAATGTTTGCCCTGATCTACACCATTCCACAAATTTTTACAAATAAAAAAAGAATGCAAAATTATCATATTAAACTCAACACATTGGTCATCTCTCTTGACCAAGAGGAAAAACTTTGTAGCAGGAAGTTACCAGGGAGCAGGCTAGAAGCATCACTAAGCACACTTAAAGGTTTATTATCAGGAGCATAAATGAGAACATTTATAACAGCAAAGGCAGGATAAGGTCACTGGAGGTTTTGAAAATAATCAAGAACAATAATTAGCACAACTAGCTAAGAGACAATATGCATATTAGCTTCATATTTGTCTACTCTCCTTTCATCAAGGCAGGGCTCAAAGTTTACAGAGAGAAAACAAACAACATAAACTTCCCCAGGACAATACACTGAGGGAACAGGAAGTGGGATGGGACAGCAGACTCCAGATACTCTGCCACCTGGCCACAAGTATGAACTAGGACTGGATGACCTCAGGTCTCTAAGACATTCCAGTCCAGTTATGGTAAGGTTTTTACCAACAACCCAAAGTGGTTTCTCCTCAAAGCACTGTCTCCAGGACTTAGGAGGGAGAGGAGTGCCAAGGCAAGTAGTCTCAGGGCACAGGGGCAGCAGCCTGTGAGGTAAGAGGCACCCCGCTCCAGGCCACCCCAAATTGGGCTGGGACCAAGGTGGGACGGGCATACCAGCAACACCATCAAGACTGCATTCTGCTGTTCAACAAGGTTCACTCACATTTGTTTCTACTTCAATCACTGACTTTTAGAAAGTCTGTTCACTATCATTTGCTTCTCTAAAATAGATTGTATGAAAGAACTATGTATAATGAATTGATTTAGACAGGGTTCTCCACACAAACAGGACAGAATGTGTCAGGGAAAAGGGAGAGAGGGAGAAAGATGGGGGGATTTATTTTAAGGAATTGGCTCACAGGATTGTGGAGGTGCAAGTCAAAATTCTGCAGGACAGGCTGGCAGACTTGAGACCAGGGAATAGTTAATGTTACAGTTTGAGTCCAAAGTTAACCTAGAGGCAGAATTCTTTCTTGCTGGAGGGAGGGAGGTCTTCTTCCTAGTCGGGCTCTTCGACTGGTTGGATGAAGCCCACTCTATTCTGGAAGGTAATCTGCTTTACTCAAAACCATTGGATTTAACTGTGAAGCTCAACCAAAAACCACTTTCACAGGAACATCAAGAATAGTATTTGCCCAAGAATCTGGGCACCAGAGCCAGCAAAGCTGATTCATAAAATTAACCACCACAGTCAGGGTCCCAAATGATGAAACACTAGTTAAAAAGACATACTGTATATGTTTTCATATGACACTGAATATTTTTCTATTTACAAAGAAACACAAATACAATTTTGAGAGATTTTAGTTCTGAAAACTTTCTTATGGAACACAAACATAGAAGTAGCCATTCAAATTTCCCTTGACTCTACTCCATAAAGATACAGTGCAATATCCAATATGGTCAGCTCATTTTTTAGGATATAATACTGATAATATGGTAACCTGAAAACAATTCAGATTTTAGTAGCAGATTAAGGAAAAAGATGCTTCTATTCACTTAACATGACAATTTAATTCTCAATGGAAAATGAAAAGTAATACAGCAAATCAATAATGGGATTTTAAAAGATAGAGAAATAAAATTGACAAAGAATACTCACTATACATGGAAAAACTCTGTGCTTCCACCCCAGTGACACATAAAAGGACAATCATGCTCAGGGGAATCTGTACAGCCTTAGGTGGCCTCCAGTCCCACCAAGTAAAGAGCTCACTACCTCAGGACAGAATCACTCATGCCCCCCCCCCACCTGCCTGCCATGTGCCAGCACTCTGCCCAGTGCTGGGGCCACCAGGGCACCTCAACAGTCACCAACAGAGATGTTACAGCCAGGGTGAGGTGTGTGAGTGTAAGTTGAGAGCGTGCAGGGCCCTGGAACCTGATCTTATGGGCCCTTCCCTGGAAATTTATCAAATTGCCCTGTTATGGTTTCCTCCTGCTGCCACTTTGCCTTTTGTATCGGTTATTCCAGTTTACATTATGGGGATTTCATATAAAGCTCCGGGAAAGCAGAGTATGTGTGGCTCATTCCCTATCACATCCCAGGGCCTACAACTACCCTACAATTCACCAATAAAGGAAGACCCTGCACAGTCAGATGAGTCCGTGAATCAGTGACCCACGTGCTGCACTGTCTCCCAGGAGGAGAATGTATTTCAGAAAAGTTCCTGAGACTGCGGTGTGGAGAATGCTCTGGAAAGGCTGATATAGGAGCAGTGTGGGGGTGCAACTCCACAGCACTGCTGCCGGTGACCCAACTCCAAGCAGCCTGCCCACATCCACAGGGCTGCTGCAGCCTGGGCTGTGCTACCTGTCCACTCCTGACCCTCCTCACCTCCACGGAGTTGGGCCCAGGAGCAGTAAATTTAGTAATTTCAAAGAAGGATAAAGTCAAGCCAGAGACTAAGGGTCAGACTCTAAATGCTGTACTGTTACATGCTACACTCTTTTGCACATTTTTCCTAAATTCTGTGTACTTCATATTCATTCTAGAAGCCTTAAATTTTATTTAAAATAAAGTGTCTGTGTTTCATATACAAACTTACATGCCCATATATCATCTCTGGAAAGATTCTAAAATTAATAATAATACCCCTGAAAAGGGAAAATTTTTTTTAAAGCAGGTGTCCAGAGAACACCTCTGGGTAAAAAACTCAGTTTACTAAAAACTCAGTATAAGCTTTTGAAAGCTGTAACCTGGGCTTATAATAATAATGTAAAAATATTAAAAAGGCCTAACTTTGACTTTAAAAAAATAGGTCATATAAAAACTGTAATTCATTCCTCTTGCAACTCCTCTAATAAAAAACAGGAGTTCCAGTTTCTCAGGGAGGCAAGTCCCTTCACAACGTGATTTAACATGGAAACATGGACATCTGTTTTCTTAGGTACTGTTACCGCCTAAGTGCCAGGCACTGTGCTCAGCACAGGGGACTCACAGGGACAAAAGAAGCCATGAATGGACAGGACAATGACACTCCTTCCTGCCCCAGCCCTGTTAGAACAATGTACTGTTAAGTCACACAGACTGGGGCCAATTCTGCACAGGTTATAAATCAAAATCAACTCATTAACCAACCCAATAACCTGATGATGTAGGTGTCTGTTTCACCGAAGCTGAGATGCACCTTTGCAAAATTCAGCATTTCAAATCAGGGTAGACCAGATTCATGGGCAGCACATTCTCTCCTGGTGAGAGTCCTGCACCTCACTGCTGAGGCACCTAGGGGTTGTTGAAATGTGTTTCTTACGACCCAGAAAATGAACAGAGCATTCACCTTTCACAGAGTCCTGGACTGATAAGGAGAGCCAATCTACTGTGGCCACCGAGTCTATGTACCTTATCACGTCACAGCCAGCTGCAAGGCCAGACACCAAAATGCTGATGGGATTTGTTTTGGGGTAGATGAGACTGTGGTGGAACTTTGGATGATTAAAAATAATTCATGACTCATTCAAAAGAAAAACCTATATAGCCAGCAGACTTTTGATATCAAGTACTACTCTAAGTACCCTGAACTGTGTATTTTTTCTTTTGTCTGTAAAGAATTATTAAATTAACTATGAAATTAATTAACTCTGGTGATACACTCCTATTCTGACTGATTTAAAATGAATATAAAGGCTTATATAATCTAACAAAATAGAAATCAAGAATCCCAGGAAAAAACTTTTGATACTTAAATAGTGGCCAACTTTGTAAGGAAAAAAAAAACAACTCTCAGACCTGGACCTCTGTGAACTGTTGGTAGGAATGTAAGTTGGTACAGCTGCTGTGTAAAATATTATGGCATGATCCCTCAAAAAAAGCAGCCATCCTACTCCTGGGTATGAGCCCAAAGGAAATGAAATCACTATCTCAGAAGGCATCTGTTGACAGATGAATAGATAAAATATGTAATATACATATTTACACATACACACATATATACATACACGTACACACAATACACATACACCTATTATTCCATTCTGTAAACACACACACACGGAATATTATTCAGCCATAAAAAAGAAGAAATCCTACCGTTTATGACAACATGGAAGATTAGGACATTATGTTAAATGTCTTAAATCAGTGAGTGAAAGACAATGCTGGAAGGACCACTTAAATGCGGAATCTAAAACATCCCAATTCCCAGAGAGTAGAACGGTGGCTGCCAAGGGCTGGGGGAAGGGGGAAATGAAGAGCGGTGGGCAGAGGGGACAAATTTCCATTTTTAAGCTGAATAAATTCTGGGTGTCTAATCCACTGCATTGTGACTGCAGCTAACAGCAGAGTCTTACATACTTGAAAGCTACTAAGAGAGTAAATCTTAAACGTTCTCACCAAACACTGAAAATATTAATCATGTGGGGTGATGGCGGTTAACCAACTTTTCTGTGGTAATCATTTCACAATATGTATGTGTATTCAAATCGTGCAGTACACCTTAAACTTAACACACTGTTATATGTCAATTATATCTCAATAAATCTGGGGAGAAGGAAAAATATTTCAGAAACAACTAACTTATGTACTTTTACATAGAGCATCATAATACATATACAGTTGAACCCTTGGAGAAACCAGACTGACTTGATAACTCAGGTTGAAAACAGCTATATGGCCATTTCCTAATGTGTTAACTGTGTGTAATGTAGCACAGCACACATGTTTTCTAAGACTTGGGTTTTTTTTTCAAGGAGAGGCTAATTAATATGAATTATCTAAACATTCTACATGAGGTTTTACTCATTAGGTAACCTGACATGACTTCCACATGTTGAAGATTGTGAAAATTTGGATTATAGACTCACTCTAATTGAATTATAAAATTCTCACAAACTTTCTTATACCAACAAAAGTCATGCTGTGCTATAGTGTATCAGCTTAAAAACTGTTCAAGCCTGTCGTTAACTTAGACAATGGCCCAATATTTAATCGATTTAATTGATAGCTAATCAATGAACCACTGAACAAATACTGAGAGAGAAAACTAGAATATCAGCTGCCAAGCACAGGTTAACAAAGACATGCATACACACCTCTGTCTCTTCTTGCTACCACAATAGCAGGAAGCAAAAACACCTTTGCACCTTTCACAGAGCACATCCTGCTCATTAAACATGCAATAAGGGGCTCTTAAGACATGTGCTCCAGAGATCTGCTAAAGTGCTCTAACACGTCTTCCCACTTTTTTACTGCAGTATAATATATATTTGGTCTTTGCCCCAAATTCCTGGCAGAGGTTCTAAAACCTGTGAAATTTACTGAGGACAGGCGTGCCTTTCCCTGACTCCTAACAAGAACCTTTCCACCCTATCTGAGTTCATGCTAATGAGCTGTCCAAGGACAGGGCCTCCAGAGAACTTCAGGATGTGGGCTGGTCACCAAAGGGTGATTAGAGAGTGAGAGTGGTCAGCTTCACCCTGGCCTCCAGAGAGGGGAAGGGGATGGAGAGCAAATTATAAATAAACTCTTGATAAAGGAGATTTGGTGAACACATGGACATGTTGGGAGTGTGGAGGCCTCAGAAAGAGCCTGGAAGCTCCATGTCCCCTCCCCATTCCTTGCCTAGGTATCTCTTCCATCTGGCTGTTCCTGGATTGTATTATTTATAATAAATAGATGAACTTAAAAAACGTGTTTCCCTGCCTCCCATGAGTCATTCTGGTGAATTACTGAATGAAAGGGCATTAATGGAAATGCTGCCTTTGCAGTTAGCCAGGCAGAAGTGTGAGTAGTCCTGTAACCCCATTTGCAGCCGGCCTCTTAAGTGGAGGTAATCCTCTGGGACTGAGGCCTGAGCTGAATTCAGTGGTTAAGTATCAGAATTGTATTGGATTACTAGATACCCAATTAGTATCAGAGAATTACAGTATTGGTGTGGAAGAAACAGCATGTATTTGATGTCGGAAAAAACACACAATATCTGAATTAGAAGTCACTTAAATTGGATAAAAGTTGTAATTAATATGGATGGTTGAAATTAAACTAGAAAGAATGGTGGCAGAGATGTATGCAAGATGATGAATGTTTCTGTCAAGCAGGAAGATAGTAATTTCAGTCTTAAAGAAACATGTTTCATTATGCAGGAACATGAAAGAAAATGGTAAGAGACAAGTGCGAAGGTACAATAAATTGTAGATTTGAGGAAAAGTGAACTTTATCTGCTTTGATTTACAATACCTACAAAAATATGTCAGAACAAAGTTGATCAATAAACAAAAGTGTGAGCCCTTTTCTATGAGACTGGGCCTCCTCTCTGTGATCACAGCACACCAGCCTGGAGAAGTCACAGCACAGCCATCCCTCCATTGAGCCCACATCAGCCTCCTCTCGAAGCTGTTTGATGCCATCTTCCCAGGATCAGACACTAAATTCTGAACGTTAAAATTATCAGAGTGATTTTACACCTGAATGGTCTCTGGCACTTCCTACATAAGCAGGGTAACAATTAAGGGCTCTCACATCATGGAATTCATGACACAAGGCTCACGATCAGGAGGAAGATCAGAGACAAAATCAGGTACAGGGTTGGGATGCTTCTCATTTCTTCAAGGTTCACTGCTATCATTAGAGCTTCCCTATGCTTCAAGCCCTCAGCATGGGAAGGGCTACCAAATCAAAAAGAGAAAATAAACTTTATGTACAATTCGAATGTTATTTAAGCAAACACACTGCAGTTCCCAGGATGGCAGGAGGCCTCGGAGACATGTCAATGCCTCAACGTTGCTATAATCTATTCCTTAGGGTGGACAAGGACCAAATCCTCACAGGACAGCCATAAAGCCCACCCTGCGAAGGACTTAATCTTGTCCATTCTGACAATATTGCTAAGTGTGATCAATTAACCAGAGCCTTAAGTCTTATCACCTGATTCCTTCCAAAGCTAAGGCCACAAACTGGGTCTTTCAAACAAGAATGACTGCAGAGCCTCAGTGGAATTGCTGATCCTTCAGGGAACAGCAGAAGCTGACATCACTGCTTCCAGGAGATTACCAGGCAACTCCCATGGGTGGGTTAAAACTTCCATAAAGGACATAATATCCAAAGCACTAAGAATTAATTGTGGAAAACAGAATATTTGGGAAATCAAATTGTGGTCACTTGCATTGGAATATTATTGGATTTCTCACTGTTCTATTGTCTAAGCAGCAAACAGGGAAGCTCTTTTCCTTTCCTCTAGGTCTTTAACTCTAACAGACTGTGTAAGAGACACACAGACAGGACACACTCTGAAAAGAAGTATCAACAACAGGAGGTGTTAACATGTTAGAAATACAAATTCCCAGGCCTCATCCCAAATCTAAGGAATTGGAAACTCCGGGAGGGAGCCTGCCATGGTTGTCTGACCAAGCCCTCCCGGAGATCCTGAGGAGCAAGATTGGGAGAACCCTCAGGCTAAGGAAACAGGATTTAATTCTTTGAGTGGCCACTGCAGTATAGAGTCCCTAGTACTTTTCCTAATACTCACTGCCCTCTGTGCAGTGGCTTTAAACTTTACAGTATAAAAGTGTCCCCAGGGAGTGTGCGCACAGCATCAGCAGGCACATTCCCAGAGGTTTAGGTGCAGCTGGGTGCTCAAAGGAGTCCATTTCCCTCTAGTCTGCACACCTCTCTGCTGCTCCCTACTTACTACTCACTGCTCCCTGTCAGCACTGAACATACCCACTGCCAGTTCTGCTTTTCCCAGTCCTCTTTCTGGAGGCCCATGCCTGCTTCTCCCTTGGGACCCCACATGCCTGTCCCTCAAACCCAGGCCAGGAATCCTTGACTCCTTGGGCAAAGCAGAGAAAACACTCCACACCTGACCCATCCAGCCAGGGCAACACCACAGGGTCTGTGCCAGCCTGTTATACACCCTGGTACGTGGATGCTTTCTTTACCTAAATAATCATGAGTTATTTTTGGAGAAACACTACGTTTAATGATATTTTTACACCATCCAAAGAAAAACTATAAAAACAGCAGGAAAGTTGTCAATCAGCACAGGCTATAAGGGGAACATTCATGTTTTCCAAAAAATCAAAAAATTAACCTTTCAGTTCTTAAAACCAGAACACATACCCAAAGGCTAATGACTAGACACCCCTCCTACAAAAAAACACTCGAAACAAATACTCACATACCATACAAAGTTATAAAAAGCCAAAAAATAAGCTCTGTATAACTACACAGTCAGTCCTGATGTTAAAGAATTATATTTGTAGTGTAATGGAAACAGGAATGAATCTTTTTCAAAGGCCCGGCTTCCAGTACCAGCTCTGTGTGGCCCCGCCCCCACCCTGGTATTTGTATTTGTGCATACTGTGGCCTCCATTACTTGAAGAAAGAGGATTAAAGGAAATAATGAGAAAATACTATCTAGAAAAGATACAGCAAATAAGCAAAATACTGACTAGTATTATGTCAACTATCTGCACATTCTAAAAAGGTTTCCAGTATTAGAAACAGTTCTTGGACTGAAATTCTTCAAACAAGGCCAGCCCTAGACAAAAAATAAAAAATAAGCTTAGCAGACCTTTGAGTAGTCTTCTACCTTCCCCTTCTTTACACCCTGTTCCCTCTTCTATTTACCTCAAAATAATGACACAACTTAAATAGGGGGTCCAGAAACATTCACTTAAAAAAGTATGTACTACAACCCACTCTGTCTTGCCCAGCAGGACCTCAAAGGAAATGCAAAAGCTTACTACCTGAGAGGTAGCTTTTTTCCTTATCAGGAGGGCCAGCAAATTCTAAATGTAACTGCAAAAGAATGTAAGTAAAGTTTATCCCTGGGGAAATGCAAATTATTAGCATCACTATTCCTCTGAAATAAACCATGAAGGGCTCAAGCTTGACAACAGTTAAGAACCCATCCTATATGGGTTATGTGTGGAAGAGAGTAATTGATCCCTGGGGAAAACACAGCAAAGAAAACTGGCATTTAAAGAACTTCTTATCTGTATTTCCCCCACAACTAGCTACAATATAATCAACATATAATATACAGTCTTAAAAATGGAATTGATATATATAAACATGTGAAAAAAGTATTTTCTACCAATAAAAAGCACACAACACACTAAAAAAACAGAAACTGGTACTGAATGCCAAAAAATGACCACCAAAAACTACTCAGCTGAGACCTACATAAAGAGCAATTACATGTTCCTGTCTATCCACATGATTTTCAAAAGAACAAGAGCAAAAAACATTCATCAAATGTAACAAATAAAAAATATATTTGGAATTTTTCCATGTAATTAGTTTTTCTCAGAACATCTTCTAGAAATACTGTTTCTTGAAAAACATTTTGGGAAACACTGTTTTAATTTATTACCAAATACTGGAGGGCTGGGAAATAGAGGTGTAAAACTTTTTTAAATATTCAAAACCAACTTCTAAGACTATGAAAATATTATGGAGTGAAAGAAGTCAGACACAAAGGAGCACATGTGACTATGTGATTCCATTTACATGAAGTTCTAGAAGAGGCAAACTAATCACCAGAGAGAGAAATCAGACCAGTGGCTGCACCTGGGCAGTGGGGAAAGGATGTGCTGGGAAGGGGCAAGAGGGAACGTTCTGAATGAGAGTAATGTTGAGAGGTTTAGGTTCAGATTACATTTGTCAAAATTTGTGAAACTGAAAATATGTGCATTTCATTATGAAAAACTGTGACCTTCAAGATAAGAAGCCAAACTGAACTTGATAAAATTAAGGGTCTGCAAGAAGAGTCTAAGCAAACTGGGAAAGGCAATAGATGGACAAAAGGACGGATAGCCAGGGAGCTCTGAGACAACCAGGCAGAGAGAAATGCCAGTGGTGGGATCCCAGGACTGGCGTACAGCTGTTCACTTTCTCTCAGTTGTTCTGGGTGTGTGGAAATTTTCACAATAAAATGCCAAAAACAAAAGAGGTAACTCTGATAGACATTGTAACTGAAAATATATGCCATTTTTCGAATACATTTTCAAGTGGACACTAGCCCAATTTATTCTGCAAAGAGAAAAAGAACATTTTCTAAAAAAGTTTTATCCATCTTGATGACTTTAAAATAGTGGGACTAACCAATTTCAGCAGTGGGTCTGAAGTGGGGCTTTTCAGGTTCTACAGGCTTGTGGTGGGTACAGGAATCCATTTCTTCTTAACACCTCAACAGTGATTCTGATTCACAGCCAGGCTATGCGTCTATCCACGTCTGAATGATAGCATCACTGAGGTTTCTTAGGTACAAGCCTAAATAATGAAAAGTGTTCACTGGTATTTCCCTGCATAGATGACAAGGTACAATAAAATAAAGGGCCATGTTCAGTCCATAGGCCAAAGGATCCCAAAAAGTGTTTTATACACTGCCACGTGAGAATCAGACAGGAAAAACTGCAAGAATAATTACACCCACTCAATTTAATAATAATCACTGTTTATAGTTAGCCAAAGCAAAACATGTTTCCAAACTTCTAAATGAAGAAATGTTAAAACTAGAGTTCCTATAAGCTGCAATTAAGACATCAGTGTATGGATACCACAGTAAGGTAGTTTTGCAATGAAAAGGACTTCAAATTCACATAGAACAGTGAAATCCACGCAGCTCGTAATATTAACTATCATTTAGACAATAATCACCAAAGTGAAAACAAAACTTCAAGGAGTTATGTTCATATACTACTGTACCTATAGCACATTCCAAAACTTCTATTCAATGCAATTCATGAAGACCTTTACAAAATGAAAAATACTAGTAAAAGGTCCTTACCTTTTCTAGGAGGAAGCTTTCCATTCTGTGTGGATTCTGTCCCAGTGTACACAACTTCTCCATCTTTACCCATTTCATTCCACAGACCACAGAACCCATTTCGTGTGAAGGCAAGCAGGTAATTTGATAAAGAAGACGAACTTACAGAGTGATCCTACTCACAGTGCAATTCTTAAAGAATGACAGGGAAAATCTCATTTCATCGTTTTTATTCATTCATTCAACATTTAATGAAACTCATCTGAAGAAATAAAATTAAGTGAAAAAGGCATGGTGCCTAGAAACATCTGTACTATGCTAACATTTTTGTAAGATGCAAGAATAAAGATACATCCATGCATACATTCTGGAAAAATAAACCAGAAACAAATATCAATGATTACCTGTGGGTAGACAGCAAGGGGAACATGCTTAGAAGGCAGTAAAGAAAAGTATTTCTTTTATCAAATGTTTATCAAAAAGAAAAGTATTTCAAGGGCCTTTTGAACAATGCCTCTTTAGCAGGATCTACTCTAAGGGAAAAAATTTCAAACCTTAATCAGTGGTCTTGACAATCCTAATATTAACATTAAATTTTTTAAGCTTTTTCATGTATATTGTATGACACTGCAATGCTAATGTAATAAAACATATTCTTATGATAAAGCATGTTAACGTTATCACAAACTCAATTCTTAAGTGTAAAAGAGATAAAACGAAGGACAGTTTTTTAAACATTTGAATTGGAAATCTCAATATGAATTTATACTTGAGAATGTCTGCCTGCTGCCTTGGAAAAGGAACTAGAATCAATGGCACTCTGGACCGGACCCCAGATGTTGGTTTCTAAGTACCAGCCCCCGCTAAACAGAGCCTGAGATCTTGGAAAGAAAGCTATTTGAGGGCAGGGTAGACAAGGTGGGCCAGGAATATCTTTATGTTTACACCAAAAATGTTGCTCAAAGCCTGATGGGGACTATGGGCCAAATTTACAATTTTGAGCATCAAAATACAAAACTATAGAGGACTGCAAAAGTAAAGAAAACCACAAGTCCATAGTGATATACACAGAAAAAAAACAAAAAACAAAAATGATCTCACTTATCAGTATTTGGGAGTCAGAGAAGACTTCTCAAACCAAGCAGCCAGCACATGGCAGATGCCACCCAGAGAAGGCATCCATTCTGAAATTTGCAGGTGCAACAGATACCTTCTTACCAGACACACAAGATCCTTCACACTATAGTAGACACAGCTGTTTGCCCATCCTTCAAAGGCAACCATGGCTGTTCTTTGTTCACCAGTCCACTAACTCATTCTTGTCATCTTCCCAGCATACCACACTCATTTTGATTTTTAAATGCTATTTAGTGCTCTTTGGCATTCACATTTGAGGTTATTTTAGATTTGTTTTGTACCAGTGGTATCAGGCTTTGCTGACTTGGGGAAATGAATTGGGAAGTTTCATTGCCTAACTACGAAACAGATTGGATGCTGGAGTTATTATCATTTCTTGAGAGTTTAGAACTGGTAAAAAAAAACCCACCTTGGTCTTGGTACCTTGGGGTGGGTGGGGTGAGGGACTAGATCTTTACATTAATTATTTATTCTAAGGTGATTTTCTATTCAGATTTTCTATCAATTTATCATGCAGTTTTGAAGTTATTGAAGCTCCACAGGAAATCTGTCCTGTGGTAGTGTCTCAGCTTGGGCTCCCAGAACAAACTAACATAGACTGCGGAGCTGAAACAGCAAACATTTATTTCGCCTGTTTTTTGTGGCTGTGAAGTCTGAGGACAAGACACTGGCTGCTCCAGTGTTTGGTGAGAGCCTTTTTCCTGCTTTGCAGAGGCCCGTCTTCTTGTACCTCACAGGGTGGAAAGAGAAAGGACCAGCTCTCTTCTTCTTATAAGAACACTAATCCCAGCAGGGGGCTCCAGCCCTCATGCACCATTAACTCCCAAAGTCCCCTTCTCCCAATACCATCACTTTAGGCTTCAGTGTGTGAATTCTGGGGAGACAGACAGCCCATAGCAGGGAGCAATATCTACACTCAATGATGCTCTTGATGTAAGGATTTGAAATAGTGAGTTTGAGACTTATACAAATATTAACCTTTAAGCATGATTATCCCACCATTTTCAGTAGAGAAAAATTGGAAACAACCATGAGAGCTGCCTAATAGATCCCATATAGCCATTAAAATCATGCTGTAGAAAACTGTAATTCTCATATGACTGGTAGATTTTAAAATATTAATATTGCTTTTTTATGTTAGTTCTAGAATGAATTTTTTCATTCTATGTCTGCTTTTTTCAAATTTTCTAAAAGTACATGTTTGTTTCTTAAAAAAAATGTCAGAAAAGCAATGGTTGAGTTAAAATCAGTTAAACAAAATAAACCAAGCAGTATGTAGGAAATTAAATGACTCAGCCCCACCATTTATGTGACTCATCACTTAATGAAGGAAACAGCTAATATGTCCCATGTGAGAGAAGACACAATGGGATACTATGGAAATTATATTTTCTGGGGCATTTTGCCTTGGCCAAACCGCCCCTTCCTTTCTCTACTTCTGGAACTTCCTGATAGGTATTTTAAATGAACTTGAAGTTTTCTCTTAGGGTAGTTGCTGGATAAAATATAGGACACTCAGACAAAATAGAATTTAAGATAAAGAGTGAATAACTTCTTAAGATAATTATGGCCCACGCTTATTTATACCAAAAACATACGTTGTTTATCTGAGATTCATATTTTACTGAGCTGAATCAGCCAACCTTACCTAAGGAAAATAATTTCTCATATTTGTGGGATGCAGGATGTCACAAATCCCTTCTCTAGAGTGCCAGTTCTAAAGAACTCAGCAAAAACAGCTATGTGGTTGTGAGAGGCAATAAATCACTGCGTGCTGTAGCTCCTCTTCTGCACAACGGAGACTAGGAGGGACACTCATTTGTTTCAATTATATGTGTGGCCTGGACATGGAGCAGACGGAATGGATTCTGGCCATTAACAGCTCTGTGGCCACACTGAGAGAGGTCTGGAGCTCCACACACTGTAGTTTATACCTCTGAGCATCTGTTGGGTGCCACCCCGTAGTGCTTTACATCCCTCTTTGAGACCCCACACACCCATGAGGTTTTATATGTGCAAAATCTGGCTCCGAGAGGTTAAGCAACTTGCCCAAAGTCACACAGGATGAACTGACAGTGTCCAAGGCCAAGTCTACCATGATCACACACTTACTCAGAAGAGATTTACTCAGTTCATTAGCCCATCAGAGGCTCTAAGGAGTCTTCAAGAAAACTTTGACTTTTTTTAAGTGGCCATTTCCCAGAAGGTATCACAGAAAATCCTCATAGTGTTTTATAGTACTAAAAACTTTTATATGCATCTTATATTTCAGTACCTGTATTTTTACAATTTAAATTACTTCCAGTTTCAGGGTTTGGTTTCAGAATTCCACAGAAAAGTTAATTTTTAACTGATTAAAGATTTATGAATTTTTTCAACATTTTGGTTCTTTATTCTCTCCAAACTCTTGTCTCTGTTTTAATAACAGAAAGTCTTATAACAATAGCTTTATATGGAACCACGTTTCACCATAAAATGAGCTCTTCAAAAATTTCCACACGATCTAACCACGGCTCAAACAAGGTAATGTCTAGGCTCTTAGTTCTGTGGAATTTTTCTTGTTTACTTTGAAACTGGTAACGCATGGGATCAACCATGACGGTCTTCTGAGTTTTAGTTACCCAATATGCTGCAGCCAGCCAATTGTTCTTAATGCAAATGGTTATATTGGTGAATTGAGATGTATTAAAAAGAACTCTCTGGATTTAAGTATTGCATATGTCACTAATCAGACTTATAATCTTGAGTGTACCAAGGCTTGGGCCTAAATTCCCACAAAAATATCTTAGTTTCCTGAATTGGCAGGCATACAGAAAATGAGAAAAGCTAAAATTCAGTGAGATTAGTCACCTTGCCCACAATCATAACTACTTATTTGGAAAATCCTGTAAGTGGGTGTGAGGGGGGATGGGTGTAGTTATAGCATTCACCAAGGAAACATTGCATAGAGCTTAAGAACATTTTCCAGTCAAATTCTTAAATGCATTTTATCTGGAAAACAAAAGTCACTTAAAAAAAACCTAAAAATAGTTGGAAATCCATTGATTTCCCTTTGTAATTTATATACAATGGTTTGATTTTATGTGATGTAAAACAATTACCACGTGACCAATAAAAATAAACTTATCACTTCCACTTCTTTAAAAGATTCTCTTTGCCAAACACTTATTCTACATAGGCCGGTAATTAATGTCCTATTTGGTGTTTGATGATTATCTGATTCAATTAAAATTGGATTTTTTTTCTATGAATAAAGCTTTATTAGCCAAGGTAACATTCTGGGTGGTCAGGGTGACGGTTAATATTAGGTGTTAACTTGACTGGGTCATGGGGTGCCCATATATTTGGCCTAACAATTTTCTAGACGTTTCTGTGGCTGTGATTGAATGAAATTAAATTCAAATCGGTAGACTGAGCAAAGCAGATTACCCTCTATAACTTCAATGCACCTCATGCGTCAGTTGAAAGACCAAATAGAACAAAAGGCCAACATTCCCAAGAGTGAGAGATAATTCCCTTGCCTGTGGGCAACTTAACTGTAGCATCTTGGTTCATCCTGATTCTCAGCCGCTTCCATCCCTGGACTCAAGCTGGGCCATCGGTTCAGAAGATTCGTGTCTTGCCCTGCTTCCCTAACCATGTGAGCCAATTTGGGACACAAAGCCTATTCACTGGAATCAGCCTAATGAAAACAACTGTGACCCAATACCAAGTTCACATCATCACGTGTCATGAAGGCAGTCATTCTTAGCCTTATTTGATCAGTTCAAACACTGCAGCACCTGCTGAAGCCTGGACCGCCCCAGGAATTTTGGTTAGATTGGTCGGCGGAAGAGCAGAGGCAAAATTCCCTGGAGACTCCAATGCACAGCCAAAGATGAAAGTCACAGAAGGATTAGGTACGCTGCCCACCACCTAACAGAGTATCACCACTTGTTAAAAAGCCAGCAGAGTGCCAGCCAAATTTTCCAGGCCAAGAGCTGGGTATAGAGTTTCTAAGCTCCCCTGAGAGAAGTCATTTGTTTCACATATTGTACTGTGCAGATTCCCTTGATCTTGTAATTTCCATCATCTTTTTTGATACGATGCTCTCATTATAATACACCTATTTTAAAAAAATTAAAAAGCACTGGTGTTTTAGAATCCCTAGTAGGAGGAAACCAGGTGGGAAAGAGGAGGAATCATCAATAATTCAGATCACCTTTGTGCTGAAAATGTCACCGTATTCATTTATTAAATATACATATTCACTTTGTAATTCAACATAAAATTCAAGAAATGTTTATGGAGCACCTAGACTGTGTCCAGTAGTGTTCCAGACATCTGTGATACATCACTGGACATGAGAGGCATCCATCCTGCCCTAATGGATTTTACATTTGGGTTTACCTGTGGCATATGTCAAGTTTAAACTATGTCCTAGTCAGATAAAGTCACATACAACACTCTCCTTTCAGTCCCCCAAAATCAGCATTTCTACTATGACATCCTTTTATGGATGATGAAATAGTGACTTGGCTAAGTTAAATCTGTAGGTGTTGAAGGACTCCAATCTTGCCTGTATGCCTTGCCACCTTCTTATTAACCACACCTGATAAATTATGGCAGTTCTCTTTAATGTAAAAAGTAAATGTAAGTTTTTGAGCAAAAGAAGGGTGTTCAGATGTTTGAGAAATCTAATTCTAGTTCAGTTTTGGGAAACCCAAATGTGCAGGGACCATGCAGGAGTTTAGAACCTGAAGTGCATCAGGAGGGACACAACCAGAAGTGATGGGGGCTTTGGAATTCAATGGAGGTGTGAACACTGGACACACAAAAGTGTTGAAGGCTGGTACTGAGAAGCTCCAAGGATGTGTCCACCATTATTGTTTTTAGGTGCAGCCCAATTAGGAAGCTGCCTCAGGGTGAACTCCACATGTTGAAGGTGACTTTGGTCACCACTCCAAGTCACAGCGCAGGTGGGAGGCTATCAAGAGTCACAAAGCATGTAGCATGAGGCATCTCTCTTGCCTCTCTGCTGTCCAGAAAAATGCCATTTAGGAATAGGTTTCCTTCACTGGCGTCTGGAGGAGCAGATGCTTTCTTGCTGTGGCCTGTATTGTCCTCATCTATCAAATGAAGGTGTTGAATCAGATGATTGCTTTGGTCCATGCAAATGCATCCTTTCTGTGAGACACTCCATTGCATGTGTCAAAAAGCACAGTATTTGCAGCCTGCATTTTGCAGCATGTAGGGGTTAAAGGATGCAGAATGAACCTGGTTCGGCCCATAGTCACTAACCCTCACCACCAGCTCATTTATTCTGGGAAGAAGGGCAGGATTTCCCTTGGTGCCGTGTCCTTACTCATAATGGGAATGCATGTCAGCACCCCTGAGAACAACAGATTCTGCACCGGGAGACATTTATTGAGTGTATATTTTCTGACAGGTCCTGTTTCAGGTCGTATTAGAATATCATTTTGTACAAATTTGGTAGCTCGGATAAATAAGGAGGCAGCTTTTGCTAATTTTATGTGATTCAGTAATATATTCCAAAAGTCTATTAAAATCCAGTTGATTCTGTAGAAGTCATGATTTCTAACCGTGTTTCCGTATGTCCTTGCTATGATTTAAGGCAATTATGTCTAAGTGAGTCACATGATGCTTATTCTTCCTTCTGCCATCACAAGTGGAGGTCAGAAGATGTTACCCATGTGCGAATGAACACTATCCCTGCCCCTAAAACTCTCTTCTCTCCTTTATACAACTGGGTTTTATTGAGCTTTGACAGGAAAAGAAAAAAAATGTGCATCCAGGTTTGAAGAGTGGAGATACGTATTGACAAGACCTTTCAAACACTACCAAGACGTTCCACCAAGAATGGACGACGAGTCACCAAAAACTGTCTTTCCTTGCTCGTACATTTCTCTTTTCACAATCACATGACCCATTTGTGTGGTTCAGTGATTTTATTTATAATTTATTTTGATATCATTAATCTACAATTACATGTGCAATATTATGATTATTAAATTACCCTCTTCATCAGGTCCCCCCCCACCAGCCCATTACAGTCACTTTCCATCAGCATAGAGAGATGCTATAGAATTGTTACTTATCTTCTCTGAGTTGTACAGCCCTCCCCATGCCCCCCAACATTACAGCTGCTAATGGTAATGTCCATTTTTTCCCCTTGTCCCTCCCTTCCCACCCATCTTCCTCAGCTCCTTTCCTTTTGGTAACAATTAGTCCATTCTTGGGTTCTGTACGTTTGCTGCTGTTTTGTTCCTTCAGTTTTTTTTTTGTTCTTGTACTCCACATATGAGTGAGATCATTTGACATTTGTCTTTTTCCACTTTGCTTATTTCACCTAGCATAATATACTCAAGCTCCATCAATGATGTGGCAAAGGGTAGGATTTGTTTTCTTCTTATGGCTGAATATTCCATTGGGTCTATGTACCACATCTTCTTTATCCATTTATCTACTGATGGACACATAGGTTGCTTCCATTTCTTGGCTGTGAAAATAGTGCTGCGATAAACATAGGGATGCATCCGTCTTTTTGAAACTGGGCTGCTGTATTCTTAGGGTAAATTCCTAGTAGTGGGATTCCTGGGTAAAACGGTATTTCTATTTTGAATTTTTTGAGGAACCTCCATACTGCTTTCCACAATGGGTGAATTAATTTGCATTTCCACCAGCAGTGGAGAAGGGTTCCCTATTGTCCACATCCTCGCCAATATTTGTTGTTGTTTGTGTTTTGGATGTTGGACATCCTCTCTTGTGTGAGGTGATATCTCATTGTGGTTTTAATTTGCATTTCTCTGATGACTAGCGATGTGGAGCATCGTTTCATGTGCCTGTTGGCCATCTGAGTTTCTTCTTTGGAGAAATGTCTATTCATGTCATCTGCCAATTTCATAATTGGATTCTTTATCTTTGTTGAGGTGCGTGAGTTCTTTATATATTTTGGATATCAACCATATCAGACACGTCATTTTTGGTTATTTTCTCCCATACTGTAGGATGTCTTTTTGTTCTACTGATGCTGTCTGTTGCTGTAGAGAAGCTTTTCAGCTTGATATAGTTCCACTTGTTCATTTTTCCTTTGTTTCCCTTGCCCAGGGACATACGTTCATGAAGAAGTCGCTCATGTTTATGTCCAAGAGATTTTTGCCTATGTTTTTTTCTAAGAGGTTTATGGTTTCATGACTTACTTTCAGGTCTTTAATCCTGAGTTTACCTTTGTGAGTGGTGTTAGGCAGTAGTCCAGTTTCATTTCTTACATGTAGCTGTCCAGTTTTGCCAACACCAGCTGCTGAAGAGGATATCATCTCCGCATTGTATATCCAAGGCTCTTTTATCAAATATTAATTGACTGTATATGTTTGGGTTAATGTTTGGATTTTCTATTCGGTTCCGCTGGTCTGTGGTTCTGTTCTGGTGCCAGTACCAAATTGTCTTGATTACTGTGGCTTTATAATATGCTTGAAATCAGGGAGCGTAATTCCCCATTTTATTGCTCCTTCTCAGGATTGCTTTGGCTATTTGGGGTCTTTCATGGTTCCATATGAAATTTAGAATTATTTGTTTCAGTTCATTGAAGAAAGCTGTTGGTATTTTGATAGGGATTTTATTGAATCTCTAGTTTGCTTTAGTTAGTATAGGCATTTTGGCAATATTTATTCTTCCTAGACAAGAGCAAGGGATGAATTTCCATTTGTTAGTGTCCTCCTTAATTTCTCTTAGGAGTGTCTTGTAGTTTTCAGGGTATAAGTCTTTCACTTCCTTCGTTAGGTTTATTTATAGGTATTTTATTCTTTTCGATGCAATTGTGAATGGAATTGTTTTCCTGATTGGTTCAGTGATTTTTGAAACCCTTTATGAACCTGCCTTTTTCTATAGGTTACAAGCATTTAGGTCTCTGCTCTGGTCATACACATTCAGGAGCCCTTTAAGATGGAGCCGAATCATAGGGAAATCCCCAATATGTATCTTTTGAACAATTCACCATCCTTACAAGTCAGCAACGTTTAGTTCCTGCTGCTTGGTCTCTATAGCTTATTCTTGGAATTTCATCCGGGTGGTGTTGAAGGCTGTGATCAGATCCCAGAAAGGTATTTATGTTAGTCTTCAAGCATATTTGACATGTTTCCTAGCTCTTGAGTCAAAACCAAATTCCTGAATTTCACTTCACCAAAGGGACTTTTCGACCTCACATCTGAGCTTTGCCACGGACCACTCTTGATCGCCTCTGTTGTGACTGCGCAGTGAGGTGCTCCTAGATCACCAAGAAATAGGATGGACACACACCAGGTTGTGAGAAGTCCAACCTTTGTGAATGCTGTGAAGGGCAATCCAGGAAGCAAAATCCTTGAAGCAAAAAGAAGAGGGACAATTTCAGCTTGTGGCATCATTTATACACAAGAGTTTCCAAATAAGATTTTTCTAAAAATATCTGGCTAATAATACTTGACTTCACATTATTGTAAAATGCTAGCTCAACATAAAAACGGATCCTTAAAAAATGATTTAAAAAATGGAAACAGGAGCTCTTACAGAGCTGTTTTGAACATAATTCCTTGGTTTCTTAACTCCTTCCTTTCCTGCCTAGGAATGATGTGAAAGTTACTGGAAAGCAATTGGAATTTGTAGGATTCTACATAAGTGCTACTTAAAATTTTCATTTCTTGAATGGTTTCATTTGTGAAATTAATCTTTCAAACAATCCCTTGAAGCAGAAAGGATAAATAAATGTTGACCCATGATAAATCCTCTCCTCTCTGGAGTCTCCCCTGCACACACCCCCATCATATCAGGGCAAAGGCACCTTCTTTAGAGACATTCAGGCAACTCATGGCTTTTGTCTTCCTTCTCATTTTTAATTATGCCTTTTCCCTCTTAGCTATGGAAACCTTTGCTCCCCTCCACTACCCACCTGGTTTATTTCCTCCTCTCTTCTTCTGCCCCCTCTCTCCAACCATCACCTTCAGCTCTGGAATCCCCTGATCCCTGGGAACAGGATCCGTATCTACCGTTACCAGGCACCAGGTGCTATACTCCCAGGAAGAGCATGTCTTCTCAAAACTTCAAAGATACAAAGCTAAAAATGTCTGGAGAAAGTAGTCAGACAAAACAAGGCTTTGCAGACTTGTTATAAATAGATTCTATTTCTATTTTGCTGCTGACAATACCTAGCACATAAGCAATGTTGGTAATGTGAGAACAGCTTTTTTTCAAGGAGTTCAATGAATCACAGAGAGAAGAGAAACAATGGCATGCTCTTGAAGAGCAGTTACTTTATAATGGAAACTGTATTGTTATCTGCTTTTCTTTACTTCAAATACCAGACAGGAAAAATGGGACAAAATAGCATGCATCTGTCTTGCCCAAAAAAAGTCATATTAAAGAAAAAAGAATAACTAGAAAACACCTGACAAATCCAGATAAAAAGAAACCAAATTTCCAATTACTGGACAAGATAGTAATGAACGGCATCTAGAAAATACTTAGCTAAATCCATTGCCTTGAAAAGATATATAGCTTCCCTCTAACTGGCAATTGCTGTGTAGCTGATGCTTTGTATTTTAATGGTGTGAAAAAGTTCACGGTTCTGTTTGATTGTGTTACAAAGATATAATACTTTACCAGAGTTATTCTTAAACCTTGGGAAAATAGAAATGCATTTTCAAGTTTTATGCTAGACTAATCCAGGGTGTACCATTTAATGAATGGATACATTTTGCTCTTTCTATGACGTTGGCCAAGACACTTACTTTGTCTGAAATGCAGCTTTCTTCTTTTGTTTAAAATACAGACAATGAAAAAAAAATACAGACAGTGATACTTGACCTTGTCTCTCCATACTTGTATAAGGTTAAAAGGGCCATACAGGTGAATGCGCTTTCACACGTAGTGAAGCACCAATATGATTCATTGTTGGCCTAACTTTGCACATCTACGTGGCTCTCTAGCCTAAGGGTCTGTCCTCGTCCTTGTCAGCTCTATGGGATCATTTGCCCTCTAGTGCCTTCAGTTCATAGAGACCCCAATGGAGACTTGGAAGGAAAAAAAGAAGAGAATGCTTTTAAATGGATTTAAAGGAAGGAAGGCAAAGAAGGGGAGGAGGTTGGTAGAAAATTAGGGATATAAAACAACCAGAATCTCAGAAAAATAAGCACCACCTTACTGAGTAAGAAGACCCAAAGCACAAGGTGGGAGAAAAGAAAAGACATAGAATGTAGAGAGAAATGAGAGAGATGACTTGGCCTCTGTGGCGAGGGAGGCAGGAGAGCTGGTCTCTAGACCCAGCTTTGTCACTGACCAGCACAGGACCTTACACGCTCTGGCCTCCTAACGAGTCCTGTAACTGGGCAATGAGATCATTCAGTAAAGGTACACCAAAGTGCTTAGCCAGGCTAAAGTTATTTGAGGCCACATAAGAGGACGAAAGAAATGGAGTACCATAACAGACATGAAAGAGATTCGATAAAAGATCTGCCTGAAAAATTTCCAGAGTTGTCTTTGTGATGTGTCTGAAGTCAATTCAGTATTTCAGGATCTTAGTAACAATCAAGAGGCTGAATGGTATAAATAAATGTGTATGATGTTAGTGACCACAGTGTGTCCTGCACTGTACCTACCTCCTTCCTGAGAACTGAGCCTATGTGACATCACATGCCCTGAGATTGAATACCTAGTTCAATTTCTAATTGACTGATTACTGAAGAGTTCCTTCACCTTTTGGAAATTACTCCCTCTAAGAACTTTCTGAAAATTACGTGACCTCAGTGCAGGATGGTTTTTAAGTCCAGTTTCCCACTCCACATTACAGATGTTACCATCCCATATGCAGTCGGCCTGGGTGGTGATTTCCCTAAACCAATAGGTATTATAGCAAAGTAATCAAAGTCCACAACAACTGTAATTAAAATAATGATCATGCAAATTAACGGAGTGCTGTCAGGGCCTTCTCTAGACACATGATCAGTCATGGACGAGTATTTGAAATAATCCTACTAAAAGACAGGATGATGGAGTTCAATGGAAGGAGTACTATGTTGGTCTCAGATTGGTGTGTTTTAATTCTGACATTGACATTTGCTAATTATCTGACTTTCTGAAGTATTCTAAACTTATCTAAGCCTCAGTGTCCTCATCTGTGAAATGGGAATTCGTCTATTCATATTTATTGAATATTCGCAGTGTGCCAGGTACTGGGTTCATCTCCCAGATTGCAATGTGATGAACAAACCCTGGTATTTCTAAGAGTCATGGTAAAGATCCAACAGGTGTATCTCAAAGCTCTAGGTACTATGTACCATATTGTACATTCCTAAAACAATGTGGAAAGAAAATAAGCTTTTGTAACCCAAAGAGCAGCATTCAAATTTAGCTTCACCATGAGAGCCCGTGACTGGTGGCATCATCCAACAGGCAGTTTATTCCAGGGAGCACAGAACCGTCAGCTCTCCGGGCGGGCTCTCCATTAGCAAGTGGAGAGGGCAGGGACTATGTAGCCTTCAGTTCCTTATTGCTTCCTCACAGCCGGATGTCTCCCATCCTAATAGCTCTGGCTCAGAAAGTAAGGGAGTTGGTCCTGCCATCTCAATGTCACGTCCCATCTACCTGGTGTCTCCTTGTGCAGCCCTGCTCTGCCCAGGAATTCTAAAACTTCTTCATGGGGCAACCACGTGGCAGGTAGGACACCTGGTCTCAGGCTTCTCTCCACACCCTGGGGAAAGTCCAGGTGGTTACTAATGGAGAAGCTGGCCCTGGAGATGTGTCACAGATCTCGTTGGTGTGGCAGGTCCTGAGCACTGTGTTTCACACATATTAATTAGCTCCCCCAATGCTTGCTGCAGCATCTCTTAAAATAGGCCATGAAACAGATGAAGATAAACATGGATAGTAAGGAATCTCCCCTAATACAGAGAACTTAGAAAGTGCCACAGGGTGAATTTAACCCCAGATGAGTTCATTCTAGAACCGCACGGTGTCTAAACACTGAAGATAGGGAAAGTGTTGATAGTGTTATTAAGGTGGCTTTCTGAAAGGATTTTGTGGGTTTGCAGATAAGTTTGATAACTGGTACATTTCCTTTTAAATATTTCCCACCTGTCAGTCTCCTCGCCTTTTTTCTTTTTTGCCTGCTTTCCCAGTTTGTGATTATTTTTCTCCTGTAGTTTGACTTTCTCCTTAGCTTTCAGATTCTGTACATTTTATTTCCTTTTATAAATAAAAGAAATTTTGATGTGAGCCTGATTAGGAACCTCGTCCTAAAGACTGAAACACGGCTCTCATCTCCTTCCTGCAGTGAGAAGCCAGGTGTGAACTTGAAGTAGTAAGGACATAATCTGATTTGTGTTTTTAAAGAATAAGTCTTTTCAATGTGTGAAATGTAGATTGTTTAAGGGTAAGAGCAGATGAAGGAAGACTAAGAGGCTTATTTTGCATTCAGGCGAGGGCTTATGGTGGCTTGCATTAGGGTGATAGTAACAGAGGAATGGATGTGCTTGGGATATATTCACTAGTTAGAGCAGGCAAGCCTCCGCATTTCCTTCCTTCCACTTTTAGCTCTACTCTTCCCACCTTTATCTAGGTACCATTATTTCTCATCTGAAGACTTCTAACAGTTCCTTTCCTCTCCAATCAATTATATCCAGGGCCAGAGGGTAAAATGTGTGCTAAGGGCTGTATTTTCAGGACGGTGGTCTGAGACACAAAGAGGTGAAGTACGCATACCATTAAACTGATGAGCTGACTGCCAGGATGTCAGAAGAACAGAAGGAGAAGAGATGCTACATATTTCATAGAATTAGAGAAATCACTTGAGAATCCTACAACACATGTAGGCAAATGGGAGTACTTTAAAGGGTCAATAATGCCTTAGAGTTCTTTGGAGGGGGGCTAATAGCTTCCAGGAAAATAATGGCCATGGTCCTGACAATGCCTGGAACTACTATCTATAGTCTTCCGGCTCAGCTGAGGTGACACAGCATCACCGGACTGAAAGCCTTGCCATGGGCCCTGGGGGGCAACTGTCAAAGAAAACTTCTTCTGAGCAGAAGGAAGCAAATGCAGTTATATGGCCAGGCTAGTCAAGGGACTTCATAAGCCTTTCTAGTCTGAGCCCCAAGTTAATTCTGAAATGTATGCATGCTCCACGTTTCTTCCTTTCCAGATAAATTTCCTGGATGGGCATTTCTAAGCAAGCTGTTTTGGTGGCTTTGGACTTCCTGTTTTGTTTTGTTTTGTTTTTTTTTTTGTGGCCATCCGTATTAATTTGGCTGACAGGAAATACGTAAGTAATTCTCTATTTTTCACTTTCTGTTTCTATTTGCAGTGTGCCCATATCTTCAGGGGCTTCACAGACATAGTATGGGCTTAAGTGTGAGCTTAAGAAGGTAAATAGAAATAAGGCAAGGACAAGATGTAATTCTACAGAAAGTACCAAGTAAGAATTTGACCTGCTTTCTGAATAAAAAAATAAGTCCACCTTTTTGCATCTTTGATCAGATGGATTGTGGTTGCACCCAGGTTTTTATCTTTGGAACACAATTAGAGAAATGCTAAGCAATGTGTGATGCACTCAGCAGGCAGAGGCCACTAAATCTTTGAGTGAATCCTTTCCTGGATGGGAGTCTGTGACAGAGTGTGTGAATTACCTAGCACACAGTAGATTTACAAACCCAGCTCTGCTCTCTGAATTCATACGATTGCGCTAGCTAGACTTTTAAATAATCACGTGAAGTATGTGACTTTTCAAGGTTTTACTTTTCAAAAAAAGGAAAGAGTATTTTAAAAATAAACAATTTCATTCAGTTTTCATACCGAGGCTGTAAAGGGCTGATTAAATTGCCCAACTTTATATAGTTCACTAAGTGCTGCGACCGGCATGTAAACTAGGGACTTCAACTGCCTCCAGTGTTATATATGCATTGTGCAATTGTGTTCTGCTCTTCCTGAAGGAAGAGAAACAAAATATGTGGCTTCAGAGTGAAATTCCTCATTAAGGGCAGAAAAGAATTCAGTACTCAGTAGCCTTGGCTTAAGTCTGACATGGGCTAAAACTACAAAGAATTTTGTCCAGTTTTGCCAGTTGTTTCCACTTAAAAGTTTGCTTCCTGGTCTCATAACCCAAACCCATTGAAGATTGTTTTTCATTTACCTTTGACTCTTCTGGTGCTCCCTTTAGATGGCCTGGTACACACTTGGTTGCCTTTTGTGATTTCCTTGTAAGCTATGATTTTAAATAAATATATGTTTCAAATAAAAATACATCAAATAAAAAAATCCAGAAGACAAACACACTGTTTGGTGTGTGGAACCAATGACATGGCCTTGATAAAGCTGCCACGAGATGGTCCCTTAATGGATACTTGGTGCCCTTGGAAACACCTTTATTCTACCTCCATTTTCTTCTCACTAGTCTTGGCCACCAAAGCTAGAGTCTGCACAAGCAAGAGTACTTCCTGAACCCTACACCCCTCTGGGCTACAGAGGGTTGCAGGCATGGGTCAGAAAGTAGGGTGATAATAGGAAACTCACTGTATTTTGAGCAGGAGTTGAGGTAGAGGGAATGCCTGGATAAGGAAAGGGGAAGCCCTTAGGATTTAAGTATTATAAAAAGTCTCTGTTGAAAGTAAAATTAACCTTTCACCTTCCAACAAAGCGTCGGTGGATTCCATTTTCTTGTGACAGAATGAGAAACCCATGGGATCACCAAATACCCCAAATAATCCCACCCACTCCCTTCACCTCATGCTTGCAAGGAAATTCCATGGCATTCAGGAGCATTAGCAGAACCCTCCCCTAGCACAAACTTTTCTGACATGTGGGATCCTTTATGACCATTTTTCATTTTCCCTTCCTCGTCCCTTTGACAACTGGGGCCGCTTCTTGGAACCTGGGGAAAACTAGAGCCCCATCCCACCTTTTTTTGAATTTCTGTTATACCATGGACCAGAGTCTCATTTTTCCTTTCCTGTTGAGAGAAAGAAGCAGAGCATAGGTGTGGATCTCCATGCCACCATCCACCTTTGTTCAGCTGATTGTTCTCCATTTCACCTGGTACTATTTTCCTGCAAGAACTCAACCTCACTACATATTGTCAGGTAAAGGACCTGTGGTTTGATTTCCTCATATATATATACCAACTCACCAGGATAGACATGCTCCATGCAAGGTGTCCCAATATTAAATATTATAAAAGGAACTGTGCCCTTGACACATAGTTTACCATGACTTTTGACTATTCTTTTCATGTAAAAAAGAGGAAACTAGCTTATCTGATGTTTGATGAGAGTCAAGTTGAGGAATAAAACCTATCAGATGGTTCTAACCAGCTTCTTGCTTACAAGTATGGCTATTTCTTCTTACAGGTCTTGCAAAGTTTTGTCCATTTCCACTGTGGTACTATTCTTCTTCTCCTGCTCCTCATCTTCTGTCAGGTCTTGGGTCTGAGTGATCTCACTTTCCAGCCTGAATGACACAAGCACATACTGTGAGAAACAGACAGCTTCAGAACTGAAAAAACACATCTTTCAGTTTAAGGGTGCTTCAGTGTCAAAAATTTGGCTCTCAAGTTGGAAACCCATCTTTCCTGGTCCTTACCATCATAATCACTTTAAAGGCAGGAAAAAAAAATCACTTCAAAGTTTGACCTGATTCCCAAGTCAAACACACTAGTGTTCTTTCAAGTCAGGTAAATATCATTCAATCTTTTAGGAATCCCATTGAAACTTGCTCTAATTCAGGGTTTGAGCCACAGAAAATGCCAAAGAATGAAGAAGAAACTGCTACATAAGATATAGGTCGCTAGAGCAAGTAGGAAAATTCTGGTTTGTCTTTTCTACTCTTTCCCATCCCTTGGATTGGGAACTTCCCTCAAGAAACCCCAGCACTCACCTCTGCATTTCATTTTCTTTCTCATGGATTTTGAGAAGTTCCTGATTTGCTTCATCTATTCTTTGCATATCTCTTTCAATGTCTGTGTTCAAACTGTTAAGGTTCCTATTAGACTGGGTCAGTCTTAAGATTTCTGCTTCTTCTGACCTATAGATTCAGCCAAAAATGTAACAAGGGCTAGTTATCTCAAGGTCATTGATCTTTGGGCCAGAAAGGATATCTAGGAGACATGTAATTCAACAACCTGGCTGTTGTTGGTAGCACACATTTCCTTTTTCATTCTTAGGAAATTGTATTTCTTAATCATGCCCTACAATTTGATTCAGGAATTATCTAAGGGAATTACCCTTGAACCTTTGGTCACCACAAATCTAAAGCTTGCAAGGACAATAAGTACATACTTATCGATAATCACCCTAAATGTAAATGGTCTGAATGCACCAATCAAAAGACGTAGAGTCACTGAATGGATAAAGAAAACAAGACCCATATATATGCTGCCTATAAGAGACTCACTTCAAACCCAAAGACATACACAGACTGAAAGTAAAGGAATAAAAAAGATTTCATGCAACTAGTAGGGAGAAAAAAGCAAGAGTGCAGTAATTGTATCAGACAAAATAGACTTCAAAACAAAGAAAGTCACAAGAGACAAAGAAGGGTATTACACAATGATAAAGGGGTCAGTCCAACAAGAGCATATAACTATTATAAATACCTATGGACCCAACACAGGATCACCTACATATGTGAAACAAATACTAACAGAATAAAGGGGAAAATAGAATGCAATGCATTCTTTTTGGAAGACGTCAACAGAACACTCACTCCAAGGGACAGATCAACCAGACAGAAAATAAATAAAGACACAGAGGCACTGAACAACATATTACAACAGATGAACCTAACGGACATCTACAGAACACTCTATCCAAAAGCAACAGGGTACACATTCTTCTCAAGTGCACATGGAACATTTTCAAGAATAGATCATATAGTAGGCCACAAAAAGAACCTCAGTAAATTCAAAAAGATTGAAATTGTACTAACCAGCTTCTCAGATCACAAAGGTATGAAACTAGAAGTAAATTACTCAAAGAAAATGAAAAACCCACAAACACCTGGAGGCTTAGTAACATGCTCCTAAATAATCAATGATGAATGACCAAATAAAAACAGAAATCAAGCAATCTATGGACAAATGACAACAATAGTTCAAGACCACAAAATCTGGGGGATGCAGTGAAGGCCGTGCTAAGAGGGAAATATATTGCAATAAAGGCCTATCTCAGGAAAGAAGAACAATCCCAAATCAACAGCCAAAACTAACAATTAATGAAACTAGAAAAGGAAGAACAAATGGGGCCCAAAGTCAGTAGAAGGAGGGACAAAATAAAGATTAAAGCAGAAGTAAATAAAATTGAGAAGAATAAAACAATAGAAAGAATCAATGAAAGCAGTAGCTGGTTCTTGGAGAAAATAGACAAAATAGATAAACCCCTAGGCAAGATTCATCAAGAAAAAAAGAGAGTCTACACATATAAACAGAATCAGAAATGAGAAAGGAAAAATCACAATGGACACCACAGAAATACAAAGAATTATGAGAGAATACTATGAAAAATTATGTGCTAACAAACTGGATAACCTAGAAAAAATGGACAATTTTCTAGAAAAATACAACCTTCCAAGGCTGACCCAGGAAGAAACAGAAAATCTGAATAGACCAATTACCAGTAAAGAATTGAGTTGGTAATCAAAAAACTACTTAAGAACAAAATGTCTGAACCACATAGTTTCACTGTTGAATTTTATCAAAGCTTTAATGAAGACCTAATCCCATCCTCAATGTTTTCCAAAAAGTAGAAGAGGAGGGAATACTCCCAAACTCATTCTTAGAGGCCAAAATCACTCTGTACCAAAACCAGGCAAAGACACCACAAAAAGAGAAAATTACAGACCAATATTCCTGATGAACATAGATGCAAAAATACTCAACAAAATACTAACAAACCAAATTCCACAAAACATCAGAAAGATCATCCATCAGAATCAAGTGGGATTCATCCCAGAGAAGAAAGGATGGTACAACATTAGAAAAATCCATCAACATCATCCACTACATCAACAACAAGAACGACGAAAACCACATGATCATCTCCATAGATGCTGAAAAAGCATTCAACAAAATTCAACACCCATTCATGAAAAAAAACTCTCAACAAAATGGGTATAGAGGGCAAGTACCTTAACATAATAAAGGCCATATATGACAAACCCTCAACCAACATTATACTTAACAGTGAGAAGCTGAAAGACTTTCCTTTAAGATTGGGAACAAGACAAGGATGCCCACTATCTCCACATTAATTTAACATAGTTCTGGAGGGGCTACCCACAGCAATCAGACAACACAAAGAAATAAAAGGCATCCAGATTGGTAAGGAAGAAGTCAAACTGTCTTTGATATTGTACATAAAAAACCCTAAAGAATCCACTCCAAAACTACTAGATCATAATATCTGAATTCAGTAATGTTGCAGGATACAAAATTAATAGACAGAAATCTGTTGTATTCCTATACACTAACAATGAACTAGCAGAAAGAGAAATCAGGAAAACAATTCCATTCACAATTGCAACAAAAACAATAAAATACCTAGGAAGAAACATAACCAAGGAAGTGAAAGACCTATACTCTGAAAACTACAAGACACTCATGGGAGAAATTAAAGAAGATACCAATAAATGGAAACACATCTCATGCTCATGGATAGGAAGAATTAATATTGTCAGAATGCCATCCTGCCTAAAGCAATCTACAGATTCAATGCAATCCCTATCAAAATACCAACAGCATTCTTCAAAGAACTAGAGCAAATAGTTCTAAAATTCATATGGAACCACAAAAGACCCAGAATAGCCAAAGCAATCCTGAGAAGGAAGAATAAAGCAGGGGGAATTATGCTCCCTGACTTCAAGCTCTAGTATAAAGCCACAGTAACAAAGACAATTTGGTACTGGCACAAGAACAGACCCATAGCCCAATGGAACAGACTGGAGAGCCCAGATGTAAACCCAAGCACATATGGTAAATTAATATAAGATAAAGGAGCCATGGATATACAATGGGGAAATGACAGCCTCTTTAACAGCTGGTGTTAGCAAAACTGGACAGCTACATGCAAGACAATGAAACTGGATTATTGTCTAATCCCATACACAAAAGTAAACTCAAAATGGATCAAAGACCTGAATGTAAGTCATGGAACCATATAACTCTTAGAGAAAAGCATAGGCAAAAATCTCTTGGACATAAACATGAGCAAATTCTACATGAACATATCTCCCTGGGCAAGGTAAACAAAAACAAAAATGAACAAGTGGGACTACATCAAACTAAAAAGCTTCTGTATAGCAAAGGACTCCATCAGTAGAACAAAAAGACATCCTACAGTATGGGAGAATATATTCATAAACAACATATCCAATAAAGGGTTGACATCCAAATTGTATCAAGAGCTCACAATCCTCAACAAACAAAAAGCAAATAAGCCAATTCAAAAATCGGCAGAGGAGCTGAATAGGCACTTCTCCAAAGCAAAATTTCGGGTGGCCAACAGGCACATGAAAAGATGCTCCACATCGCTAATTATCAGGGAAATGCAAATTAAAACAACAGTGAGATATCACCTCACAACAGTTAGGATGGCCATCAACCAAAAGACCAATAACAACAAATGTTGCCAAGAATGTGGAGAAAGGGGTACGCTCCTAAACTGCTGGTGGGAATGTAAATTAGTTCAACCATTGTGGAAAGCATTATGGAGGTTCCTCAAAAAATTCAAAATAGAAATACCATTTGACCCAGCAATTCCACTCCTAGGAATTTACCCTAACAATTCAGCAGTCCAGTTTGGAAAGAAATATGCTCCCCTATATTTATCACAGTACTATTTACAATAGCCAAGAAATGGAAGCAACCTAAGTGTCCATTAGTAGATGAATGTATAAACAAGAGGTGGTACATATACACAATGGAATATTATCCAGCCATCAGAAGAAAACAAATCCTACTGTTTGCAACAACATGGATTGAGCTAAAGGGTATTATGCTTAGTGAAATAAGCCAGAGGAGAAAGACAAGTATCAAATGATTTCACTCATCTGTGGAGTATAAGGACAAAGAAAAAACTGAAGGAACAAAACAGCAGCAGACACACAGAACCGAAGAATGGACTAAGAGTTACCAAAGGGAAATGGACTGGGGAAAATGTGTGGAAGGGAGGGATAAGGGGGAAAAAGGCTATTACAATTAGCACACATAATGTAGCGGGGAACGGGGGGGATATGGGGAAGGCAGTATAACACAGAGAAGACAAGTAGTGAATCTTTAGCATCTTACTATGCTGGTGGACAGTGACTGTAATGGGGTATGTGGTTGGGACTTGATAATAGGGGGACTCTAGTAACCATAATGTTGCTCATGTAATTGTACATTAATAATACCAAAATATAAATAAATAAATAAATACAGCTAGGAAGAAAAAAAAAAGAAAAAGGCATGCCTGCTTCATACCTTGGTCCTTGGATGTGGCTTTGCATAATTATGATACTTACTCATGATCTAGCTGATCCTCCTTGCTTTCTTCCATTGCAGATTCCCTAATATACCAGAAGAGGTGTATTTGATGAGTGGAGGAAATAGGTCCATTTATGAAACACAGTGTAACTAGCGAAGAGTCCCAAAGGATAGGGACAAAATTAAGTTAACTGATTTCCTCCCTCCAATCCCCCAGGTTTTGGCCATGACAAAATTTATCCCTTTGATTCTTCTGTCCCTCATCTGACTGTACCTCTGGTAAGGATACAGTGAGGATACAGGGATAGTGCTGGAAAATTCAATGTATGTCCTTCTAGTGGGTATATGTGGAGATGGTACTCTAGAACAAGAACCCTTTCAACCTTTGCTCCAGGTAATTAGAATGAATAAAGGTTATCCGTTGCTCTTAAGTCCCTTTTTGCTCCATGCCCAGCTGCTTTCCTTAAGGCCCCATGGGTCTTTTTCTTGTTGTTGTTTCCATTTTTATTTGATGTTTCAAATATAAAAAATGTCAAGATTCTTCCACCAATTATCTCAAATGAGACCATGCGAAGCAATTTAAAAGTGTATACAACCATCATCGCTCCCTTCAATTTTGCCACATTATACAATTGTGTGATCGACAGAAAATTGAATGGCACTTGCCTGGTTGGAAGTTTTCACTTGTTTACACACAAAACAAGACTACCGACATGCAGCATAGTGCTGGGTCGAATCTGTAAGTAAATTTACAAACTAGTTATCTTTATTTTAGGAGGCACATGGGACAAAAGTTTAGCTGCCCAATTTTATCCAACTACTCCATAGAAAGCACAAGTCCCAACCACTGTAAACTCTGGAGTGCATAACGGCCCTGAAAAAAAGTAATCTTTCAGACCTGTAGGCTGGACTCTGTAAGGATCTTCACATATTAAGATCTTTTGTATTAAATAGGGCTCAGAAAAACCAAGCAGAAGTAGATAATTTGTTTCATTCTGTCCCTTAGTTTCCTCTTTTCCTCCAATTCTTCAATAAACCCTACCCCCCTTCTGATGTATATGGTCTTCCCGATTCTGCCCCAATCACTCAGCTTCTGGAGAGTGTAATGTTTCCCCACTGGTGCCCTAGTCACTCAGCTTCTGGAGAGTCTAATCTTTCTCCACTGGTGCCCTAGTCATTCAGCTTCTGGAGAGTCTAATCTTTCCCCACTGGTGCCCTAGTCACTCAGCTTCTGGAGAGTCTAATCTTTCCCCACTGGTGCCCTAGTCACTCAGCTTCTGAAGAGTCTAATCTTTCCCCACTGGTGCCCTAGTCACTCAGCTTCTGGAGAGTCTAATCTTTCCCCACTGCTGCCCTAGTCACTCAGCTTCTGGTGAGTCTAATCTTTCCCAACTGGTGCCCTAGTCACTCAGCTTCTGGAGAGTGTGATCTAAGCTCAGTTCTTTCCTTATACATTTAAAACTTAACTTAAAATGTAATATGGACTTCTGGTTTCTGGTTTTGCCTGTAAGGAACTTAGATGTTGTCACTTCATCCTAACAAGTAAAAAGCTGAATAGAGGGGAGAAATAAATCAACAACTCTCTTATATGTAAGAATGAGAAGAACACAGAGCCAACTACTGCCTCCAAGAATACAGAGGAAGACAGGAAAGCAAGGAGTCACACAGCTCACCAGAGCAGAGATTTGGGAGCAGAAGTCACTGTGGAAACCAGTGTGGGGGTAGGAAAACCTGAACTGTAACTGACAAATTGCTGGGGGCTCAGTGGGGACAATTCTGAGAGATAAGTACACCAGGGGGACCCCATCACAGAGAAGCTTCCAAACTTTTATGAGTTCATCTCTAGGACCTCAACCAGATTAACATAGTAAATGGAAAACCCCCTACATACATCCAGAAGGGGGAAGGGATAAGGAATTATTTGAAATATGCCAGAACATTCTGTTCTTAACAAGGCTTGCCCTCAGGAGAAGCTAGTTAACCAGAGCATAATCTGTTGTGGGGTACTAACAGAGCGTATTTGACCTAGGGAGAGGGAAATACCCAAATCTGGTCATCTTTAACTATCTGACAAGCCTAAGAGAAGAGAATAAACTGAGAAATACTTATCCAAGTTCACAGTCCAGAAGCAGAGACTCCGACTGAAACTGACACCTGATCAAGAATATAGAACACTTCCTCTCCCCACGCACCTTACCACTACATTACTACAAACCTACAGTTCTTTTTTACCTAGTACACCATTTTACCTAGTATCAAGAAAGTAATTATAAAACATACCAAAAAGCAAAAACACAATTTGAAGAGACAGAACAAGCATCAGAACCAGACATGGTAACAATATTGGAATTCTCAGATTGGGAATTTGAGACAGCTGTGATTAATATGCTAAGAGCTCTAATGAACAAAGCAGACAGCATGCAAGGACAAACAAGCAATGCAAAAGACAGAAATCCTAATAAAGAAACAAACAAAAAAAATGTGACAGCCTAAAAACACTAAGAAATGAAGAATGTGTTTGATGAGCTCATTAGCAGGCTGGACACAGGCAGAGGAAAGAATCCCTGAGCTTGAGGACATAGCAATAGAAACCTCCAAAACTGAAAGCAAAGGGAATGAAGACTGAAAAAACACATAAAGGAATACTCAAGAACTGTGGGACAACTGTAAAAGGCATACCATACACAAAATAGGAATACCAGAAGAAAAAAAGACTGAAAGGGACAGAAGAAATATATGAAATAATAATGACTGAGAGTTTACCGAAATTAATGTCACATACCAAACCTCAGATCCAGTAAGCTCATAGAACACCAAACAGAATAAATGCTAAAAAAAAAATTCCTACACTTAGCATAGCATTTTCAAATTACAAAAAAAGTCGAATATAAAGAAGAATCCTGAATGACACCAGAAAAAAAATTCTTTACTTATAGAGGAGCCAGGATGATAATTACATCTGATTTCCCCTCAGAAATCATGGAAGCAGAAGAGAATACAATGAAATATTTAAATGTGGTGAGAGAAAGTTCCCACCAATCTAGAATCTGGTACCCTTTGAAATTACCCTTCAAAAGTGATGGAGAAATGAAAACATTCTTGAGCAAATAAAAAGAGAAGTATAACTGTTATGCTAAAAAGGAGAGAAAATGGAATCACATAAAATGATCAATTAAAACTGTGAAAGTACAAGAGTGGAAGACAAAAACAGAAACAAAGAACAAGGGCAACAAATAGGAAACTGTGTAATATATATGGTAGGTATTAATCCACATATATCAGTAATCACTTTGAGCATGAATGGCCTAAATGCACCAATTAAAAGACAAGAAATTGTCAGAATGAATAAAAAAATAAGACCTAATTTTATGTGCTGTCTGCAAGAAACATACTGTTAACTATAAAGACACATACAGAATAGGAGTAAATGGATGAAGTATACTACATACCATGCTAATACTAATCAAAAGAAAGCAGGAGTAGCTATTATTGATTTTAGACAGAGCAGACTTCAAAGCAAGGAAAGTTATCGGTGATAAAGAAGGGCATTACATAAAATGGAGGGCTTAATTCTTTAAGACATAAAGCTGCATAATGCATTTGTGCTTGACAAGAAACCATCAAATTATATGAGACAAAAACTGACAGAACTGCAAGGAGAAATAGATGCACCCACAGTCATAGCTGGGGACTTCAACATCCCACTATCAGAAATGGAAAGATCCAGCAGGGAGAAAAATCAGTAATGAGTTGAATTCAACAACAACATCAATCAAGTGCATGGACATAAAAAATATCTATAGACTATTTCATCCCACAATTAGGGAATACACATTTTTTCGTGTTCATATATATCATTTACCAAGACACATCCCATTGAGACTTTAACAAATTTAAAAGAATAGAAATAATACAATGTCTGTTCTCAGACTACAAAGGAAATAAACTAGAAAATCAGTAATAGAAAGATAACTGGAAAATCCTCAAATATCTGGAGATTAAGCAACACATTTCCTTGTAACATTCTCAATAGAAATTAAAAGTATTTTGAACTAAATGGAAATGAAAATGCAACTTGTCAAAATCGGTGGGATATGGTGAAAGAAGTGCACAGAAAGAAATTTATAGTCCTGAATACATGTATTAGAAAAGAGAGATCTAACACCAATAAAGTTTCCACCTTAGGAAACTAGAAAAAGATTAAATTAAGAGCAAGGAGAAGAAGAGAAATAATAAAATAATTAATTTGTCCAAATCCACAGAATGCACAATACCAAGAGTGAACAATAATGTAAACTATAGACTTCGGTTGATTATGACATGCCAATATAGGTTAATCATCTGCAACAGATGTACCAACCTGGTGTCATTTTTCCACTTATTGGCTATGTATTAATTTATAAAAACACATACAAGTGTGTTTATACATGAAACTTTAAAAAATTTAGTGCTTTCTTATACTTGATACATTATGGACACCTTTTTTATGTTTATACATATAGCTTTACCTTATTCTTTTAATAGAAGCTTAACATTACAATGAAGGATGAATTTTAACTACTCTGATTAATGTGTGCATAGGCTTTTCTCCGCCTTTTGTTGTTATAAACAATACTGCAACAAATCTTTATAACACAACTTCAATATACATATTGAAGTATATCTGTAACACAAATTCCTAAAAGTAGAATCATTAGATTAAAAAGTTTGTATAATTCAATTCAAAAAGGAATTTGAAGAGACACTTGAACCAACTACTTAGTATCTTAAACAGAGAAGGAAGTTTAATAAAAGTGGTTAAGGGCTGAAGAGGCTATTGCATTCCTGCTTTGTTTCCTAGAGTTTTGAAATTTTACTTCCATTAGCACATTAATCATGTAATAGAAACATAAAGAGAAACAAAAGCATTCCAATTTTAGTTATGCTAACAGGATTAAAATATTGATGTGGAATAAAAAGACTACTGGACTATGGAGTTTATTTTTGCTACCCAACATCACTGGTTGAAATGGTCTGGGAAGGCATCATGAAGGAAATTTGACTTGCAGTAAACACAGAATGAAGTAAGCATTTGGTCAGATTTTTTAAAAAACAGATCGAAGAGAATTATAGAAAAAGAAGTAAAGGAAAATTTTCCTTTATTTCCAAATACCCCAATAAATGCATTTCTTATAATAAATATAATGACCATAAGTTATATATTAAATATATATTGCTGAGATTTATTTTAAAAAGTAAAAATGTCCACTTTTTTTATTCATTACTGTAATTTCACTCTCACAAAAAAGTCAAAATCACGACCAAAATAATACATACTATAAAACTAAGTTAAAGTGGCCATTCTGCCCAAAGTAATTAAAAGATTCAATGCAATCCCTATCAAAATACCAAAAGCATTAATTCTTCAATGAACTAGAACAAATATTTCTAAAATTCATATGGAACACACAAGACCCTGAAGAGCCACAGCACTTTTGAGAAAGAACAAAGCTAGGGGATTACATTACCTGACTTCAAGCACTACTACAAAGCCACACTAATTAAGCAATTTGGTACTGGCAAAAGGCAGATCCATAGATCAATTGAACAGAAGAGAGAGCCCAGATATAAACCCACACATATATGGCCAACTAATATATGATAAAGAGCCATGAATATAAAATGGAGAAAAGACAGCTTCTTCAACAACTGATGTTGGGAAAACTGAACAGCTACATGTAAGAGAATGAAACTGGATTACTGTCTAACTCCATACACAAAAGTAAACTCAAAATGGATCAAAGACCTGAATGTAAGTTATTAAACCATCAAACTCTTAGGAGAAAACAAAGGCAAAAATCTCTTGAATGTAAACATGAGCAAGTTTTTCATGAACACATCTCCTTGGGCAAGGGAAACAAAATCAAATGTGAACAAGTGACACTACATCAAACTAAAAAGCATCTGTACACCCATCCTCCTTAAAGTTTTCCAAAAAGTAGAAGAGGAGGGAATATTCCCAAACTCATTCTACAAGGCCAACATCACTCTAATAAAAACCAGGCAAACATACCACAAAAAAAGAATATTAGAGACCAATATCCCTGATGAACACAGATGCAAAAATATTCAACAAAATATTAGCAAACCAAATTCAAAAATACATCAAAAAGATCATCCATCACGATCAAGTGGGATTCATCCGAGGGATGCAAGGATGATACAACATTTGAAAATCCATCAACATCATCCACCACATCTACAAAAAGAAGGACAAAAACCACATGATCATTTCCATAGATGCTTAAAAAGCATTTGACAAAATTGAATATCCATTCATGATAAAAACTCTCAACAAAATGGGTATAGAGGGCAAGTACCTCACATAATAACGGCCATATATGACAAATGCACAGCCAACATTATACTTAACAGCAAGAAGCTGAAAGCTTTAAGATCAGGAACAAGACAAGGATGCCCACTCTCCCCACTTTTAATCAACATAGTTCTGGAGGTCCTAGCCATGGCAATCAGACAACATAAAGAAATAAAAGGCATCCAGACTGGTAAGAAAGAACTCAAACTGCCCCTGTCTACAGATGACATGATACTGTACATAAAAAAACCCTAAAGAATCCACTCCAAAACTACTAGATCTAATATCTGAATTCAGCAAAGTTGGAGAATACAAAATTAATATACAGAAATCTGTTGCATTCCTATACACTAACGATGAACTAGCAGAAACAGAAATCAGGAAAACAATTCCATTGATAATTGCATCAAAAAGAATGAAATACCTAGGAATAAACCTAACCAAGGAAGTGAAAGACTTTTACTCTGTAAACTACAAGACACTCATGAGAGAAATTAAAGAAGATACCATAAATGGAAACACACCCTGTACTCATAGATAGGAAGAATTAATATTGTCAAACTGGCCATCCTGCCTAAAGCAATCTACAGATTCAATGCAATCCCTATCAAAACACCAACAGACATTCTTCAATGAACTAGAGCAAATCATTCTAAAATTCATATGGAACCACAAAAGACCCCGAATAGCCAAGCAGTCCTGAGAAGGAAGAATGAAATGGGGGGAATTATGCTCCCTGACTTCAAGCTCTACTACAAAGCCACAGATATCAAGACAATTTGGTACTGGCACAAGAACAGACCCATAGACCAATGGAACAGACTAGAGAGCCCTGATATAAACCCAAGCATATATGGTCAATTAATATACAATAAAGGAGCCATGGATATACAATGGGGAAATAATTGCCTCTTCAACAGCTGGTATTGGCAAAACTGGACAACTACATGCAAGAGAATGAAACTGGATTACTGTCTAACCCCATTCTCAAAAGTAAACTCAAAATGGATCAAAGACCTGAATGTAAGTCATGAAACCATAAAACTCTTAGAAAAAAACATAGGCAAAAATCTCTTGGACATAAACATGAGCAACTTCTTCATGAATATATCTCCCTGGACAAGGGAAACAAAAGCAAAAATGAACAATTGAGACTATATCAAACTAAAAAGCTTCTGTACAGCAAGACATGAAAGCAACCTAAGAGTCCATCAGTAAATGAATGGATAAAGAAGATGTGGTACATATACACAGTGGAATATTATTCAGCCATAAGAAGAAAACAAATCCTACTATTTGCAACAACATGGAAGGAGCTAGAGGGTATTATGCTCAGTGAAATAAGCCAGGTGGAGAAAGACAAGTAACAAATGATTTCACTCATCTGTGGAGTGTAGGAACAAAGAAAAAACTGAAGGAACAAAAGAGCAGCAGAGTCACAGAACCCAAGAACGGACTAACAGTTACCAAAGGGAAAGGAACTGGGGAAGATGGGTGGGAAGGACAGATAAGGGGGAAAAAGGGGTAGTACAATTAGCACACATAATGTACTGGGGGTGATATGGGGAAGGCAGTATAACACAGAGAAGACAAGTAGTGATTCTATAGCATCTTACTATGCTGGAGGACAGTGACTGTAAATGGGGTATGTGGTGGGGACTTGATAATAGGGGTAGTCTAGTAACCATAATATTGCTCATGTAACTGTACATTAATAATAGCAAAATTTAAAAAAAGAGAAACAGATAAAACCACAACTGTAGTGAAATATTTTTGCACAATATGCCTGTCTGAAAAACTAATAAAAAATGCAAATAGAAAAATAACCACAAAACAACGTAATATACATACAGAGAGAACACTGCACATATCAACTTTAGGATTCAAAGTTTTTTCAAATATACACGGAATTGTCTCAGATTTGATGATTTACCAGACCACAAAGCTAAGCTCTAAAAATATAATAGGTTAAATATATACTATAATTTCACACAATAAAATTATGCTAGAAATATATATGAAAATTAAAAGTTGAATTTGTTTTAAAAATAATATCCTTCAATTATGGGTCAAAGAACAAATCACAATTGAAATTGGAAGCTATTTTTAAATAAATGATAATAAAAATTGTACATATAAAGAGGTATTGTTCAGTGGGACGTGTACTTAGCAGGCTCCCCTTAAATACATACACAAATAAATGCTTAAGAGTAATGATATAGCTGGGTGTGCAGTAGTGCTAACGGCTTCCCCCTTTCATCCTCGGAATGGGCAGCCCTACCTCATGTGAGCTGCCAGGAAGTTCCTCTTGGGAGAGCTCGCAGGAGCTTGAACCCACCGGCAGTCCTCTGACTTTCACCAGGGGGGGAAAATGATTGAAACAGATTGCCCAGGAAAGCTCTTTATTGGTGGCTTTAATACAGAAACAAACGAGAAAGCCCTTGAAGCAGTAGGCAAATATGGAATAGCGGAAGTACCCTTGATGAAAGATAGTGAAACCAAGAAATCAGGAGGATTTGCTTTTGTCACCTTTGAAAACACAGCAGATGCCAAGGATGCAGCCAGAGATATGAATGGAAAGTCTTTTGATGGAAAAAGCCATAAGGCAGAACAGGCCACTGAACCACCTTTTGAAAGTGGTAGATGAGGGCTACCTCTACCTCCAAGAAACAGAGGCCCACCAAAAGGTCTTAGAGGTGGAAAAGGAGGAAGTGGAGGAACCAGGAACTTCCCCTTCATGTGGAGGGCACATGGATGATGGTGGCTATTCTATTAATTTTAACATGAGTTCTTCCTGGAGACCACTTCCAATAAAAAGAGCACCACCACCAGCAAGTGGGAGTCCTCTTCCTAAAAGATCTGCCCCTCTAGGAGCAGTTTGAACCAGCAGTGGAATGGGAGGAAGAGCTCTTGTATCAGGTGGGAGAGACAATTCTGGAGGCCCACCTCAAGGAAACACCTGCCCTCTTGCAGAGATGTTTATTTGTCCCCAAGAGATGGTGGATATTCTACTAAAGACAGCTATTTAAGCTGACATTACCGAAATTCTTGTGATACAAGAGATCATGAGCCACCACCAAGAGATTATATTCACAGTGATTATGGTCATTCCAGTTGACCTGATGAAATGCCCATCAAGAGCCTACAGTGATAGAGATGGCTGTGGTCGTGATGACTATTCAGATCATCCAAGTGGAAGTTCCTACAGAGATTCATACAAGTGTCTTGGTAACTCATATACTGCCCCACCTACATGAGGGCCCCCATCATCCTGTGGTGAAAGAGCAGTCGCTATGATGAGTACAGCAGCTCACATGAGGGACATGGTGGAAGTCGAGACAGTTACTCAAGTAGCCAAAGTAATCTCTACTCAAGTGGTCGTGATTGGGTTGGCAGACATGAAAGGGGGCTTCTCCCTTCTATGGAAAGAGGGTACCCTCCTCCCCCTGAGTCCTACAGCAGTTTAAGCTGTGGAGAACCAAGAGGTGGTGGGCATGGAGGAAGCTGATTTTATAGAGGGGGAAGCAGAAGCAGATGTTAAAAACAAACAAGTTTGAACGAAAATCCCTGTTCAAAGAAACAGAAAGTGGAAGCTATTGTCATAACTGCCCAAGGACTACTAGAAGGAAGAACTGTGTTACATTCTAAAAATTTCCTGTTAAAGTTCCCCTCCACAATATTAATGTTCTTGTGAGAACGTAAAATGTTTAATCTTATTTGATTTTTATGACATTGCTTTCAACAAGCAAATGTTAAATGTGTTAGGACAAAAAAAAAGGGCAGAGAAGCTGAACAGACACTTCTCCAAAGAAGAAATTCAGATGGCAAACAGGCACATGAAAAAATGCTCCACATCGCTAATCATCAGAGAAATGCAAATTAAAACCACAATGAGGTATCACCTTCACACCAGTTAGAATGGCCACTATCCAAAAGAGAAGAAATAAAAAATGCTGGCAAGGGTGCAGAGAAACAGGAACTCTTCTACACTGGTGGTGGGCGGGCACATTGGTGCAACTGCTGTGGAAAGCAGTATGGAGGTTCCTCAAAAAACTAAAAACAGAAATACCATTTGGCCCAGTAATTCCTCTCCTAGGAATTTACCTGAAGAAAACAAAATCCCTTATTCAAAAAGATACATGCACTCCTATGTTCATCACTGCACTATTTACAATAGCCAAGATATGGAAGCAACGTAAGTGTCTATCAATAGATGAAAAGATAAAAGTCATGGTACATATACACAATGTTTATTATTCAGCCATAAAAAGAGAAGAAATCCTGTCATTTGCAACAACATGGATGGATCTAGAGTGTATTATGCTCAGTGAAATAACCAGATGGACAAATACAAATACCATATGATTTCACTTATTTGTGGAATATAAAAACAAAGCAAAACAGAACTAAATAGCATTAGATGCGTAGACACTGAAAAGAGACTAGTGGCTACCAAGGGCGAGGGAGCTGGGTGGGGCAGGGAGGACAGAGAGGGGGACTGTTGAACCACTGTGATGTACATTTGATAAAAAAGTTATGCTAGCTTCATAAAGTAAAAAAGAAAGAGTTACTAGAGCTTGAAATATTCATCCTTTCACACAATCTCCATGTGAAAAGACAAATGGATAATGCTGAGCTTTTACACTTATTAAACATAGATGTTACAAGAGAGATTCCCATTAATTATTGTTCTTTAATAGCTTGAGAATGCGATGCTATCACTACAGATTTTTATAAGAATTTGTTATAGGAAAAAGCTATGGGAAATGCTTCTTCAAAGTTGGTCACAAATGAAATCTTAAAAGGATTCCATTTATAATGGCAACAAAACCTGAATGGCACAAAGGAGTAAGTCTTACATAAGATATATGATAACTTTTCAAGAAGAAAATGCAAAGCTTTATTGAGATATAGAATTGCTAAATAGAATGATGCATCACACTCAAAGATAAGAAGGCTAAATTCTCCCCCAAACTAATATAATCACTGACAAAGCCTAATTAAGCATGGCCAGAAGAAACAAGCTCATTTTAGACGACAGTTCTCCACGGGTCTCATTTCTACAGATGATGTGAGCAAAGGCACTGTCTCCCTTTGTTTCAGACTATCTTTTCAAAGACGTGTGTATAGTGAAATCCATGGAAGATAAAGTGTCAGTGTTTTCCCTTTGAAGTTAGGTTTGTTTAGTATCCAGTATAACAAGGATACTTTCTCCCTCCTTGGTAAAAGTCAAGCAGTCTTATTGACTATTATGAAAGACTTGAGTTCCCTAAACTCGGAGTTCTAATTCAGTGATGCAAACCCAGAGGGTGCCATAACCACCTGAGCAGCTCAGCTTTGCTCCCATGGGACTTGGGAAGTAAAGGGAGCCAGCATGAACACGGAGCTCATGCTACTTTATTGTGCCGTGAGTAATCAAGTCCTTTGTCTCTGACCCAGTAGTGTCATGTCTTCTGACAATATCCATACAACTAGCAGACTCTTCATATTTTTTGACATTGAGGAAGGAAGTCTGGTCCTTTTGGTAAAGCTGTTCCTCTGTAGAGAAGGGTCCATCAAGCTATTCCCATCAAATGCAATTAAACATTCAAAGCATGTAGGTACTTTGTTGAGCATATACTCACAAAGCTAACTTTTGGCAATGACCTACTATCTCATGAAGATCTATTTTAGGTAGACAATGTACTAAACAAGCTACTACTAGCACTACAGTCCACATGATGGCTTAAATAAATTTTACATTCTGATTTTTACACATCATTTTTAGAAACTTGATTAATTTAGTGTATGAATGATGCTGCCAGTCTTAATATTCTGATAAATAAATTAAGTTTTCTTATCTGCAGTTGAGGGCTAAATTCTGTACTATGGAGATTCACTCGGGGGAGGCCTTTTGGGTGACATCCAAATGAGCAACTTATACACAATGTTAATGGTACTGTGCTAAATGCAAGTGTACATTATTCCTGTTAAGAAACTTCTGCAGTATTTATTAAATGTATAGCTAATGTCTATTGCAGTTTTAAAAGGGAAAACCTATTTGTTTCCTATTCCTAACAAACTGAGAAGTTCACTTATTTTAACAGCAGATGCGTGAATAAGCATCTAGTCTTATATCATAACCCTTGTTTCTCTATGTCACATCAATCTTGGAGTTGAGGAAGTCAATTATAAAGAAGCTGGAATTCAGACAAAAAAAGTTTGGCTCTAGAAGCCATGTTCAAAGTCCCCATGTTAAGCTGCCTTCCAAATGTTCACTTCCCTCTGTGCAGTTACCTAGCGCTACTTTGTGCTTTTCTACGTGGTGTATATGTTCTTTAACCATCCCACCAGTACCATCATTGCCATTTTGGGAGAAGAGTTCCGTTATTTTCTCTCCCATCACTAGATTTAAGTTTATAGTTCCCTCAGCCAAAGATGTTAGGCCCAATAAATTCCAAGGGTTTGGGATGATGAATATTAGTCTATTAAAACTTTGTGTTACATTCACCAGGCTTTTTCTCCCTGCTCAACTGTATGAATCAGTGACCTAGTTCAGAATGTGTGTACGTCCACTGCGATGAATTTTTCTGCTCAGCACTCGAGATGTTGGAACATATTTTGTATTTAAAAGCGTTAAACTGGGTATATATGGACTTAACTGTCTTATTTCTTAGAATGCCTAGATGGATATGAGCAAATATGACTCCAGGTTGATTGTTCTGATAGCCCAAATCTCGGGAGAAGGTCTGCAGATTATTTCCAGCCTTTATTTTTGCTATTATTTTTGCTTAAAGTAAAACTGGCTTACAATTACTTTTTTACTTCTTGTACCAATATTTTAATATGATTTTTCTTATATTTCTTATAAAATTTCATAAGCTTAGACAAAAAACATGCATGAACTTATAGGTAATTTTTATTCCAAATATGAAGCACTGTGTCATAGTGGTTGTTGTGAGGATTAAAATGAGTTACAGAAGTGCTTTAAGTAGTACCCAGCACAGAGTAGGCACCAGCTATTACAAAGATTAACAAGTCATAATGATCAGATTTAATGAAAATAAAGCTGCCTATTTACTATTAAGGGATATATTTTAATCTGATCTAGAATAACAAGGAAAAGAGGAGGACGAGGAAGACAAGAGGAAGAAGGAAGAAATGTATTTACCATTTCTAAAAACATTAGAATTCTAATAATTCAACAATGACTAACCTAGTGACTCTGTTCAGGTACCTAATGATACTATACATGAATTTCTTCACTGATTAGAAACTAAAGATACTGTCTGTGCTTAAATGAAGTACTGGAGTTAAAAGCACTTCGCAAAGCACCAAAGGACTACAAAATCTCATTCAAAGTTAAACATTCTTGATTTCGTAATAAGACAGCTACAGAGATGGAATAACACTTTAACAACTGAAAATAGCTAAGTATTAGAATGAGAGTCATCTCCCCAAGTAAAAGCAAAATGATTTCAGACATTTGAGTGTTGCTTTCTGTAGTTTTCAGTAATGTTTTTATTTTCCGTAGAAGTTAGTGAAAACCACTAGATAGGAATACTAACAGATTTCACTATGCCACTTCACATACCATTTTCTTCTATAACATGATATTAGAGGGGGAAAAAATGTCAAGAATACCAGTATAAATTGTAGCTCTAATGTACCAGGCAAACAGAGACACATTCGATGTGTTTGACAGAATAACAAATTAAGACAATCAAACACTAGTAAAGAAACAAGAGTTTTATCTTTTGAAAAGAGAAAAAAAAAGAAAGCCTAAGTATTTGAAAAATGGCCAACATGAAAAAGAAAGTAGGGTCTAGAAAATCTGTAAGAAAAGCAAAACTTCACTTAAGTAAATAATTAAAAACTACATGATCACAAGCAACACTTAGCATATGCATCCAAAAACATTTAAATAGGATCCATGCTGTTATTATGACTTGCTGAGCTCAATTTTGCTTCAGTGACCCACATTTCTTACAGGGTTAAGAAATTATCATTCTTTAATTACTCTGGCTATGGAACCTCCCTTTTCTTTCCCACTGGGATAATAAGCCATGAAGTCATTAAAGCTTGCTAGTATTTTACCTATATCTTAATGAGTCCACAAATTAGTAAGATCATAAATAAGGTAAAAGGTTACAGATCGCTTAGTTTACTCAGAAGAAAACAGCTTACAGTGCTATCTCTGGAATTAAACAGTTTGTTCTTAAACCAGATCAACACAACAAACCAATTAGCATGTTCCTTCTCCCCACAAAACAGTGCACGTGTTCATGCGCATACTGCGTGCACCCACATGTGTGCACATACACCTTCTGAGAGTTGGCCAACTACTGGTCCTAATCTGAGGCAAGGGATGAAATATCAAATGTTCTGATCTGATCTGCTTTTGGATTCCTTCAGCTCTCCACTTGAGGAAAACTCAGCATTGTCATACTTTTCAAGGAACTCTGTAAAGAATCAAGAGGTCAAATTCCATGCTAGTTTGATTTTATGGCTTGTTTTACATGAATAAACAACAGCAACAAAAACAAAAGGTAGTTAAGTATTTGCCCAGGCCCACTGTGGGATGCATTTATTCCTTTGTTTTCATACTTCAATTCACTGTTATGTTTAGAAAAGTTCCTTTTTTTCATTTCATTGTTCTTTGCTTTATCATTTATCCCTCTGCTCTCCACTTTTTAAGATTTTTGTTCTTTCAAAGGATTGTTTTGCTGTTCTCCTTTTATGCAGTCTTTCCTTTAATTTTTGTAGTTTTAATTTCCTAACCCAAACAAGTTTGGGACTTTTGTCTTTATTCTTCACTGCTTAAGAAGTATTTACCATAATTTCATACTCCATTTCTGATTTCTGGTTCAAATTTTGTTTTAAAACTTTCATTTTAATTACTTTTTAATTAAAGTTTTGCTCTGCTTTGCTTTTTACTGACTTTACTATCTGATTCATACTAGCTGTAAGGACAAGTTATATCTTTTGGAGCCACTAAATAATCATGACAGCTTATTTAACCATAACACACATTATTCAGAATATGAGGCTACATGTACTAAAATTAAAATGACTGTGAACACCAACACAGTCTTTGGATATTAGGCAAGGCTTCCTCTGTGCTAACAGGAGCAGGAAGTGGGAGTGTTGTTGTACTGGTGGTGACAAAGGTCACCAGTTTTCCCCAGTCTTGTCCCTCTCAGATAATGGCAATACAATCCATCCGAATGCATTACAGACTCCTCCCTTCCTTTATATTCCATATCTTACCTATTATCTAGTCATTTTTGGCTTTTCTTCCAGAATTTATCCCATATCCAGCCATTTCTTATCATTTCTGTCTAGTCCAAATCACCAGTATCTTTCACCTAGATGAAAACAATAGCCTCCTAACTTGGCTTAATTCCACTCTCAACCATACTCTTCTCCATGTAGCAGCCATAATAATGAATTAAAAAGGAAAATGAGACCTTTACTGAAGATTAAAAGCTTCCCAACTGTTGCCCTTTGAAATCAGAATAAAATTCCAACTCCCCCTAATAGTCTACCCTATCCAAGCTCTAGCAAGTTCCCTGTAATTTGTAGTATTATCACCTTTGCTCACTAAATTGCAGCCACACTGGCCTTCCTGTTTCTCTAAAATACCAAGCTGCTGCTTGGGATATTTCCCCTGCCAGATTTCCATAGGGCTGTTCTGTTTTGAAACATCATTAATTTCTCCATATAAATACTGCCTCAGAGGCTTTTCCCAATAATCTTACATATTTGCATAAGCTCCCTCTGTAAGCCTACTATTCTATTTCCCATTACTTTGTTTCAAAGCCTTATTACTATCTGAAATAGTATTGGTTTAACTTATTTATTATCTACCTGCCTCAAGAGTATTTATGTCCTTCATGAGGTTAGGGCACACATACTTCTTATTCATAGCTCTTCTCAGGGCTTAGAAAAGGGCCAGACATACAGTAGGTGCTCTAACATTTACCACATGCCTGTATATCACATACATATCAATGTGTGTATGAATGAATGATCTTCCTGAACCCCTAAATAACACTATAAGAGTAAATTCTGTTATTACTGCCATTTATTTGAGGGAACAGGAAGACAGAGAGCATTAACAGCTTTGTAATTGTAAGTTAAAAAGCTAGGATCTAAAACTAGCTCTGCCTGTGCCTAAAAATCCCAAGATCTTACCCATGTACTCAAGCAGATATTTCAATCCAGGGAATAATTTTTCCTAATACCTAGTTTGGTTTTATTAAGTAAACACACTTTAAAGAAAAATGACAGGAAAAGAAGTTTATACAGGAAATGTAAAACTGACAGTTCCAATTCATACAAAGCAGAAACAAACATCTCCTTACTCAAGGGTTGTCATTATTAGCCATGCAACTCTCCTTCCAAACCACCATAAATACAATTAAAGCAGGATGTGGCACCTGACACAAAGGCAAGCCATAAGTTTTTAAGATAGCCTAGAACAAGAGCTCTGTGCAAAACTGGCAATGCTGGCTGGACTGTGCATCACTGTATCTCCTCTATGTCTAATCTGCCCTTCCTATAACCTTGGAATGGAGACTTATATGTACTAAATAAACCTTCCCTAAGCTGAGACAATCAACTTCCTTTCTGTAAGAAGATGGTTTAGAGACTATAGGGATCTAGGCTGGAATGTCACATAGACTAAAGGGCTGAGGCTGATATTCTGATAGTCACAGTAGAGTACGAACCAATGAGGCAACCAAGAACCTAGACAATAGAGAAAAAGAATGAAGCGGGTACATAAAGAGAAACAGAGATAAATAATCATGTGGGATATGAGTGGGTAGAGTAGGAGCGAGGAGAGAAAGTGGAAAAAGAAAGAAGCTACCTAGTGCCTTTCCAGGTCTCAAAGTCCTAGTTATTTTTATTCTTAAAATGAATTCAGAGGAAGGCCTCTGAGTGATTAAAATAAAGTTCCCAAGTCAAACTAGTTTGAATTGATTTTTAATTGCAGCCAAATGACCCTAAATTAATCAAGTTCCCAATATTGGATGATAACAAGACTAGGAATAAACTGAATCAAAACAGCCTTTGCTTCCAAGGAGATAGTGTTACCATTTATTCATTTATTCTTTCATTCAAAAAATGTTTACTGGGTGCTTACTGTATTTCAGGAACTTCTAGGTTCCTGAACATATCAATAAACAAAAAAAGTACAAGTAGGAAACAAATGAAATATATAAAGTCAGGAAGTGATGTGTGATGAAAAAATAAAAGAGTAAGCATACAGTGTTGGAGGGACTGTTATTTTATTTAGAGTGTTCAGGGAAGGCTTCACAAAAGAGGTGACCTGAAGTGAGGAGCAAGCTGTCTGAAGATCTGTTTGGGTGAAGAGTGTTCCAGATAAGAGGGAAGAGCAAATGAAAAGCCTCTGAAGAACAGATATTCTTAATATTATTTAAAATATAAAAAGTCAAGGTGTTGAGGATACTGTGAGTGAGAAAGAATGATAGGAAATAAAATGGAGGAGATAGGAACAAAATCACATACAGCTTTGTAAAAACTCTGAATAAGTGTTATTCTAAATGAGATGATTAATTTTGGAAAGGTTTGAGCAGGCTTGATTTGTATCTTTCAAGGATCACTTTGACTACTGTGTCAACAGACTGTTGGGGTGGGTGGGAAGGGTCAGAGTGGAAGTAGGGAAATAAGAAGACTATAAGGAGATAATGGAAGTCTGAATAAGAAATACAGTTTGTAGAGTTTAAAGGTTTGCTGACTGATTAGATACATAGGGTGCAAGATTAAGGAAGGACTAAGTCAGGATGGCTTCAAGTTTTACACTGAGCAAATGTATAAATTATGTAACATTTAGTGAAATGGAAAATGCTGGCATTATAATTAGTTAGGTTGGAAGGACACCAAGAGGTATCCTAACTCCAATTTTGGGGGCAACCGGGAGGTATATGACTGTCTGGTGCTAGGCTGGTCCTTGCAGTAAGCCCCAACCAACTGATATACCCTGAGAATATCTGTTTCTTGCAATCTTAACTTAATCAGCTCCATTAGCAGGGAATCCTTCACAATCTGTGTCTAACTTCAGTATTTCAAACAATATTTATTTGCTATGGTATGGCTGTATTTAGAGTTGCTGGAAGAAAATTTCCCAGATGATTTAGAAGGTTTTTTATTTTCCCTATTCACATGCGATCCCATTCAAATCTTTATGATAAAAATAACAGTTAAATTTTAGGCTCACCTAAGAATGTTGGGGGCCATACTGCTAAACTAATCAAGCTTGAATTTCATTAATGTTCTGTTTCCATAGTAAACCTCTAGTTCTACCTAAATGTCAACTCAGACATTTAGTCTATCTAAATGGAAGGATACAGTAGTTCTACCTCTTTTCATGTATTCCTCTACCTGTGTCCTTGATAGTCTCCTCTCTGTCTGTTTTATCAATAATTATATCTTTGTCCTGAGTCTTTAAATTCCTTTTTCTAATCCCTTCAAATTATAAACATACTCATTCCTTGGCCCTGTGCCCCTCTAGCTCCATCTGCTTTCTAAAGGAAGGCCTTTGTAGTCAAACTTTCTGAAAGAAGCCCAAACTTTGCTCTGAAAGGAGCAAAAAATTCTGTCATTGTTTCCTCTCTTGTCACAAACGCCTCTTAATCCCACTAAAACTGAACTAAGTTTACCAATTATCTTTATAGAGATGAACTCAAATTTTATTGGACCATTTAAGTGCAAGACATTAATTAACTACTCCATCATTTCCTTTCAACTGTCCTTCCTAAGCTTTTGAGATATTACTACCTTCTTTTATTCTCCTATCTATGTGACCATTCTTCTTTAACTCGCTGTCCCTTCTTAGAAAGTAATTCTAACTACTTTCAGTTTTAATTTCCATCCTAAGATAATGATTTCCAAAGTTCATCTCCAGTCCCTGAGCCTCAGATCCAAAAAACAATATTTGAAGAGACCCTGGTGGAGAAATGTCTAAATCTGTTCAAAGACATAAGCCACAGATTCAAGCAGCTCCATAAACTCACACAAGATAAATGACTAAATACCCAGGCATAGCATAATGGAACAGCTGGAGGCCAAAGGTAAAGATAATATTTCTTAATAGCAATGACAGAAAACTGCAAGACAGTGGCATGACATCTTTTAAAGTGCTGAAAGAAAAAAACGATAATTTAGAATGTGATAGCAAAACATCCTTCAAAAATGGAGGAAATAAAAGATGCTTTCAGAAAAACAAAAACTGAGATTCATTAACAGCAGTAAATAGCAAATGACCCCAGATGAAAGTCTGGTGATGAACAAGAAACTGAAGAACATCCAACATCATAAATAGGTCAATTAATATAAATCAATATTGACTGTTTAAAATATTATTTGGGGATGGATATACATATACATGGAGAGAGAGAATGAGAATGAATTGAAATTCATAACAACACAAAAGGTAAATGAGAAATAAATGACATTAAAGTATTGTAGGATCCATGCACTATCCAGGAAGTGGTAAAAAAAAAAATCTAAGTACTTGATGATGCATATTATAATCTCTAGAATAACTACTAAAAATATCTAACAATTATATTACTAATTAATTATGGGGAAAATTAAATAAATGTACTTGAATATGCAAAGTGAAAGAAAAAGGGAGGAAAAAATGAAAAATGAAGAGAGAATAACTGGGAAAAAGAAAACAAATAAGATGGTAGATTTATACTTACATATATTAGTAATTGCAGTATAAGTACATGGACAATATTCTCTAAAAGACAAAGAGACCCTGAGGAAAAAAAAAATCAGTAATATATATATATGGCTTAAAAAGGACATCATACACATGACACAGAAATGTTGAGAGTAAAAGGATAGAAAAAACACATACTGTGCAAATGCTAGCCAAAAGAAAAAGATACAGTCACACTAATAATTATATTCAATGCACATGGTACACTGATCATATGCTGAGTCATTAACTAAAGGCCCAGCAAATGTTAAGAAGGAAATCATTTACAGTATATTCTCTGGATGGATATTTATAATAAAAAGAAAACAAAAAAATCCCAGATGTTTAGAAATCAAACAATCCCATATCTGAATTTTAATGAAAATATGGCATATGATCATTTTGCCAACCATTAATGCTAGAAGCAGGGTAGTACATGGTAGTTCACTCCACTGTTCATTCCACTTCTGCTATGTTTGAAATTTTCCATTAAAAAGGAGTAAAAAACACAAGGTCCTATAAAATGTGGATAGCCCTAAATACGTAAATAGAAAACGGTTAAAAAAATCAAGGAACTAGTAGGCTTTCACAAGAAGCTAAAACGGAATAGTAAAACTAAATCCTAAGAAAGCAGGAAAATAGAAGTTTGGAGCAAAAATCAATGAAACAGAAAACAAATGTAAAAAATAATGTAAGAAGTCCAAAATTTAAATTGTTGAACAGGTTAATAAAATTAGTAAGCCCCTAAGCAAAAATAATCAAAATGAAGGGAAAGAAGGCACTTTATTTGCAGTATCAGCAATTAAAAGTAAGATACATTTATTCCAGTAAACTTGAAAATTTAGATGAAATGGACAAAAGCCTTGCAAGACACAACTTGTCATAGCTGACACAAAAAGAATAAGAAAATTTGGATGGTACTGTATTCATTAATGAAACTGAATCTGTAGTTCAAAACTATGTGACAAAGAAAACTGTAGGCCCAAATGGTTCCACCAGGGAAATCAAACATTTCAGAAAGGAAAAAGTCCAACCTTAAACTCCCACAAGCCACAAAAAAGAAACATTTATTTTAGGTCAATTATATAAAAGGTCAATTTATTGTATGAAGCTAGCATACCTTCTTCATAACACCTGATCAGGACATTACAAGAAAGGAAACTATATGCCAATCTTTCATGATCACAGACATAAGAATCCTAGATAAAATAATAATAAATTCCATTTTATGGGTGCAAGCATCTATGTGTATAAATTTGTGCATATAATGTGTATTACATGGCAACCAAAATGGGTTTATTCTAATACTGCAAGGTGGCAAACCAGTTACTATAATTTACCAATCAACTGAATAAAGGAGGAAAAAAATAGGATTATCTCAATTATTGCAGGAAAAAATGAGATTAAAAATGTAGTTATGTGGGAATAGAAAGATACCCCTACTCTGTTAAAGGGATCTATGAAAACAGAGAGAAATACCATAGTTAATGATAAATACAGGAAGCTTTCCCTGAGATAAGAAACAAAGTAAGATGTCTATTATTCTCCCTTGTGCTTAAAGTCCTAGCCAGTGCAATGAGATGATAAATAGCCTTCTAAAATTTCTACAGATTGAAGTAGAGTTAATATGTTATTTTAACAATGTCTCCAGATACAAGCTCAATATACAAAATATACCTACAATAACAGAAAGTCATACATGTAAGAATAAATCTAACAAAAGGTAAATAAATGGGCCATTTTGTGGTTTAGAAGATCCAATACTGTTGAGATCTCAATTCCCCCAAATTAATTTATGAATGCAATAGGTTGAAACCAAGTTTCTGGGAGTTTTGTGGAAATTAATAAAGCAGGCTCTAAAATTTATACAGGTCAAGAACAGCAAAGGAAATCTTGAAAGACAGAGCTGGAGGTAACTCCCAGATCCCAGAATTAAAAAGCTATAGTAATTTAAAAAGTGTGGTATTGGTGTAAAAATAGACAAATAGGCTAAAGGAAGAACAGAGATTAGAAACTGATCCACACATACAGTCACATGACAAAGCGAACAAAGCAATACAATAGCTTTGGAGAAGCAGGGACTTGTCATTAGATAGTGTTGATCAACTGACTATCCAGATGGATAAAAATAATAACCAAAAACTCCTAATCTCACATCATTTATAAAATCAAATGTGAAAGTAAAAATAAAGTTTCTGAAAGATAACAAAGTATTCTTTATGATTTGGAGTACTCAAAGATTTCTTAAACAGGACGTAGAAAGCATTAACCATAGAGGAAAAGATTGCTAAATTGCTCTTAAGAAATTAAGAACTCTTATTCAATAAAAACATTATTAAGAGAGTGAAATGCAAATTATAGACAAGCTATCTGCAATACATATACCCAACAACGGACAGACAACTCAATAAAAGATGTGCAGAAAACTTGAATAGGTACTTAACAAAAAAGAATTTGTAAATGATCAAAAGCATATAAAGAAAGTTCAACATCAGTAGTAATTACAAAAGTAAATTAAATTCACAAAAAAATTACTTTACTTCTACCAGGAGACTAAACTGTAAAAAATAAAAGGGCAATGCAAGTGTTCAGGAAAATTCCCACCACTGGTAGGAATGTAAACTGGTACACCACTTTGGAGTCTTTTGTTTTTGAGTAAAAATGATTGTTTAAAATAAAAATAAAGACACACTGTTTAACCTGTAGTTTCTTGTATCTTTAGCTACACAACTGTGTACCCAGGTTTGTGAAGTAACAAACCAAATGAAGTCCAACGTGTGTGCAGAATGTAAAAACCCAACTGTCTGGTGCTTTTCCTGTCTGTCTTTACCTCCACGTTGTATTTTCCCCCAGAACATACAAGCTTTTCATCATATTACTCACTGTTATGGACTAAATGTTTGTATCTCCCTAAAATTCATATGAAACCCTAGCCCCCAATGTGATGGTATTTAGAGATGGAGCCTTTGGGAGGTTTGGTCATGAAGGGTAAGGTCCAGGTCATGGGTTAGTTTCCTTAAAGAAGAGACACCAGAGAACTTGCTCCCTTTCTGCCACATGAGGGTACCACAGGAAGGCACAGCTGTTGGCATTCCAGGAAGACAGCCCTCAGCAGGGATCAACCAGGCTGGCACCCTAGGCTTGGACTTCCAGACTTCAGAACCATGAGAAGACATTTCTGTTGTTTAAGTCATCCAGTTTACAGTATTTTTTATGGCAGACCAAGCTGACTATAACACTCTCTCTGCCTAAAATATTTGTCCTCCTGCTCTTCCTGTACCCTACCTCCCAATTCTCATCACCAGTCCCACCTTCTTCAATTGGTTAATGATTCTCAACCTTGATAAGTTTAGGCATACATAGAAAAAAAAATCTCACCCTCCACAATGAATTCAATGACCCTATCTTGTACTCCCATAGTACCATGAGCATGTACCTGTTACTTCACTAGAAACTCTTTTAGAACAGTAACCATAGTTTATTTTCCTTTGTAACCCTCAACTGTAAGAATGGGATCTGGCATATGGTATAAACATAAGGTATAACATAATAATACAGCTTGTTGAACTGAAAGCTTTTTCATGTTGTTCATTTCATTTATCACACTATTTGGAATGTATGCAAGTTTCTTCCCTAACAAACTACATGTTTCAGTTCCTCAGACCAAAATGAGGATTATTAAATGAGAATCAGACAGATTTACGCACAGTCACTATGCCACTGGATGCTGGTACATCTTACAGATACCGTCTATCAAACCGGATAAATATTAAAAAAAATTTTTAAACCACTTTTATTGGCCTTTTGTTCTGTAGATATACACTGAATGAGGTTTAAACTACATGAGTTCACACAGAGTAACAGTTACAAATGCTTATTTAACAACAGGAATTTACGTCTTTGTATCACTAAGAGAATTAGGGTCAAGAATAGTTTTCTGACAGATTTGATAATCTTGTGAGTCCCAAAACAGGGTTAAACCCTATTACCAAGCTTCCAATTTTAGATCAAGCTGGAGCCATTAGAAGATTGCATATGTAGTGTCCAGTGGAAACACTGTCACTGAATTGATTTAGGGGGACACTATTGATTTCTGAGGTAAGCTACAAGAAACAACTTTATGAAATTTGTCAGTATATTATCACAGATATGTTTGCTGATGATATTTTTTATCTTTCATCTGAGAAGTTTTTTGTAAAACTAGGGAAACTTCTGCTTCTAAGAGGCTGAAATGCTTTTTCCTCCAAGATAATGAAAGTGTAATATATTTCCCTTTTTTACCTTTGTCATCAAAAAATTCAAAGTCAGATTTATGGCTCAATTATTACATCATATAGAACTTTATGGACTATGCATTTATTGATTTTTCTGGCTTTGACTTATAAATCACATTCTCCTGGGTTTGTTTTTGTATCTTTATTTTGTCTGATAATGGGCAGAGGGTCTTAATGTCCTTCACTAACACATCTAATTTCTATAGAAATGAATAACACACAAAAAGTATGAGAATCTTCTTACCTGACTGGGTTGGCTTTGCAAGTAGACTCTTCTGGCATTCAGATCTTCAAAGGGAGAAGGTCTTGGACTTCTGTAAGGCTCACTGGTAACAACCATCTCTTGCTGAAAAAGATGATCTTTCACAAGAGAACTGGAAGTATCCTCTTCAGTTGCCTAAAGGGAACAATCCCCAACTCATTAGTTGCCCAAAACATAAAAAGCAATAAAGTAAGATACTGCCACTCTAACAAGTATTTAGCAAATCAGTAAGTATGTGCAATACAACCACAACTATGAACAGCAATTCCTCAAACTCAAGCATACATGAGGAAGCCATATCAAAATAAAATAGTATGAATTTTTTTTTAAGTAAGTTTATAAGCAAAGTGGGTTTCCTTATAGAAAACAACTTAGAAAGAGTTAGGTTAACCATGCCACGTATGACAGACATCTAATTGTAACAAAGCTTTTAATTATTACTAAAAGTGACATAGAAAATAAAGAAATTATTATAAAGAAAATACAAATCAACAGAAGTGTTATTTTACCAAGAACTGTGCTCTGATGTATGATATAGGGAATCAAAAGAAGGAAGACAATAGTCCATGACATTGTTGAATGAGTGAATGAATTAATTAGCCTGAACTTGCTGATTATTTACAAGGATTCAAATCATGCACATGAGACGTAGGTAGGGATACAATTAATGACATGTTTTAAAATTTGATAAGCAGTTTCTGTGAAATAAAGGTCCAATAAGCATACACTGCAGAAAGTTCTGAAAGGATTGTTTGTTTTTTAAAAAAATAACCATTTACTATTACTTTCCTGTCACTATATAGTCATTTTGGAAGAAATAGTGACAGCTAACCTTTATGAGCATTTTTAAAAAATAAGAGCAAATTAAAAATTTTGGTGTTATTTCTAAAAGTAAGCAATAAAATTAATAAAACAGCCAAGATTTTACTTTTGGGGAAGGGTTCAAAATCAACTTTTTAATGTAGAGAAAATTAATAAAAAACTTTTTATCAATTGCAGTCTTTTCAAGCATTGTTCAAAGTCACAGTGTGGACTACTGTCCTTTATGCAGTATGTTTACTTGTATGCTATGTTATGAAGTAATGTGTATTTGGTAGACTATTCAATCCACATAGACCCAATGTCTGCAAAGAGGGAGAGTAAGATATTTCAAATATACAAATTCACATTCTAGTCCTTGCTCTGCAGCAAGGTAGCCTAGTGACATTTAATTTCGTTAGAACTGAGTTTTCCAAATTACCAAATAATTATACCTATACTGTTTTATTATACTGATTATCATAAATATTTAGTAATATATGTGAAAATGCTGTGAAAACTAAAAGCTGTATTTTTATCAGGAGTAAGCAATTAAACTTTTAAAAATATGTCTGAGAATAAACTGTCACTTAAAATTATATCAAACCCAGTTAACTGTTATTCTTAGCTCATTTTCATCATAGTTTTCCCAACGTATTATGAAAGTTGATGCTAAATTACTGAGTTGGTGAATACTAGTGACCAACATAGGTTCTTTGAAAATGCATGATCAAAACTGGTAACAGTTAGAAAAATACAACCTTCCAAGACTGACCAAGCAAGAAACAGAAAAACTAAACAGACCAATCACCAGTGACGAAATCGAATTGGTAATCAAAAAACTACCCAAGAACAAAACCCCTGGGCCTGATGGATTCACCTCTGAATTCTACCAGACATATAGAGAAGAAATAACACCGATTCTCCTTAAAGTTTTCCAAAAATAGAAGAGGAGGGAATACTTCCAAACTCATTCTATGAAGCCAGCATCACTCTAATACCAAAACCGGGCAAAGACCTCACCAAAAAAGAAAATTACAGACCAATATCCCTGATGAACGTAGATGCAAAAATACTCAACAAAATATTAGCAAATCGAATTCAAAAATACATCAAGAGGATCATACACCATGATCAAGTGGGATTCATCCCAGGGATGCAAGGATGGTACAACATTCGAAAATCCATCAACATCATCCACCACATCAACAAAAAGAAGAACAAAAACCACATGATCATCTCCATAGATGCTGAAAAAGCATTTGACAAAATTCAGCATCCATTCTGATTAAAACTCTCAACAAAATGGGTATAGACGGCAAGTACCTCAACATCATAAAGGCTATATATGACAAACCCACAGCTAACATCATACTTAACGGCGAGACGCTGAAAGCTTTTCATCTAAGATCGGGAACAAGACAGGGATGCCCACTCCCTCCACTGTTATTCAACATAGTACTGGAGGTCCTAGCCACAGCAATCAGACAAAACAAAGACATACAAGGCATCCAGATTGGTAAAGAAGAAGTCAAATTGTCACTATTTGCAGATGACATGATACTGTACATAAAAAACCCTAAAGATTCCATTCCAAAACTACTAGAACTAATATCTGAATTCAGCAAAGTTGCAGGATACAAAGTTAACACACAGAAATCTGTTGCTTTCCTATACACTAATGATGAACTACCAGAAAGAGAAATCAGAAAAACAATTCCATTCACAATTGCATCAAAAAGAATAAAATACCTAGGAATAAACCTAACGAAGGAAGTGAAAGACCTGTACTCTGAAAACTACAAGACACTCCTAAGAGAAATTAAAGAGGACACTAACAAATGGAAGTGCATCCCATGCTCTTGGCTAGGAAGAATCAATATTGTCAAAATGGCTATACTACCTAAAGCAATCTACAGATTCAATGCAATCCCTATCAAACTACCAACAGCTTTCTTCAATGAACTGGAACAAATAATTCTAAAATTCATATGGAACCACAAAAGACCCGAATAGCCAAATCAATCCTGAGAAGGAGGAATAAACAGGGGGAATTACACTCCCTGACTTCAAGCTCTACTACAAAGCCACAGTAATCAAGACAATTTGGTATTGGCACAAAAACAGACCCACAGACCAGTGGAACAGAATAGAAAATCCAAACATTAACCCAAACATATATAGTCAATTAATATTTGATAAAGTGCCTTGGATATACAATGGGGAGATGACAGCCTCTTCAGCAGCTGGTGTTGGAAAAACTGGACAGCTACATGTAAGAGAATGAAACTGGACTACTGTCTATCCCCATACACAAAGGTAAACTCAAGGTGGATCAAAGACTTGAATGTAAGTCATGAAACCATAAAACTCTTAGAAAAAAACATAGGCAAAAATCTCTTGGACATAAACATGAGCAACTTCTTCATGAACATATCTCCCGGGCAAGGGAAACAAAAGCAAAAATGAACAAGTGGGACTATATCAAGCTGCAAAGCTTCTGTACAGCAAAGGACACCATCAGTAGAACAAAAAAGACATCCTACAGTATGGGAGAATATATTCATAAAAAACGTATCTGATAAAGGGTTGACATCCAAAATATATAAAGAACTCATGCACCTTAACAAACAGAAAGCAAATAATCCAATTAAGAAATGGGCAGAGGGACATGAATAGACACTTCTCCAAAGAAGAAATTCAGATGGCCAACAGGCACATGAAAAGATGCTCCACATCGCTAATCATCAGAGAAATGCAGATTAAACCACAATGAGATATCACCTCACACCAGTGAGAATGGCCAACATCCAAAACACAAACAACAACAAATGTTGGCGAGGATGTGGAGAAAAGGGAACCCTCCTACACTGCTGGTGGGACTGCAAATTAGTTCAACCATTGTGGAGAGCAGTATGGAGGTTCCTCAAAAAACTCAAAATAGAAATACCATTTGACCCAGAATTCCACTCCTAGGAATTTACCCTAAGAATGCAGCAGCCCAGTTTGAAAAAGACACATGCACCCCTATGTTTATCGCAGCACTATTTACAATAGCCAAGAAATGGAAGCAACCTAAGTGTCCATCAGTAGATGAATGGATAAAGAAGATGTGGCACATATACACAATGGAATATTATACAGCCATAAGAAGAAAACAAATCCTACCATTTGCAACAACATGGATGGAGCCAGAGAGTATTATGCTCAGTGAAATAAGCCAAGCCGAAAAAGACAAGTATCAAATGATTTCACTCATATGTGGAGTATAAGAACAAAGAAAAAATACTGAAGGAACAAAACAGCAGCAGACTCACAGAACCCAAGAACGGACTAATAGTTACCAAAGGGAAAGGGACTGGGGAAAATGGGCGGAAAGGGAGGGATAAGAGGGAAAAAGGGGCATTACGATTAGCAAATGTAATGTTGGGGGGGCACGGGGAGGGCAGTACAGCTCAGAGAAGACAAGTAGTGATTCTATAGCATCTCACTACACTGATGGACAGTGACTGTAATGGGGTTGGTGGGGGGGACCTGATGAAGGGGTAGTTTAATAATCGTAATATTGCACATGTAATTGTAAATTAATGATAATAAAATAAATTATATTAAAAAAAAAAAACTGGTAACAGTAAGAATATTCAAGAAATACACTTATTTGTTGCACAGTTTTAAATATAAATGACGCAAGTGATGGCCAAAACTTCCAAGCAAACTGAATAGAAGTAAACAAAGGGGGAAAATAATAAAAGGCTTAGAAAAAGGGACTAGTTTGGAAAGTGTCTCATCCACTAGGGTATAAAATTTAAGCAACTAACTTCTCTGCATCTCAGAGTCTTAAAATAATAAATTTGGTATATCTGTACTAAAAAATCTCGGGGATAGATGAGATACTGAAGAAGTAAAAACTATTAACAAGCATGAATTATAGTAGTGGCTGTGCTCACTTCAGCAGAACATATACTAAAATTAGAACGATACAGAGAAGATTAGCATGGCCCCTGTGCAGGGATGACATACAAATTCGTGAAGCGTTCCATATTTTTAAGAGAATGAAACTGGATTATTGTCTATCCCCATACACAAAAGTAAACTCGAAATGGATCAAAGACCTGGATGTTTGTCATGAAACCATAAAACTCTTAGTAGACAACATAGGCAAAAATTTCCTGAATATAAACATGAGCAATTTTTTCCTGAACGCATCTCCTCAAGCAAGGGAAACAAAAGCAAAAATGAGCACATGGGACTACATCAAACTAAGAAGACTGTACAGCAAAGGACACCATCAACAAAACAAAAAGGCATCCTACAGTATGGGAGAATATATTCATAAATGACATATCCAACAAGGGGTTAACATCCAAAATATATAAAGAACTCACATGCATCAACATCCAAAAAGCAAATAACCTGATTAAAAAGTGGCCAGAGGATATGAACAGAAAATTCACAAAAGAAGAAATTCGGATGGCCAACAGGCACATGAAAAGATGTTCCACATAGCTAATCATCAGGTAAATGCAAATAAAAACCACAATGAGATATCACCTCACACCAGTTAGGATGGCCAGCATCAAAAGGACTAAGAAAAACAAATGCTGGAGATGATGCAGAGAAAGGGGAACCCTCCTGCACTTCTGGTGGGAATGCAGGTTAGTTAAGCCATTGTGGAAAGCAATATGGAGGTTACACAAAATAAACTAAAAATGGAAATACCATTTGATCCAGGAATTCCACTCCTAGGAATTTACCCAAAGAATATATTTTCTCAGATTCAAAAACACATATGCACCCCTATGTTTATTGCAGCACTATTTACAATACCCGAGATATGGAAGGAACCTAAGTGTCCATCAGTAGATGAATGGATAAAGAAAATGTGCTACACATACACAGTGGAGTATTATTCAGCCATAAGAAAGAAACAAATCCTACCATTTGTATAAACATGGATGGAGCTCGAGGATATTAGGCTCAGTGAAATAAGCCAGGTGGAGAAAGACAAGTACGAAATGATATCCCTCATTTGTGGAGTATAACAATGAAGCAAAACTGAAGAAATAAAACAGCAACAGACTCAGAGACTCCAAGAAGGAACTTGTTGTTGCCAAGGGGGAGGGCCGGTGTGGAGGGAGGGAGAAGGGGACTGAGGGGTATTATGATTGGCACACATGGTATGGGGGATCATGGGGAAGACAGTGTAGCACAGAAAAGGAAAATAGTGGCTCTGTGGCATCTTACTATGCTGATAGACAGTGACTGCAATGGGGCATGAGTGGGCCACGGTAATATGGGTGAATGTAGTAACCAAATTGCTTTTTCATGAGAATGCTTCATAAGAATATATATCAATAATGCCTTAATAAAAACAAGCAATGAAAAAAATTATAGTAGAAGTAGTTAGTACTAATTATGAACTAATTATCCTTTTAATGGTGACAACTTTTTGGATTAGGTTGACTTTATGCAATTCTACTCTAATTGAAGAGTCATTTAAGAATTGTAAAATAAATTAGAGCTTACTTCAAAATCTATATCTGAGCAAACACAAAATGGTTACATAACTCGGTGTTTTACTGTATTGACTTGGGGTATTTCTACTTATATTCTGTAAACAGAACAATAACACTTCATTTCAATCAAGAATAATACGTTTCACTGAATTAAAGATGGCAGCGTGAGAGGTGAGACACAGGCTTCCTCCTAAAACCGCATATAATATGAAAATATAATTAGTATAACTAATCCTGAAAGAGCAACAGGAAAGAGGACTGTGCAGACTGCATACATCTGGAGAATAGAGCAGACCTGACAGAACAGGGTAACGTACCAAAGCTGTGGCCCAGCGGGACCCAAACCCTTCTGCCACCTCAGCTCACCAGAGGGAGGAAGAGAAACAAAGCAGGGAGGGAGTGGAGGCCTGAGACTGCTGAATACCTAACAAGGGAGATCTTCTCTGGGAGCACAAACCTGGAATTCATGGTGCTTGCATGACACTCTCATGATTATAGTAATGGAAAGCTAAGATAAGAGAGAATTCCTGGAGAGATGATCTCAGCCGCCTGTGGAAAGCAGGGATCCATATCCAGCTGCTTTGGGACAAAAGAAAGGTGGGCAATATTAGAGACTTCCTAACAAGGAATCCCTTAGCAAGAGGGGTGCTAAAGGATCAAGGACTGAAAAGAGCTTACTGCTTAGGAGAGAGGACAGGTAGACAAAATTGTCCAGGTGCACTCTGCCCAGCAGGTTAGGAGCTTTGCCATATAGACTATCATATTTAAGGAGGAAAAAGACATCCTCCTCCTCAGACGAGCTTCAGGTGCTCCAGATCCCTGGCTGCCTACACAGCTCAAAGGACACCCTCCATGATACGCAGCCTACTGCCCATTTCTCATGGCCAGCCCCACCTGGCTTGCAAACCAGCAAACCCTACACTGGTGTAAGGCCAGCCAGAGGGAAAATCTGTCTACACCAATACAAACACAAAGCATAGAGGCTTATACCTGTGTGCTTAGCCCACTGGTTCAGGCAGTGGAGGCAGGCATAGCAGCCAGCAGCACGAAACAGCTCTTTTCTCCCCCCAGGCACCAATACCTCCCCTGCGACCCCTGACATTGCTTCAGGGGCTAAGCAGCTCCAGGGAGTAGACCTGAGCACTAGAGGGTGCCATATACAAATATGAAACACCAAAGGAACCTGGTTCGGAGTAAAATTATTAATACAATTCCTGAGAAAGACTGAAATGACATTGACTTCATGACTCTTTCTAAAAGCGAGTTAAAATAAAAATCATTTACATGCTCATGGAAGTACAGAAAGATATTTGAGAACTCAGGAATGAACACCAGTCAGAGACCCAATCGTTGAAGAGCACAATGGAGGGTACTGAAAGCAGATTGGCTAGGGTGGAGGAGACGATAAATGAAATAGAAACTAGAGAAAAGGAATACAAAGAGGCTGAGGGACAGAGAGAAAAAAGGATTTCTAAGAATGAAAGAATATTGAGAGAACTGTGTGACCAATCCAAAAGGAACAATATTCACATTATAGAGGTACCAGAAGAAGAAGAGAGAGAAAAAGGCATAGAAAGTGTGTGTGAGTAGGTAACTGCTGAAAACTCCCCCAGTCTGGGGAAGGAGATAGTCTCTCAAGCCATGGAGGTGCACAGATCTCCCAACACAAGGGACCCAAGGAAGACAACACCAACACATATAGTAATTAAAATGGCAAAGATCAAGGATAAGGACAGACTACTAAAAGCAGCCAGAGAGAGAAATAAGATCACATACAAAGGAATGCCCATCAAGCTATCATCAGACTTCTGAACAGAAACCTTACAGGCCAGAAGGGAGTGGCATGATATACTTAATGCAATGAAGCAGAAGGGCCTTGAACCAAGAATACTTTATCTGGCAAGATTATCATTTAAATTTGAAGGAGGGATAAAACAATTTCCAGATCAGCAAAAGATGAGAGAATTTACGTCCCACAAACCATCTCTACAGTGTATTTTGGAGGAACTACTATAGAGGGAAGTGTTCCTAAGGTTTAATACCTGTTACTAGAGGTTTTAAAACCACAGTAAAGAAAGTAAAACAGATAATTATTAAGCAAATGCAAAATTAAGTCAACTAATCCAAAAGTCAATCAAGGGAAAGACAAAGACAACAGAATATGATACCTAATACATAAAGAACAGAGGAGGAAGAAAACGAGGAGAAAAAGAACCTTTAGATTGTTTGAAATAGCATATTAAGTGAGTTAAGTTAGAGCCTTAATAGTAAGGAAGGTAACCCTGAATCTTTGGTAACCACGAATCTAAGTCTACAATGCCAATAAGTACATATGTATCAATCATCACCCGAAATGTAAGTGGACTGAATGAACCAATCAAAACACATAGAGTCACTGAATGGATAAAAAAACAAGACCCATCTATATGCTGCTACAAGTGACTCACTTTAAACCCAAAGACATAAACAGACTTAAAGTGAAGGGATGGAAAAGATATTTCATGCAACAAATAGGGAGAAAAGAAAAGGAGTTTCCATACTTGTATCAGACAAAATAGACTTCAAAACAAAGAAAGTCACAAGAGAGAAAGAAGACATTACATACTTATAAAAGGGTCAATGCAACCAGAATATATAATCATTATAAGTATCTATGCACCCAACACAGGAGCACTTATATATGTGAAACAAATACTAACAGAATTAAAAGGAGAAATAGAATGCAATGCATTCATTCTAGGAGACTTCAACACTGTACTCACTCCAAGGACAGATCAACCAGACAGAAAATAAGTAATGAAACAGAGGCACTGAACAACACAACACAACAGAGGGCCCTGACAGATATTTACAGAACTCCACACCCAAAAGCAGCAGAATACGCATTCTTCTCAAGTACACATGGAACATTTTCAAGAATGGATCCTATACTAGGCCACAAAGGGAACCTCAGTAAATTCAAAAAGATTGAAATTGTAGCAAACAGTTTCTAAGACAACACAGGTGTGAAACTATAAGTAAATTATGCAAAGAAATTGAAAAATCCCACAAACACATGGAAGCTTTCCAACATGCTCCTAAATAACCAATGGATCAATGACCAAATAAAAACAGAGATGAGGCAACAGATGTAGGCAAATGACAACAATAACCCAACACCACAAAATGTGTGGGACGCAGAGAAGGCCATGCTAAGAGGAAAGTGTATTGCCATACAGGCCTACCTCAAAAAAGAACAATCCTGTATGAGTAGTATAAACTCACAATTAATGTAACTAGAAAAAGAAGAACAAATGAGGCCCAAAGTCAGTAAAGAAGGAACATAATAAAGATTAGAGTATAAATAAACAAAATACAGAAGAACAAAACAATAGAAAGAATCAATGAAAGCAAGAGCTGGTTCTTTGAGAAAATAAACAAAATAGATAAACACCTAGCGAGACTTATCAAGACAAAAAGAGAGTCTACACACATACCCAGAATCAGAAATGAGAAAAGAAAAATCACTATAGACACCACAGAAATACAAAGAATTATTAGATAATAGTATGAAAAAATTAAATGTTAAAAAACTGGATAACGTAGAAGAAATGGACAACTTTCTAGAAAAATACAACCTTCCAAGGTTGACCCAGAAAGAAACAGTAAATCTGAACACACGAATTACCAGAAAGAAAATGGAACTGGTAATTAAAAACGTACCTAAGAAAAAAATCCCTGGAAGAAATGGCACCACCACTGAATTTTATCAAACATTTAGTGAAGACCAAATACCCATCCTCCTTAAAGTTTTCCAAAGAGTAGAAGAGGGGAATACTTCCTAACTCATCCCATAAGGCCAGCATCACTCTAATACCAAAACGACGCAAACACACCACAAAAAAAAAACAAAATTAAAGGCCAATATCAGTGATGAACATGGACGCAAAAATACCAAAAAATATTAGCAAACCAAATTCAAAAATACATCAAAAAGGTCATACATGATGATGAAGTAGGATTTATTCCAGGGATGCAAGGATGGTACAATATTCAAAAATCCATCAACATCATCCACCACATCAACAAAAAGAGGGACAAAAACCACATGATAATCTCCATAGATGCTGAAAAAGAATTTGACAAAATTCAGCATCCATTCATGATTAAAACTTTCAAGAAAATGGGTATAGAGGGCAAGTACCTAAACAACATAAAGGCCATATATGACAAACCCACAGCTAACATCATACTTAATGGCGAGAAGCTGAAAGCTTTTCATCTAAGATCGGGAACAAGACAGGGATGCCCACTCTCTCCACTGTTATTCAACATAGTACTGGAGGTCCTAGCCACGGCATTCAGACAAAACAAAGACATACAAGGCATCCAGATTGGTAAAGAAGAAGTCAAATTGTCACTATTTGCAGAAGACATGATATTGTACATAAAAAACCCTAAAGACTCCACTACAAAACTACTAGAATATCTGAATTCAGCAAAGTTGCAGGATACAAAATTAACACACAGAAATCTGTTGCCTTCCTATACCCTAATGATTAACTAACAGAAAGGGAAATCAGAAAAACAATTCCATTTACAATTGCATCAAAAAGAATAAAATACCTATGAATAAACATAACAAAGAAGTGAAAGACCTGTACCCTGAAAACGACATGACATTCCTAAGAGAAATTAAAGAGGACACTAACAAATGGAAATGCATCCCATGCTCTTGGCTAGGAAGAATAAATATTGTCAAAATGGCTATACTACCCAAAGCAATCTACAGATTCAACGCAATCCTTATCAAACTACCAACAGCTTTCTTGAATGAACTCGAACAAATAATTCTAAAATTCATCTGGAACCACAAAAGACCCCGAATAGCCAAAGCAATCCTGAGAAGGAGGAATAAAACAGGGGGAATTACGCCCCCTGACTTCAAGCTCAACTACAAAGACACAGTAATCAAGAGAATTTGGTATTGGCACAAAAACAGACCCACAGATCAGTGGAATAGAATAGAAAATCCAAACCTCAACCCGAACACACACAGTCAATTAATTAATATTTGATAAAGGAGCCTTGGATATCCATTGGGGAGATGACGGCCTCTTCAGCAGCTGGTGTTGGAAAAACTGGACAGCTACATGTAAGAGAATGAAATTGGACTACTGTCTAACCCCATACACAAAGGTAAACTCAAGGTGCATCAAAGACCTGAATGTAAGTCATGAAACTATAAAACTCTTAGAAAAAAATATAGGCAAAAAGCTCTTGGACATAAACATGAGCAACTTCTTCATGAACATATCTCCCCGAGCAAGGGAAACAGAAGCAAAAATGAACAAGTGGGATTATATCAAGCTGAAAAGCATCTGTACAGCAAAGGACACCATCAGTAGAACAAAAAGACTTCCTACAGTATGGGAGAATATATTCATAAATGACATATCCGATAAGGGGTTGACATCCAAAATATATAAAGAACTCATGCACCTCAACAAACAAAAAGCAAATAATCCATTTAAGAAATGGGCAGAGGATATGACTAGACACTTCTCCAAAGAAGAAATTCAGATGGCCAATTGGCACATGAAAAGATGCTCCACATCACTAATCATCAGAGAAATGCAGATTAAAACCACAATGAGATATCACCTCACACCAGTGAGGATGGCCAACATTCCAAACACAAACAACAACAAATTTTGGCGAGGATGTGGAGAAAAGGGAACCCTCCTACACTGCTGGTGGGACTGCAAATTAGTTCAACCATTGTGGAAAGCAGTATGGAGGTTCCTCAAAAAACTCAAAATAGAAATACCATTTGACCCAGGAATTCCACTCCTAGGAATTTACCCTAAGAATGCAGCAGCCCAGTTTGAAAAAGACAGATGCGCCCCTATGTTTATCGCAGCACTATTTACAATAGCCAAGAAATGGAGGCAACCTAAGTGTCCATCAGTAGATGAATGGATAAAGAAGAAGTGGTACATATACACAATGGAATATTATTCAGCCATAAGAAGAAAACAAATCCTACCATTTGCAACAACATGGATGGAGCTAGAGTGTATTATGCTCAGTGAAATAAGTCAAGCTGAAAAAGACAAATACCAAATGATTTCACTCATATGTGGAGTATAAGAACTAAGGAAAAAAAAAACTGAAGGAACAAAACAGCAGGAGACTCACAGAACCGGAGAACGGACAGATAGTTACCAAAGGGAAAGGGACTGGGGAGGATGGGTGGGAACGGAGGGGTAAAGGGGAATAAGGGACATTACGATTAGCAGGTGTAATGTTTGGGGGGCACGGGGAGGGCTGTACACCCCAGAGAGGACAGGTAGTGACTCTATGACATCTCACTAAGCTGATGGACAGTGACTGCAATGGGGTTGGTGGGGGGGGAAACTGATGAAGTGGGTAGTGTAATCACCATAATATTACTCATTTAATTGTAGATTAATGATATCAAAATAAACTTTAGAAAGTGTTTAATGCATTTATCTTTTAGAAAAAAAAGATAGGGCACAAGACAAGGATGCCCACTCTCCCCACTTCTATTTAACATAGTACTGGATATCCTAGCCATGGTAATCAGACCACACAATGAAATCAAAGGCATCCAGATTGGCAAAGAAGAACTCTAACTGTCCCTGTTTGCAGATGACAAGATATTGTACATAAAAAACCCTAAAGAATCCACTCCAAAACTACTAGATCTAATATCTGAATTCAGCAAAGTTGCAGGATACAAAATTAATATGCAGAAATCTGTGGCATTCCTATACACCAACACTAAACTAGCAGAAAGAGAAATCAGGAAAACAATTCCATTCACAATTGCATCAAAAAGAATAAAATACCTATGAAGAAACCTAACCAAGGAAGTGAAAGACCTATATTCTGAAAACTACAAGACACTCATGAGAGAAATTAAAGAATATACCAATAAATGGAAACACATCCCTAGCTCATGGACAGGAAGAATTTATATTGTCAAAATGGCCATCGTGCCTAAAGCAATCTACAGATTCAATGGAATTCCTATCAAAATACCAACAGCATTCTTCAACCAACTAGAGAAAATGGTTCTAAAATTCATATGGAAACACAAAAAACCCCGAACAGACAAAGCAATCCTGAGAAGGAAGAATAGAGCTTGGGGTGATTATACTCCCTGACTTCAAGCTCTACTACAAAGCCACAGTAATGAAGACAATTTGTCCTGGCACGAGAACAGACCCATAGACCAATGCAACAGACTAGAGAGCCCTCTTATAAAACCAACCATATGTGATCAATTAATATATGATAAAGGAGCCATGGACATACAATGAGGAAATGACAGCTTCTTCAACAACTGTTGTTGGCAAAACTGGACAGCTACATGCAGGAGAATGGAATTGGATTATTGTTTAACCCCATTACAAAAGTAAACTCAAAATGGATCAAAGACTTGAATGTAAATCATGAAACAATAAAACTTTTAGAAGACAACATAGGCAAAAATTTCCTGAATATAAACATGTGCAACTTCTTCCTGAACGCATCTCTTCGGGCAAGGGAAACAAAAGCAAAAATGAACTCATGGGAACACATCAAACTAAAAAGCTTCTGTATGGCAAGGACACCATCAACAGAATAAAAGGCCTCCAACAGTATGGGAGAATATATTTGGAAATGACATATCTGACAAGGGGTTAGCATCCAACGTATATAAAGAACTTACAAGCCTCATCACCCAAAAAGCAAATAACCCGATTAAAGAATGGGCACAGGATATGAAGAGACAGTTCTCCAAATAAGAAATTCAGATGGCCAACAGACACATGAAAAGATGCTCCACATCACTAATCATCAGGGAAATGCAAATTAAAACCACAATGAGATATCACCTCACCCCAGTAGGGATGGCTGGCATTGAAAAGACTAAGAACAACAAATGCTGGCGAGGATGCGGAGGAAGAGGAACCCTCCTACACTACTGGTGGTAATATAAGCTAATTCAACCAGGAAAGCAATACGGAGGTTCCTCAAAAAACTAAAAATAAAAATACCATTTGACCTGGGAATCCAACTCCTTGGAATTTACCCAAAGAATACAACTTCTCAGATTCAAAAAGATATATGCACCCCTATGTTTATTGAAGCACTTTTTACTATAGCCAAGATATGGAAACAACCATGTGTCCATCAGCTAGATGAACGGATAAAGAAGATGTGGTACGTATAAACAACGGAATACTATTCAACCATAAGAAAGAAACAAATCCTACCATTTGCAACAACATGGATGGAGCTGGAGGATATTATGCTCAGTGAAATAAGCCAGCCAGAGAAAGACAAGTGCCAAATGATTTCCCTCATTTGTGTGTGGAGTAGAACAACAAAGCAAAACTGAAGGAACAAAATAGCAGCAGACTCAGACTCCAAGAACAGACTAGTGGTTATCAAAGGGGAGGGGTTTGGGAGGGCGGGTGGGGAGGGTGGGAGAAGCAGATTGATGGGTATTATGTTTAGTACACATGGTGTGGTGGATCAAGGAGAAAACTGTAGCACGGAAGGCAAATAGTGAATCTGTGGCATCTTACTACACTGATGGACGGCGACTGCATTGGGGTATGGGTGGGGACTTGATAATATGGGTAAATGTAGTAATCACATTGTTTTTCATATGAAATCTTCATAAGAGTGTGTATCAATAAAACCTTAATAAAAAAATAGTATGGATAAAAAAAGACTAATACCTTTATTAAGATTATGAAATATCCAGTATTTATTGTTTCACTGTTCAACAAACAAAAATATACACAATTTAGTTGTACTTTAAAAATGTTAACTGAAATAGCTAGAACTCACCTTTTAACTAGAAATACTTCTATCACACAGTTAATTTACAACTATGTATCTAAATGGGTCTGAGTTAATAAAATAACTGAAACATTTTTCAGGTGTCTGATATGGCAAAAGGAAAAAAAACCTAAAACCCAAACCTTCACTGTTTGATTATAGAAGTTACAGTCTACAGAAAGGCGTATGTTATCTATGAACTGTAAGAAACACTAACATTTTCGGAGAATCCTAAACTAGAAAAGACTGTTTTCTTACTGATTATATCTCTTTCAACAGTCATAAATTTAGATGCATATTAAACTGACAAAGTTAAACAAAAAGTGGTGGTAAGGAAAATGATCATTCTCATTCATTGCTAATTCCATACACAGGAGCAAAATCTGAACAACCATTTCTGTAAAGCAAGTTTAGTAAAATGTTATCAAAAGCTTTTAAAATACTCCCAAAATTTCAATCTAGTAAAGGAAAAAAGTAATAAATGGAAGAAGCTTAAGGCATAAAGCATTTTTCTCAGAATTATTTTAAGAGTAGAAGTGAAGAAACAAACTTAATGTACCAAATAAGGGAATTATTACATAAATTATAGTATGCCCCCATAATGGAATATCAAGATTTATGAATACCTGCGATGTGAGGAAACATTTAGCATTAAAAAATCAGTGCATATTCACAGTATAATCATAACCATAAAAAAATCAAAGATTAGGACTTCCGGGAAGATGGCGGGGTGAGCAGGGCGGCAGAAATCTCCTCCGAACACTATATTTATCTACGAAAACACAGAAAATACATCTATTCCTAAAAGAGAGACGAGAATACACAGGAAAGCGCACAGCGTGCAGCTACACCCGAGAGGACTCGGCACCCCAAGAGGCGGGTAAGATACAGAGCCGCTACCCGGCGGGACCCGAGCCCTCCCCCACCCCAGCGCATGGGCGGGAGGAGAGGATTCAGAGCCGGGAGGGAGTGGAAGTGCACCCCGCGAAGTAGCCAGCCCCGGTGATCTGCGCGGGGAGCGCTGACCCACATTGCGCAGTGCAGCGGAGATTACAGAGACAGAGGGGAAGGATCTGAGCGGGGAACGCAGCAGGGTGCTTGTAGTCGGCTCCCGGGAAGGAAAAAAAAATAGCGCGCGCTTTCTTCAGCGGTCTTAAAGAGACAGGAGCCCAGCGGAGGAGCCGGATCACCACAGCACACTCAGCCCAGCAGGCTGGGAGTCCTGGGGAGTTTCAGACGCCTTAGCTGGCGACTGAGGAAGCGTAGCCATACTTAACACTTCTCACTGAGATCAAGAGCCTCCTATTCGTTCCCACCCCTGCCAGAGCGAAAAAGGGCCCTGTGGAGCAGCACAGTCACAGCTGTGGAATAGTGGGGCAATAGGGCCACCTAGAGCATTCCCACAGAATCTACGTCCGGTGGGCATTTTTGATTGTTTGTTTTTTGTTTTGTTTTTGTTTTTTCTTGTCTTTCTTTTTTTTCTTTCCTTCTTTCTTTCTTTTTTTTCTTTTTTCTCTTTTTTTCCTCTCTTTTTAAAGTCTTAAAGAGCCCAGCTGACATATGTGGCAACTATCAGTGACCAAATTATACAGCCAAGAAAAGACAGAGGAATATGGTTCAGACCAAAGTCAACCAGACAACCCCAGAGACGGAGTCTGAAGGGATGGAAATGCACAGCCTCCCTGAAAAAGAATTTAGAATAAAAGTCATAACCATGCTGATGGACCTACAGAGAAATGTGCAAGAGCTGAGTAAGGAAGTGAGTGAACTGAGGAAAGACAATACAGAAATCAGACAAGCGATCGACGGGCTTAACAGCAGAATGGATGAGATGCGAGAGACTGTTAATGGAATAGAAAACAGAGAACAGGAGTACAGAGCAGCTGACGCAGAGAGAGATAAAAGGATTTCTAGGAATGAAAGAATATTAAGAGAACTGTGTGACCAATCCAAACGGAACAATATTCGCATTATAGGAGTACCAGAGGAAGAAGAGAGAGAAAAAGGGATAGAAAGTGTCTTTGAAGAAATAATTGCTGAAAACTTTCCTTGCTGGGGAAGGAAGTAGTCTCGCAGTCCACCGAAGCTCATAGATCTCCCAACAAAAGGGACCCAAGGAAGACAACACCAAGACACATAATTATTAAGATGGCAAAGATCAAAGATAAAGACAGGGTATTAAAGGCAGCTAGAGAGAGAAAAAAGATCACCTACAAAGGAAAACCCATCAGACTATAATCAGACTTCTCAACAGAAACCTTACAGGCCAGAAGAGAATGGCATGATATATTTAACGTAATGAAACAGAAGGCCGTCGAACCAAGAATATTGTATCCAGCACGATTATCATTTAAATATGATGGAGGGATTAAACAATTTCCAGATAAATGAAAGTTAAGAGAATTTGCGTCTCATAAACCACCACTACAGGATATCTTAAATGGACTGCTCTAGAGGGAAGCACACCTAAAGCTAAAAAGATGTCACCAGAGAAAAAAAAATCATAGCAAAGAAAGCAGACCATCAAATACCAACTAAAGGCAAAGAATAAAACACCTATTATAGAAAGAATGCAGGAGGAGGAATAGGAAGGGAGAGAAATAAAGAAACATCAGACTGTGTTTACAATAACTTAACAAGAAAGTTAAGTTAGATTGTTAGATAGTAAAGAAGCAACCCTTCAACCCTTGGTAACCACGAACCTAAAGCCAGCAATGGCAATAAGTACATACCTATCAATAATCACCCTAAATGTAAATGGACTGAATGCACCAATCAAAAGACACAGAGTAACAGAATGGATAAAAAAGCAAGACCCATCTATATGCTGCCTACAGAAACTCACCTCAAATCCAAAGATATACACAGACTAAAAGTGAAGGGATGGAAAAAGATATTTCATGCAAACAACAAAGAGAAAAAAGCAGGTGTTGCAGTACTTCTATCAGACAAAATAGACTTCAAAACGAAGAAAGTAGCAAAAGATAAAGAAGGACATTACATAATGATAAAGGGGTCAGTCCAACAAGAAGATATAACCATTATAAATATATATGCACGCAACACAGGATCGCCAGCATATGGGAGACAAATACTAACAGAATTAAAGGAGGAAATAGACAGCAATGCATTCATCTTAGGAGACTTCAACACACCACTCACTCCAGAGGACAGATCAACCAGACAGAAAATAAGTAAAGACACAGAGGCACTGAACAGCACACTAGAACAGATGGACCTAACAGACATCTACAGAGATCTACAC